>JAEAOA010000734.1:1505000-1832500 GCA_016746295.1 Potamilus streckersoni | reverse complement strand
GCTATGTCATACCTGGCAAATCATAATATGAAAAATCAGAATGTAACTATAACACTGACTGTGCCATAAATATATGAATTACCTCCCTTTATATACTTTCGTAATGCATCTGAACAAGCGAGAGATGAATAATCAATGCAAAGCTTTTTGAACAAATTAAACGAGATACACTTTCGTACATAAAAAGTAAAATTCTGCTCCATTTCAACGTGTAAGTACTCAAGATCTAAATCGAGACTGTTTGAGCAGAATTATCTAAGTCCAGCTTTTATAACACATCTCTATTCAAGAACGTACTCAATTCAAAATATTGCAGCTCTGTAAAATTTTGTATAAAGAAAAGTTTCGGCCAGATTTTTTTATATAAATTTTAGCTCTAAAATAGTCAGATTATTTCAAATTATAAGTGGTGTATAATAAATTTATCCACGGAATAACGCGCAAAAGCTGCATATAAAAGTTGGGATTCGAGTCGTAACTGAAAGCGGAACAAGTTAAGCTAATCAGGGTTTTTTTCATCAGCATGTCTGATTGCAATGACGGTGAAAGTTATGACCTTTAGTGCAATCACTGACTGCTAAAGGCAGAAGAAAAGGTTAAATAATATTCGACACGTGGCAAATTTTTTATATCTAATAATCTACGTTATAGCGTACCTATCAACCATTATTCCCGCTCTAATTGCGTTGGCCACACTGCGGAATCGTGGTTTGTCATCCCCTCTCCGCTTTATGTTGCTCATGGAGCGCGTGAAGGTCAAGGCTAACCAATCCCGGACTTCGGTTGGTACAGCATCTGGCTCAACTTCGCTGAGTTCATCATCTTCATCACATAATCTCCTGCGAAAATTCAAGGAAATGGTTTTAAAATTATTATATTCTTTTATATTTTCCACTGTTGTAAATATTGTCTCGAAGCAAAGCTTTTTATTTCAATTGTGTTCCCCTACTGCGTATTATGGGACTATATAAAAAAACTCGCCAGTTGAGACTATATTATTGTGTAGCAAAGGTGAGATTTGCTATGTTTTATCCTTTTTAAAATAAAATATAGACTATTTAGAATAACAGACTACACAAAAAAACTGATATGCCCAATGATGCTACAACGCTACAAAAATACCACAGATATGAAACCGAGGCTGTGGAAGACTATGTTTTGTTGGAATAGGCCCAACTTTGGCAATCAACGATTCGTCAGATATAAAGATAAACCGCGATTATCAATGTCGTACTGTGCAACACTAATATGGTCCTTTTAGAAGTATTAACTTATTATGTTTCGTTAATGGTGAAAAGTTCATTCAAATCAGAGGAAAAACAAGTTATTAATCTTTGAATTTACACACAATATACAAAAAAAATTGCCCAGGTGCCTGACCACAGGCAGTATATGCTCTTTAGGGTCAGCTTAGGACAACATAAACTGCTGCCCTAGATAATACTAGCTAGCGGCCCATTTGAATTTCGACCATGTAGCTGCTGACGTTTAGTAGGTAGAGTGTGCGAATTTGTCAAGTATGGTATGATTTTATCTTTTTATTAGAAAAGCGAGATCATGCAATCAAAATAAGAGATCACAGAGTTATACGTTCCTAAAAAAAAGTTGCAAAATTTGTATCAATCGTCACGTCATGCCATTCAAATAATGACGGATACTAAGTTGAAAGCAGCTTGTATCAATGCCAAAATGGCTATGCTATGCCAATCATGTTGCGACGGCGGCCTAGTTAACAACCAACTTTCAGAAAAACATTGAATTCAAAAACAACTATTGACGTTGCAGTTAATATTATCGACATTATATGTACTATTAATTTACGATGCATGTAGTATCACTGACGATGCATGTATTATGATTAACGTTATATCAATTACTAGTGACCTGATATGTACTACTAATGACGATGCAATTACCCTTATTGATGATAAGTGTATTGATAACATTTCAGGCAATGCTATTAACGTTACACGCACTATTACTAACAATGCATGTATCCTTATTGATGATTATGATTTTAACGTTATATGCACAACTACTGACGTTACATGTATTATTATAGAAGTTGCAATTTGCAGGGTAATTCAATATTATATTGTTTCTTCTTATGTTAAAGCTTCAAAAAATCCATTAATTCTAATCTGCTATCTTTATTTTATACCCCTCCTCTAACTGAAATAATCCGAGCATATTGTTCTACTGACACATACATCTTGTTTATGGAAATTTCTACAACAGGGTTAGTTTGAGCTTGGTAGCAAACTAAGGATGTCAAAAGATCGAAAATGAGCTTCGCTGTTAGTATAGCTCAGGCCCCCAAAAAGTTACAAAATGGAAAGAAAAAAATCCATTCTTACTCTTACAAAACTATTAACTGTTGCTAACCTTAATTCAAACATTTATGAAACGCTTGAATATATATATATATATATATATATATATATATATATATATATATATATATATATATATATATATATATATTGAATTTGAATGCAGTATTCCATAGGAAGCGTGTTACAAATGACAAATAGAGTATTCTAATAGAATGTAGCAATCTGTAAAAACTGTGTTAAAAGTGAGAATATTCCATTTGAATGTAGTATTCAATAAGAACTGTATTAAAAGTGAGAATATTCCATTGGAATGTAGTATTCTATAGGAACCTTTTTAATAGTGAGAATACTCCATTAGAATGTAGTATCCTATAAGAACTGTGTTTATACTGAAAATATTCCATTTGAATGTAGTATTCTATAGAAACCATGTTAACTGTGATAATATTCCATTTGAATGCATTATTGTATAAGAACTGTGTTACAAATGACAATAATATTCCATTAGAATGCAGTAATCTATAAGAACTGTGTTCAAAGAGAAAATATTCCGTTTGAATGTAGTATTCAATAACTGCGTGAAAAGTGAGAATATTTCATTCGAATGTATTATTCTATAAGAACCTTGTTAATAGTGAGAATATTCCATTTGAATGTAGTATTCTATAAGAACTGTGTTAAAAGTGGGAATATGGAATATTCCATTTCAATGTAGTATTCTATAATTGTGTTAAAAGTGGGAATATGGAATATTCCATTTGAATGTAGTATTCTATAAGAACTGTGTTAAAAGTGGGAATATGGAATATTCCATTTCAATGTAGTATTCTATAATTGTGTTAAAAGTGAGAATATTCCATTCAAATGATGTATTCTATAACAACCGTGTTAATAGTGAAAATATTCCGTTTGAATGTAGTATTATATAATTGTGTTAAAAGTGAGAATATTCCATTTGAATGTAGTATTCTATAAGAACTGTGTTAAAAGTGGGAATATGGAATATTCCATTTCAATGTAGTATTCTATAATTGTGTTAAAAGTGAGAATATTCCATTCGAATGATGTATTCTATAACAACCGTGTTAATAGTGAAAATATTCCGTTTGAATGTAGTATTATATAATTGTGTTAAAAGTGAGAATATTCCATTGAATGTAGTATTCTATAAGAACTGTGTTAAAAGTGGGAATATGGAATATTCCATTTCAATGTAGTATTCTATAATTGTGTTAAAAGTGGGAATATGGAATACTCCATTTGAATGTAGTATTCTATAAGAACTGTGTTAAAAGTGGGAATATGGAATATTCCATTTCAATGTCGTATACTATAATTGTGTTAAAAGTGAGAATATTCCATTCGAATGATGTATTCTATAACAACCGTGTTAATAGTGAAAATATTCCGTTTGAATGTAGTATTATATAATTGTGTTAAAAGTGAGAATATTCCATTTGAATGTAGTATTCTATAAGAACTGTGTTAAAAGTGGGAATATGGAATATTCCATTTCAATGTAGTATTCTATAATTGTGTTAAAAGTGGGAATATGGAATACTCCATTTAAATGTAGTATTCTAAAAGAACTGTGTTAAAAGTGGAAATATGGAATATTCCATTTCAATGTAGTATTCTATAATTGTGTTAAAAGTGAGAATATTCCATTCGAAGGTTTCATTCTATAGGAACCTTGTTAATAGTGAAAATATTCCATTTCAATGTAGTATTCTATAATTGTGTTAAAAGTGAGAATATTCCATTCGAATGTTTTATTCTATAGGAACCTTGTTAATAGTGAAAATATTCCATTTGAATGCCTTTTTGTATAAGAACTGTGTTAAACGTGAGAATATTTAATTCGAATGTTGTATTCTATAAAACAAACCGTGTTAATAGTGAGAATATTTTTTTTGAAAGTGGTATCCTATAACTGTGTTAAAAGTGAGAATATTCCATTTGAATGTAGTATTTTATATGAACCTTGTTAATAGTGAGAATATTACATTTGAATGCATTATTGTATAAGAACTGTGTTAAAAGTGAGAATATTCCATTCGAATGATGTATTCTATAACAACCGTGTTAATAGTGAAAATATTCCATTTGAATGTAGCATTCTATAACTGTGTTTATAGTGAGCATATTCCATTAGAATGCAGTATTGTATGGGAACCATGTTAACCGTGCCAAAAATATTCAATGAGAATTGTTGTATTCTATAGGAACTGTGTTAAAAGTACAAATACTATTTCATTTGAATGCAGCATTCAATAGTAACTGTGTTAATGGTGCCAATAATATTATATTAGAATGCTGTATTCTATAGTAATTGTGGTAATGGTGCTAGTAATATTCCATTAGAAAGCTGTATTCAATAGGAACTGTGTTAACTGTGCCAATAATATTCCATTAGAATGCTGTATTCTATAGCAACTGTGGTAATGGTGCTAGTAATATTCCATTAGAGTGCAGTATTCTATAGTAACTGTGTTAATGGTGCCAATAATATTCCATTAGAATGCTGTATTCTATAGTAACTGTGTTAATGGTGCCAATAATATTCCATTAGAATGCTGTAATCTATAGTAACTGTGTTAATGGTGCCAATAATATTCCATTAGAATGCAGTATCCTATAGTAACTTTGTTAATGGTGCCAATAATATTCCATTAGAATGCTGTATTCTATAGTAACTGTGTTAATAGTGCCAATAATATGCCATTAAAATGCAGTATTCAATAGAAACTGTTAATGGTGCCAATAATATTCCATTAGAATGCTGTATTCTATAGTAACTGTGTTAATAGTGCCAATAATATTCCATTAAAATGCAGTAATCAATAGAAACTGTTAATAGTGCCAATAATATTCCATTAGAATGCTGTATTCTATAGGAACTGTGTTAATGGTGCCAATAATATTCCATTAGAATGCTGTATTCAATAGGAACTGTGTTTCTAATATAGTATTCTCAGGTTCAACACAGTTCCTGTAGCATACTGCATTCAAAGGGAATATTCTTGGCACTGTTAACACAGTTCATATAGGATATTTCTTTCCACTGGAATATTCTCAAGGTTAATGCAGTTCCTATAGAATTCTGCATTCAGATGGAATATTTTGACACTGCTAATATAGAAAGTAGTATTCTATAGGAACTGTGTTAACCGTGGCAATAATATTCCATTAGAATGCTGTATTCCATAGGAACCGTGTTAACAGTGCCAAGAATATTTCATTAAAATGCAACATTCTATTGGAACCGTGTTAACAGTGCCAAGAATATTCCATTAAAATGCAACATTCTATAGAAACTGTATTAACAGTGCCAAGAATATTCCATTAAAATGCAACATTCTATAGGAACCGTGTTAACAGTGCCAATAATATTCCATTAGAATGCTGTATTCCACAGGAACCGTGTTAACGGTGGCAAGAATATTTCATTAAAATGCAACATTCCATAGGAACTGTGTTAACAGTGGCAAGAATATTCCATTAAAATGCAACATTCCATAGGAACCGTGTTAACAGTGCCAAGAATATTCCATTAAAGTGCAACATTCCATAGGAACCGTGTTAACAGTGGCAAGAATATTCCATTAAAATGCAACATTCTATAGGAACCGTGTTAACAGTGGCAAAAATATTCCATTAAAATGCAACATTCTATATTGCTTACATAAAATTTACAGATGCCTCCAAATAGTCAAAATCATCGGAAGAAAAGAACAATAACTTGAAACAAGTGGCTCGCAATCCTTTTTGTTTAAATTACAAAATAAAGATTGACGCAAGGAAAACCAAAGAACTAGCGAAACTACATTAAATAATTAGTACATTAACTAATTTAGTAAATTATAATGCATAATCAAGTAGAACAGTATGCTGTATACATATAAAATTGGTAAATTTGAGTCACGTGATATTTGAATTATGTACGAATACAGGATGCTACAGTAACTGTGTTGAACCTGAGAATACTATATTAGAAACACAGTTCCCACTAAATACAGCATTCTAATAGAATATTATTGGCACTATTAACACAGTTACTATAGAATACAGCATTCTAATGGAATATTATTGGCACCATTAACACAGTTCCTATGGAATACAGCATTCTAATGGAATATTATTGGCACCATTAACACAGTTACTATAGAATACAGCATTCTAATGGAATATTATTGGCACCATTAACACAGTTCCTATTGAATACAGCATTCTAATGGAATATTATTGGCACCATTAACACAGTTCCTATTGAATACAGCATTCTAATGGAATATTATTGGCACCATTAACACAGTTCCTATGGAATACATCATTCTAATGGAATATGATTGGCACCATTAACACAAGTTCCTATTGAATACAGCATTCTAATGGAATATTATTGGCACTATTAACACAGTTTCTATTGAATACAGCATTTTAATGGAATATTTTTGGCACTGTTGACACGGTTCCTATGGAATACAACATTCTAATGGAATATTATTGGCACCATTAACACAGTTCCTATTGAATACAGAATTCTAATGGAATATTATTGGCACCATTAACACAGTTACTATAGAATACAGCATTCTAATGGAATATTATTGGCACCATTAACACAGTTCCTATGGAATACTGCATTCTAATGGAATATTGTTGGCACCATTAACACAGTTCCTATAGAATACAGCATTCTAATGGAATATTATTGGCACCATTAACACAGTTCCTATTGAATACAGCATTCTAATGGAATATTATTGGCACCAATAACATAGTTGCTATTGAATACAACATTCTAATGGAATATTATTGGCACCATTAACACAGTTCCTATTGAATACAGCATTCTAATGGAATATTATTGGCACCATTAACACAGTTCCTATTGAATACAGCATTCTAATGGAATATTATTGGCACCATTAACACAGTTCCTATGGAATACATCATTCTAATGGAATATGATTGGCACCATTAACACAAGTTCCTATTGAATACAGCATTCTAATGGAATATTATTGGCACTATTAACACAGTTTCTATTGAATACAGCATTTTAATGGAATATTTTTGGCACTGTTGACACGGTTCCTATGGAATACAACATTCTAATGGAATATTATTGGCACCATTAACACAGTTCCTATTGAATACAGAATTCTAATGGAATATTATTGGCACCATTAACACAGTTACTATAGAATACAGCATTCTAATGGAATATTATTGGCACCATTAACACAGTTCCTATGGAATACTGCATTCTAATGGAATATTGTTGGCACCATTAACACAGTTCCTATAGAATACAGCATTCTAATGGAATATTATTGGCACCATTAACACAGTTCCTATTGAATACAGCATTCTAATGGAATATTATTGGCACCAATAACATAGTTGCTATTGAATACAACATTCTAATGGAATATTATTGGCACCATTAACACAGTTCCTATTGAATACAGCATTCTAATGGAATATTATTGGCACCATTAACACAGTTACTATAGAATACAGCATTCTAATGGAATATTATTGGCACCATTAACACAGTTCCTATTGAATACTGCATTCTAATGGAATATTATTGGCACCATTAACACAGTTACTATTGAATACAGCATTCTAATGGAATATTATTAGCACTATTAACACAGTTTCTATTCCATACTGCTTTCTAATTGAATATTATTGGCACCATTAACACAATTACTATTGAATACACCATTCAAATGGAATATTATTATTGGCACCATTAAGACAGTTACTATAGAATTCATCATTCTAATGGAATATTATTGGCACCATTAACACAGTTCCTATGGAATACAGCATTCTAATGGAATATTATTGGTACCATTAACACAGTTCCTATGGAATACTGCAATGAAATGGAAAATTATTGGGACTTTAAACACAGTTCATGTAGCATGCTACAATTTTCATTGAATATTTTTGGCACGATTAACACAGTTCCTATAACGTACTGAATTCTAATGGAATATTGTACCCCGTTTGCATATGACCGGGTGATATATTAAAGCAATCATATATATATATATATATATATATATATATATATATATATATATATATATATATATATATATATATATATATATATATATATATATATATATATATATATATATGTATGACAAAGTGAAGCCAAAGATGACACAAGGTAACCTGTAAGGTGAAGGTTTTATCCGTGACCTTGAGGGTATATGAGGACATCGAATGAGATGATGTGCTTTGTTTGAGGGAAATATAACTTGTGTCTATTACCACGTGACTGGATTATATCCAATCAACATTATCGCTGAGACATGAATAAAGTATATATAGTTGCAATGTGTGTTTTAATGGTAAATAAGTAAATGGCTGAAATTTAACGGTCGATATAAATATTTCATTAATTTAATGTACGTGTACATGGATGCAAATAATATGTAGCATTACAGTCATGTGACCTGTCGCTCCAAAGCCAGCCAGTTCTCTCTGTATCAATTTGTAACATTATAAGGGGACTCCAAAGTTGAAAACGACCGTAATCACATTTAGTTACTCATCGATACAGTTGATTTTAGCCTATCCTTAGCTTCAAAAATTATCTTTATTTTCTGTTTCTAATTTTTGTGGTGTTTGTTTTTATTTTTGTAATCTTTTAATTACATATGTTTTTATTCTTTTTAAGCGTTGTCAAATATTGTAAAGCGCTTAGATCTTAGAATTAGGCGCTATATAAAGTTCTCAACATTTTCATTATCATCATCATTATCATAATCATCATCCTCTTCATCATCATCACCGTCATTATTATTATTATTATTATTATTATTATTATTTTCCGACAATTGTTAACATAAATGGAGACGGTAGGTCAACCCTTAATTGTATATTTACTTAAGTGTCTATGAAAATGTGGATTCTGAATTAAAAGCTTTACTGAAAATGACACGCTTTTCGGTACTATGGGTTACAGATAAATTTTAAATGTCTTGCAAATCCTGTTTAATCAGTATGTGACACTTCAAAAGCTAACTCCAACACAGTCTTGTATGGTTTTAGTTTTAATGTATTTACCTAAAGAAACAAAACTAAGAACACATGAATGTCCCAATTTTTATTAAATTCCAATACAAGACTTTTGAAGTTACTCAACGATTCATATTAAATTCCAATACCAGACATTTGATGTTACACAACGATTCATATGAAATTGCAATTCAAGGTCTTTGCAGTTACCCTGCGATTCGTATTAAATTCCAGTACACGGCCTTTGAAGTTATTCAGCGAGTCTTATCAAATTCCAATACAAGGCCTTTGAAGTTAAACAGCAATTCAGCGACTTGCATAATCATTTCATTTTCAGATTACTCCGTAACTTCATCTTGCTAGATCTGAAGGGAGATAACTCAAAAGTGTATAACGAAGAAACGGATCTTCGCTGAAAACTGCGTCACAATTGTTTTTGGTCGCGATGCATATAATAATTAGCGTGTTCTCAATATGAAACTCGGATGTCAATTGATACATTGATTAGACATTATAAATCAATTTGTTGCAAGATGTATACCTAAATGTGTATTCGTGGGTGTAATGTCAAACATAAGTAGATGAAAGGCCGAATTGAGACAGTTTTCACTACATTAAGGGTTGTGGCCTCAAATCAGTACAGGATAACATATAAAGATCATTTTAACCCATCTGACTTGGCTACATTCCTTTTTTCAAACACATCCAAGGAATCTGGAGACATGCTGGACCATTTATTTTAGCACACGTTTGGTTTGGGCTACGCCATTTTAGCACACGTTTGGTTTGGGAAACGCCTGTTTTGGATACCAAGGCAAAAGCAAATATTGTCGGCCAGACGATTTTCGTGACTAGATTATATAACAAACTAGTCGTTTGCTATAGGGAACTAGCGGAGAAAAAGATGCAACCCTTGAGAACGACGATTATTGGCATAACTACTCGCCCTCGCATTAGTAATACTTATGGTTCTGGGCACCTACCAGCAATGATAATGGCAGGAATAAAGGAAGTATCAAATAGAGGTAAGTTTCCTTATGTTACCTCAGCGCACTCTACTACTAGGCCAAGTACAAAAAAATACAGGATTTCCAACGATAATTTCTGCACAGAAGACAATATAAATATTTTGCATTCGAATCCATTTCCTCTACAAAATATGGCGTTCAGTGCCAGCGCAGAATATGGCACCGGTATGTATCCCAGGACCGATCTGAGGCTCCAAGAGCGGCTGTCTTATTCGCAATTTCTCCTCTTTCCCCAGCGCTAATAGCCTCTCTCGCTGTATCCTCTGCATCTATCTGCGTCTATAGCCTCCCCTCTATTTCTCACTGCAACCTTCCATAATGATGTCGCAGTCATCGCCCATACAGCTCATACAGCAACTTCAGGTATAGTTTTTAGCAGGTGAACTTCTTCAAATACCTGAGGAAGCGCGTGTTGAAGCAGACAAAAATACTGGGCTTGGTGCCGCAACTCGAGAGCTAGCCGAGATGGACCAAGCAGAAAATAAGGAGGAGCTCAAAATGCAATAGATTGCAAAGCAAACATTCACGTATCACTGGAAGAAACGGTGGAAAACATCAAGCAACATAATGGAAGAGAAGGTATTCCCTCCTAACAGAACAAGCAAGGAGTTGTAAACTAATTGGGGGTATGCTTACATAGGTCTAACAGTGATGGTATATTGGTATGGAAGGTTGCGTCAAAGACCTCAGGGATATGAACAAATGTACAAGAGATGCGGCGGGGAACATGGTGACAGAATTCAACTCAAAGGCACATGAAAAGACATACAAACACTTATTGCCTTTGAAAATACCTGCTACAGTGGCTGTTGGCGACGCAGGGGTCTAGAAGTGGCTGATAAAAGCTTTCTTTAGCAAGTGTCCCAGACACCGGCGGTTGTTGTCCACCGCTATAGTACATATCTCCTCTACAACACCTTTGTTTGATGCCTCTACAATTCGACAAATATCTATAGTGGTATATGAAGAAAGAGGATTTGTTCAGCCTTAGAATATTGTTAAGCTTGCCGACTCTACCAAATAACGGATCAATGATTCTTGATCCTAACTCTGTCGAAAATGCTGGAAGGAGTGGCTGTCAGAGATCTTTTTAATGTCAGATGCCAAAAGCATCTTCTTTGCACTTCCTTCGGGAAAGCGGTTGTGCGAAGCTACAAGGAAATTAAAAATACTTGGTCTTCTTGCAACGGCCGTTGTTTAATTTGGGAAGGGGTGCTGCGTATGGTGACCTCATGGTATTTTCCTCTGTGTGCGTTGTTCGTTCTATCCCCATTTATTTCATACTTCCAATGCGCTTTGTGGCTACCTGCAAAAAGCAGGCCTCGAGATTAATGAAAGATAATCGTGCGCGCGGCTCTATGAAGGGTCGCTTCCGCTTTTGACATATCCAAGACTATCTTGGACGCAACTGTTTTGAGGGATGCAACAAATGTATGGGTAATCCTGTTCCCGGTGTCACGGAATTATATAAATCCCTTTATTTATTAAATAAATGTACTCAGGCTTTGTTTCTTGTGTACAACTATAACCGAGGTTGATTTATGTATATTGTACATTATTTCGAAACAGTGAGTTCGGTTCATTGCATGCATCGCGTAAGAATTGCTTTAAATAGGAAAAACCTAATTCTTCCAATGCCTCGCCGTAGGAATATATCTTCACATTACGGAGCGTCTTGTCAATAAGCAGCCTAATTAGGAATTTTCACGTCTTCAGCTGTTGAGCTGATCAGAGTGATCCATGCTGACCGTAGTCAATGTGGTACCAGCTGTAGAGCTAACCATATAAATTGACCATAGCAGTTATAAAGCTGAACCATAGCAGCAGTAAAGCTGAGTGAAGAGTGTTGCTGACCGCTGATTGTTTGATTGACCAAGAAATAGAAGGTTGGTTGGTAACTACCTATAATAATGCTTGCTTGATTGACAACTGTGACTGGTAGCCAAGTGTGATATTTACGCGACTATTTAGTGTTACTCCATGCCTGTAATATTTTAGCCTGGGGCTAAGCTTGGGGTTTGTTATATCCAGTGCTTTGGGAGTGTAAAGACATTTTTGTACGATATCTATCCAATCAATTCATAATTTTACTGAGTAAAATACATCGATCGTCTCTATTTGAGTGAATACATCATTTTTTATTAAAGCGTAAAACACGTCATTATTTTTATCGTATGAAATTACTGTAAATCGTTCACCTTTTACCTTGTACTGTGTAAGTTTATTATTTGTATTTTTATTTGTTGCATTATTAGGTTTGTGCGGATTATTTTAACTTGTCCTTTTTGTGGATCTTATACACGCAGGTATTTATCAATATTATTTATCATTCAAGTCATAAATCAGTGAACATTGTGTTATATCACCATCAGAAGTGTTCTGTCGTAAATCCGAAATCCAACCCGGTTATCTTGTTACACCCTAAACTCAAATCTCGCTTTTTATGATAAAATCTGCTTCTGCAACCAAGCGAGGCGATCGGCCCTAGATGTTTCCAACAAAAACGATGAGTTCACAAAATACTCTGTTAACTTGTCCTGTAATGCCCTTGCAAGCTCATCGTACACAACTAGCCCCTGAAGAACTTCGCTGCGGAAAAGCAGCACAACCCTTGGGCAGCTAGACTTATCCACCTCTTTCTGGAATATATTATCGCACTCACCAAGAACATACTCTAGCCATTTTGTAAACTTGTCTGTTTCTGTTTTCATCCTTCTCCCAACTATCTGTAACCTTCCCTTCTGCGTTGCTCCATGCGTAATCTGCTGTTTACAAAGTCGATTCCGCTAACATATATACTGTATTCCTTATCACTGGCGAGGCACCTGCGTCCTAATTGCGAAAAAGAAGTAATTTTGCGACATGGCATCGCGATCCTGGTGGTAGGCAATCTTGTAGATCTCTTGCGTCTAAAAGGAATTGCTACGCGGGTTATCTCAGCCTATTTACACCTTTACTGTCTCTTGCTACCTCGCCACCTTGCGACATTGTTCAACATCCGTACGTCCTATGTGTTTATGACGTTCTTGCGAAGACATAGAGGTCTGGAGTTCGGTTCCTGTTTCATGCAGGCGATAGCGGATATTTCATTTTATTCTGTTCCATAAACATGTTATATGCTCTCTCAGCTGAACTTGTCGGCAGATTTGCTCTGTCAATGGTCTTCGTGTAGCAGTGATGTCTACACAACCTTGTTGATTATAAAACTGTCAACTCGAACGATGAGACAGGGGCGGAATAAAAACTCGAAGGCCCCGAATGCCGTCTTCCAGTACGCGTCGTTTTCAAAAGGCGCCTTTGTCGTTCGCAATTAAACACCTGCCAATCTCCAACACAACAAAAATGTTCCTTTGGAGCCTTTCTGCTAGGACCAAGCGGAGATCGACTACCTGCATAGGTTCTTTCACTGCTTGTAGGCTGGCTGGACCACGAAAATCCCATTGCTAGACTGAAAACCCATCTCGAGGACATCATGCACAACTTTTTCGACGGTGCCTGTTGACAGTTCCAAGCGACTGATGTACACGTAAAGAGAAGCCTCGATCCTGAAGCATATTCTGGCATGGAGGTCTGTTCTGCAGAATGTTCGTGAGGTGGTAGCCATTTTAGATCGTCGGAGTAATCCTCACTCCAATGCTAACTTGGACAGTTTTGTCTCATACTCGTTCGCGCTTGTACACTACGACACTATGCGCTGACAGCCAAATATGTAAACATGGTCTACCAAAAGAGGAAGTTCCTCCAGCTGTCGAAGATGCGTTCAGGACGATTGGTCTTCTAGGAAGATGACCTTGGAGATATCTAGTACATAGCTGCTTTCTTGAACGTTCTTTAGAAGATGGTGCTAGGCAACCGATATTTCGAAAGGTCATGTGAATGCCATTGACTTGTGTAGAACATACCTTGTGGCTTGCAATACGTTGGGTGATCGTTCTTAAATAGGAATACTTTCGTCATGGAAATTGACAACACAACGTAGCGATACAACATGAACGTAATGTCATGAAGAATGGTTGGATGGCCATAGTTAACGTCATCATATACAGTTCGTATATCATATTATTCAAAACAAATTAACAAAGACGTGTGTGAAAATTTCAGATACGATCCTAGTGAATGGAGAAAAAATAAAATGTGAACAATACAATGAATCTCTCTTCTCTCTCTATCTGCGATAAAATCTGCAACAATGATGGATACATTGTACCTAAAGATATACACATAACAAAAATCGAAAGTGCAAAAATAAGAAATCGTTTTTATAAGTAAGGGAATAGGCCTTTGCATTTTCGTTCTATTTCAATTACCCCTTACCTCCCTCTCTTCCCCACCGCTTTGCCTTTACAATAATGAATTAGATGAATCGGTACTTTTCCCAACGGCTTTGGTAAATGCCTTTAACATTGTAGCATATGCATTGGTTTGTACAATAGCTCAGACAAGTGAGGAAGAAAATTCGAAATGACCACATCCCATAGTTTACTGCACGCAAGTGTCTGTCTCTACTGAAAACATCTATAAGAAATAAAAGTACATCTTACGTGATGGATATTTATTTTAAATATGAATATAGCACGCAAAGCATCTCTACTTAAACATCTATACGAAATAAAAAGACATTTTAAATTATGTATTTTATCAAAAATTAATAATCATTCTGCATAAAGATATTTTATTTTGTTATTAAATCTAAATATTGGAGATTGATTTTACTTTTTCACAGGGGCTTAGTGGCCGAGTGGTCTAAAGTACTGACCGTTACAGATCACTGCCATCTCATCTCTGTCTGCGCGAGTTTTGAGTCTAGACTCGGCTAACGTGGGTAAGTGAGAAAGCCTGCCAGTAGCTTCTCATGGGTCGGTAGTTCTTCCCGGGGTTCTTCCTCCACCATTAATACTGGCCGCCATGTATAGCTTATCTTGTGCTGAAAATGGCGTTAAACCCTATAACAACAACAACTTGTTAACAAAAAAATGTACCGAGTTTTTATGATATATGCACGAGATTTATTTTGCCTTATCATTTCCGAATGATTAATAATAATAATATCGTTCGAGTAAAGGTTTATGGAAAATACAAGAAGACCAGAACCTACATGTGAATCGTATACAAAGAACATTACGGTCAACAATTCATATTAATCGCATGGTCAAAGAGTGCAGGTATATTCGAAATAAATTGTCCAATATATAAAAACAACATCCAACAAGAAAACCCAAACCTGTACAAATAAGCTACTTAACCAAACAGTAAATCCAATGCATGCAACTTATACGAGAATTAACTCCCCATAGACAATGTCATGTCCTTGCAAAATGATCCTGGGGTAGGATACAGTTAAGAATTACAGATCCTTGCTATTTGCTGAGCTTTGCATATCTCATATGAGATTAAAATCTGATGTTCCGTAAAATCATTACATTATAAATGCCATTAATTCAAATTAAAATACATCAAGTATGACAGTAAATCATTACATTCCAAATGCCCTTAATTCAAATTAAATACAGATTGTCAGTTGCAATCACAATATTTGCATCCACTGCGCCATGCATGCCTCTACACGAGCTGCAATTTGATATCCATAGACTGCTCATCCTGTGTCCCATAAACACGTAGCAGTCCCAGTTAGTATAATTGAAATGCAAAGTAGCGATCGTGTTTAGAACTTTTAAAAGCCCATGTGTCATAAGGTTATTGCAGACTGATGTTGTTGTTGTTGGGCTTAACGCCATTTTTCAGCACACGATAGGCTATTCATGGCGGCCAGTATTAATGGTGGAGGAAGAAACCGGGAAATCACCGGAAAGAACCACCGACCCACGAGAAACTACTGGCAAGCTTTCTCACATATCCACATTAGCCGAATCCTAGACTCGAACCCACGCAGAGGTGAGATGGCAGTGATCCGTAACGGACAGTGCTTTAGACCACTCGGCCACTCGGGGCCTCTTATTGCAGACTGAACGTGAAACTATCATCTGTTAGATTTTAAGTTACATGCCTGGATTTGATCTAAATAACTGTTTTAATTCAATCATCAAAACGTCTACAAACAAGTGATATGATTGGATAAAGGTCACACAATTGACCAACCACATTTTTAAGACTTGGCATGATACTGAAACTTGTCTTGGTGAGATTGGGCAAACAACCCATGGCAACATTTACTAAATGTCATTAACGTCAATATCTTCGTTTGAATTTTTGACGACATCTATGAATTTATATTCCGTTTCTTCTTTTCGGCTATAGAAGGTATTTATTTTTAAAATTCCGAATCTTACTTCGCTATACAATAAAATTCTTTATTATTCAACAGCAGGTTAATTAACATTTATGACTACTTTCAAATCATCTGTACCTCATCGAATATTTGATAGCGGCATTCAGTTCACCAACCCACTTCACCCCATCCCAAAATTCCACTTCTAGTTAAATGAAGACCATACGCAGAGGATGGGACCAAGCCTCGATGCTGCACTCATTCTGAAAGTCTATCACGACGGAGGAATTAAACCTATTTGCGTTCTAGTGTAGTTTGCGGCTACTTCAAGTTCTGGTGAGCCGACGTGTGGTTCAGTAGTGTTCCACATTTCTGACAACACCTTGGAATTAAATATCACATGACACTAGCAGCGTCAGAAACCGATTTTAGTACAACCGGTCATAGGCATACAAAAAATAATTTGTATAAAACGAGCAGCGATGTGAACGTCTCTGCTCATTTATCTTCTGAGCCAAACCTGATTTTCTTGGTCACTCGGGTTTAAACAAATACATATACGTTTCATATCTCGTTCAAACGACTTTGGTCATACCTTTCGTATTTGGCGACAAGCTCTAAGGCAATATCAAACTTAATAGTTTGTGCTTAGCCATCAACAAACCTCAGACGCCTATCACACATCCTTTTTAAAAACAAATCTTTCATATCTATCTATCTATCTATCTATCTATCTATCTATCTATCTATCTATCTATCTATCTATCTATCTATCTATCTATCTAGATATGCGCAAGTCAATCTTCGTTACTTGGAATTGTACATGAAAAATGTCAATACTCACAGCTATTTTCCTGAACTGCATTTTTAAATAAAGTGCGTGATACAAAGCCAACACTTATAAATTAATTATTGGTGTATAAAATCCTCCGCCTACTGCAGTAATAATCAAAGTCCAAAATACCACGTTTAATACAGTAATAACTAATGTCCAAAATACAACGATTATTACAACGACTAAAGCACACAAAATCCCCTTCCTATTACAAAAATAAATAATGTAACCAACTCGCTCATCCCCCCAAGCTTCCAATTTTAGAAAGGATTTGGTGTACAAAGTACAAAATTCCCCGCTTGTTGCAATGATGATAATTCAACAAAAGCTCTCGCTTGATATACTTACCCGACACCAAAGGGGGTGGGGTAGGGTTCTTAGGACATCAATAATTACTGTAATAGGCTGGGCAATTGGTGTTATATTGACTATGAAAATTCTAAGAGAGATTGTTTTGACCTTTAATAATGTACTATTGTACGCATACAATTGGCAGACCCATACTAATATACCTTTGTATGCATACACTTTGCACTATAAATGAAAGCCACTGGAGACGAGGAAGTAAATCCTGACAGTAGATGAGGCATTCGCCGTCATTTTAAACCAAAGCCGATACAATTTCCTTTGCTCAGGAATGGTTTCTTCAAGCTATGGTGTCCACAACGGCCGTCAATTTGCTGGTAGGGGATGGTTCTTAAAGGATGTTCCTCGCGAAGCAATAGTCTCCACGAAGGTCACAGCGAAGCTGGTAGGAAAGGGATAATAGAGGATGTTCCTCGCGAAGCAATAGTCTCCACGAAGGTCACAGCGAAGCTGGTAGGAAAGGGATAATAGAGGATGTTCCTCGCGAAGCAATAGTCTCCACGAAGGTCACTGCGTAGCTGGTATGGAAGGGGTTCTAGTGTATGTTCCTCGCGAAGCAATAGTCTCCACAAAAGTTACAGTGAAGCTGGTAGTGAATGGTTACGAGAGGATGTTCCTCGCAAAGCAATAGTCTCCACGAACGTCACAGCGAAGCTGGTAGGAAAAGGATACTAGAGGATGTTCCTCGCGAAGCAATAGTCTCCACGAAGGTCACAGCGAAGATGTTAGGGAAATAATACTAGAGTAGGCCTATGGGTCCCAACGTCTTTAAGGGGCTCCGCGACAATGAATCAAAATAATATTGAATTGATTTGATCTTGACGTATTAGGAAAAAATTTGCAAGCCTCCACACCCCACCACCTCCCCCCACTCCGGATTTTACTGCTTGGGGGCATCAACCGGGTTTGATCCGGCACTGTAAAGAATTAATATACAAGACTGTAAGTCCGAAAAGTATTCGTACGACGTATAGAATAAGATATCTCATTACTATTGAACAAAACACGTAAGCGGTTGTAGTATTTATCTCATAATGACTAGTTCATGTTCGTAAAATGTTTTATCTATGCAGTTTGAATGGATTTGACAACAATTTGAGATATATATATATATATAAATGTTTTTAATTTTCGGTGCATCTCAGAAGATCGATGGTGCCAGTGAAAATATCTATGATCCCAGTATGAAGGTGGAGAAATACGCGTCGGGGGCCACATGCATGTGTGTGTGTGTGTGTTCGTGAGTGTGTGTGTTCGTGAGTGAGTGAGTGAGTGAGTGAGTGAGTGAGTGAGTGAGTGAGTGAGAGAGAGAGAGAGAGAGAGAGAGAGAGAGAGAGAGAGAGAGAGAGAGAGAGAGAGAGAGAGAGAGAGAGAGAGAGAGAGAGAGAGAGAGAGAGAGAGAGAGAGAGAGAGAGAGAGAGAGAGAGAGAGAGAGAGAGAGAGAGAGAGAGAGAGAGAGAGAGAGAGAGAGAGAGAGAGATTGTTCTGCCAGATTATTAAGCAATTTATACTCTGCTTGGGTCATCAAATACAATTTCGACACAGCAAACATTCAGACATTAAAACCTGCCAAATGAAGTGTCATTTCATTTATAAATAGCGAATTATGGAGTTGCAGTAGCGGTCAATGTGCTATGTGCTTACATTATTACATCGCATCGTCCTAAAAGGGAGATTATCAGCCGTAAAAGCATGTTTGCTACAAAGGGAGATTATCAGTCGTAAAAAGCATGCTTTGCTTACTACAAAGGGAGATTATCAGCCGTAAAAGCATGCTTGCTACAAAGGGCAGAATTATATTTACAGCAGAATGTACTACTTGATCATAGGGGGAGGTAAGTATGTCCTACCTTTCGCCGTGTAGGTGGTGTTTACACTGACATGGTGATCCCGATTTTGATTGACACTGTCTACATCTAGCGATCCGGAGATGTGCAGAAGAGGATAGAAAATATCGAGAAGACAAGGTTTTAAGCAATCTACATAGAAAAGTGTGCAAATAAGATTAAAGAAGGTAGGCTCACATTCAAAATTAGCACACCAATGTGGAAAAAACTTGACACAAAATACTTCCAATTAAGTTTCTAACAAGGTAGTTTTGAACAATTTCATATATTGCAACTAGAAAATGAAAAAGCAACTGAGTACACGAACAATTTGGAAATTAGCGTTCTAATGCTTATCTAATATATAATTTAGCTGTACGTATTCCCTTTTAATTTCTAATTCAGTTTTGATACCTAGATAATTTTGATCAAACTGCCGTCAAAGCAATGTACAGTCAAATTATGTAGTGGGGATAGAAAAAAATCTTTAAAAAAAGTATAGTTATACGTGCAGACACTTATTGCTCAACATAGTTTCATTTTTTCCAGCATAAACTACTTGTTGAATGTGAGCCCTGAGATTGACATTGTGCACCTACTATTTTCAATAAAAACTGACAAAACATTAAGCAGAGTTAAGATTAGAGAAAGAGATTTTTTTATAGATAATATAGACAAAATTATCTCCATCCATTGAGAGGCAATATAACACGCCAAAGAAGCGGAAGACCACTCCACAAGAATTAGAAGTCACACAAATTACTGAAAATATAGATGGATAGAAAGTCGTTCAAAATTTTCTAAATTTTAATTACTGCCCAAATATTCATTCTAGAAAGGTCTACATCAACATGCAGTAAGTCAGTAGCCTAATTACCAGACAGTAACCTAATTCTTTAGACAATGACCTAATTACCAGCCAGAAACCTAATTATTCAGATATGGCCTAATTACCAGCCAGTAACCTAAATCTTCAGACAATGGCCTAATTACCAGCCAGTAACCTAATTCTTCAGGCTATAGCTTAATTACTAGCCAGTAACCTAATTCTTCATATAATGGCTTAATTACCAGCTAGTAGCCTAATTCTTCAGGCAATGGCTTAATTACCAGCCAGTAACCCAATTCCTCTGACATGGATTTATTTCTTACATCATTAGCCTAAAAAATTCTGAAACTTTCACGTACATTAGGTATATTCTGAGTTCATTTAAAAAAAACTGGCATGTCTTGTTCCTTAACTCTAATGAAGCAGCTTACGTGTACATAATCGTGAATTTATAATTAAGAAAGATCTTTAGAAATGCCTTAAAGTACGATTTTGTAGATATATATTCATTTCTTCCAGCGTTTACTTACATAATAAACTGTTTTATTTTACAATATGGATATCGATGTACATAGACAATAAACTTGTAATGCCTTCCATAAAATATTGTTTATTACTTAAGAATAATTATTTGTGTTGTTTAAATTTGAAACAAAATCATGTTAACGACCTAAGAAACTGAAAATCATTAAATAAATAATAGGCTGGTATGCATTTATTATATTACTCTTACTTGCATATATTTTCCCAAGTAAAGATCATTACAACGAAATGTACCCGACTATGTAGTTCATAAACTAATATGTAAACGAGTAAATAATAATGCATCACCCTTGCAAAAGGTAAAGATCATAGCTGGATCTTATACAACATATACAAAGAGGGTATGTTGGAGACTGAATTGCTTTATTATGGCATAATATTGACATCATATAGGATTCTCCCGGCAGAAGGCTTGCGCGATCTATTTGCGGCAGGTCGTAAACCGCTGCAGTTTTCCTAAGGTCATGTACATTTCTCGGGGACTTTATGCTTTTCGCTTGACTGATATTTCAATAATTTAAATTACTGAATTTTTTTTTCAATTTATTATGGGATAAAATCAGCAACAATATTTTATGTCGAAATTTTAAGAGTTAATGTCACTACTTCACACCTAGGTTAAAACGTTACTTCTAATTGCTAACGTCACAATATTATAACCAAGATATTTAGAACTACGCAGCAAGCTTTGAGTTTACAAAAGCGGACATCGTTAAAAAAAATTTCTAAATCAATAGTTGTACTTATTAATATTTAACTGTGTGGATAAAATGTTATTCACATTAAGTGAAAATGTTTGATGCATAGCCCACCACTCATGTTCTTTTTCTTTCTTCTTTCAAAATCCATAGCTACCACAATTTTTTTACGCTAGGACACATTATGTATAATATTTTAGTGAAATCGATATTTTAAAATGTTAATATAGATTGTGGAGGCAATACAAAATTGGAATTTACAAATAATAGATCAACGTTTGCCCAAGCGCTGGCATTAGAGCTTTCATTACAATCCAATGGTTATGAAAATAGCAAGACTACACTTTAAGGTCAACAATTCTTTTTACCACTCCCAAATACCGTCATCTTTCTTCGATACATTTAAATTAAATTATTTTATGCAATATCTAGTATCAGATATATCTTCAAATAATAAACCAAATCATCAACGCAATCAATAGTTTCATTTACATCATGTAGTCAAACAATTCAGAAAATCACTTGAACAGTTTAATTTAAATGACATTATCAAATCAATCTGACAATTATGGGATTTAAATGGAGTGATGAAATCATTCTGACAATCGCAGGTTTTTAATGGTGTGGTCAAATCATTTTGACAATCACGGGTTTTTAATGGTGTGGTTAAATCATTTTGACAATCACGGGTTTTTAATGGTGTGATCAAATCATTTGGACAAACACGGGATTTAAATGGAGTAATCAAATCAATCTGACAATTACGGGATTTAAATGGAGTGATGAAATCATTCTGAAAAGCACGGGATTTTAATGGTGAGGTTAAATCATTTTGACAATAAGGGGATTTTAATGGTGAGATCAAATCATTCGGACAATCACGGGATTTAAATGGAGTAATCAAATCATTCTGAAAATCATGGGATTTAAATGGAACGATCAAATCATTCTGACAATCACGGGATTTTAATGGTGTGGTCAAATCATTTTGACAATCACGGTTTTTTTTTATGGTGTGATCAGATCATTCTGATAATCACGGGATTTTAATGGTGTGGTTAAATCATTTTGGCGATCACGCTTTTTATTGATAGTGTGATCAAATCTTTCTGATAATCACGGGAATTTAATGGTGTAGTCAAATCATCCTGACAAAAACGGGATTTTAATGGTGTGGTCAATGATTCAGGCAGTTAAAGAAATAGTTTAATTTAAATGATATGATCAAATCATTCGAGTAATGACGAGAATAACTTATTATCAATAAAGTGATCTTGGGGTAATTTTAATTTCAATGGTGTAAACAAATCATTCTACCAATCACGTGATTATATTGGTGTGATCAAATTATTCTACCAATCACGTGATTTAAATGGTGTGATCAAATCATTCTACCAATCACGTGATTTAAATGGTGTGATCAAATCATTCTACCAATCACGTGATTTAAATGGTGTGATCAAATCATTCTACCAATTGCGGGATTTAAATGGTGTGATCAAATCATTCTACCAATCACGGGATTTAAATGTTGTGACAATTTCGGGATTTAAATGGTGTGTTCAAATCATTCTACCAATCACGGAATTTAAATTGTGATCAGGTCATTCAACCAATCACGAGATTTAAATGGAGTAATCAAATCATTCTGACAATTACGGGATTTAAATTGTGATCAGGTCATTCTACCAATCACGGGATTTAAATTGCGATCAAATCATTCTACCAATTACGGGATTTAAATTGCGATCAAATCATTCTACCAATTACGGGATTTAAATTGTGATCAAGTCATTCTACCAGTCACGGGATTTAAATTGTGATCAAGTCATTCTACCAATCACAGGATTTAAATAGAGGGATCAAAAAATCCTGAAAATCACGGAATTTAGATGGAGTGATCAAATAATCCTGACAATCACGGAATATAAATGTTGTGATTAATGATTCAAACAATCAAGAGAATAATATACTTTAAATGACGTATTAAAATTATTCAGGCAATCACTGGATTATTTTTATTTAAAAGATTTGATCAAATCATTTATGCAATCACGGGAATACTTACATTTAAATCCTGTGATCAAAAGCAATCACGGGAAATTATTTTAAAGATGTTATAAAGGCCTGTAGATAATAATGGGAATAATTTCATAAAAGTGATGCGATCAGGTTATTCAGTCAATCACTTGGAGATCACACCATTCAATCATTGGAAGCTGCTTCATTTAAACGATGTAATGAAATCATTCATGCAGTTACTGGAATAACTCAATTTAAATGATAGGATCAAATCAGCCAGCCAATCACTAGAATAATTTATTTTAAATGACTTGATCAAATTTTTCAGACAAATCAAGCTGTGATAAGAAAAAATCGTTCATGCAATCACAAGAATAGCTTAATTTAAAGGATGTGATGAAATCCTTAAGGCAACTACGAAAGGATTTTAATATATTTATATATTTGGTAGATATATATGTTGGAACTCGTGTCTATAATTACTTCATCACTTCTTGGACTAATGAAACTTGTGTTAGCGATCACATACACAAATTCTCATACTGTTGACAGTTGAGTCTGTAATCACACACCAAATCTTCGACTGTTGAAACTTGAGTCAGTAATCACATACACCAAATCTCGGACTGTTGACACTTGAGTAAGTAATCACATACACAAAATCTTGGACTGTTGACACTTGAGTCAGTAATCACGTACACCAAATCTCGGACTGTTGACACTTGAGTCAGTAATCACATACACAAAATTTCGGACTGTTGACACTTGAGTCAGTAATCACATACACCAAATCTCGGACTGTTGACACTTGAGTAAGTAATCACATACACCAAATCTCGGACTGTGGACACTTGAGTAAGTAATCACATACACCAGATGTCGGACTGTGGACACTTGAGTCAGTAATCACATGCTCAGATATTCTAACACTATTGTCTCAAAATTGAAATATTTGTATACAGTCATGAAAAAACAATTCCCAGCTCCTAGCCTCGAAAGGATACAACAAAACTGTATCAAGCGTTCACAAGTTCAAACACCCCCGACCCCAATCAAATTCCAAAGAATAAAGTCTGCCACTTGAAGGTGAGTGGGTTTGCAAGACATTACTTACTCACGTACATATGGATCGAGAGGATAATATAATCGCCACCTATTCTTCTAAAAGAGTGAGAATATCAAAAATAAAGATAAAAAAAACGTGTGCCATTTTTGGAATTGGAAGAAGAAAGCGAAACGGAATAATTCGTGGGGATGAGGTAGTGAGATAAAATGCATGTCTGCTTTTGCCGTGTTAATAAAAGCGTACGATACACATGTTTTCCTCTTTAAAAAGTCAAATTGGTTTAATTTTCAAGGAAAACACTTAAATCAGTATAAATCTCAGTCAAAACTAGTTAGCTAATTAAAATAAAAGCAAATTATCAGCTAACAAATAATGTAAGTAATTATGCACATAAAATTCACTTTTGACCGTTCTTGGTTTGCTTTGAAGACGTTCTGCGGCGACTTTCTCCAAGAAACAATCGAACTTGACCGTACGCTGATAACTCTTTTCGTCTGAAATAATGTGTGGCATACGGAATATGGTCGATATACAGAATGCATTGCTTTGAAAGCTGTGATACAAATTCGAATTAGTCGAAATACAATATATGCTTGCTAGTAAATCTACAATGGCTACATTTTCTAAGTTTATTATTATATACTCAAAGATAGAAAATCTAATAATTATATATAAGCAAATAACCCTATTTCTTCATCTTGTATCTCTTCAAAGAGTTTTCTGAAAGAGACAGGTCTCAAGTTGATGACACTGGTACAATAGAATGAATTGCTATCTACCAGAGTATGACTGATTTTAGGGTAATTCGTAAAAGACATTCCTTGTATAAAACATAAGCCAGAAACGAACATAGCAAAACTACTGCACAACTATAGTGTATACTTGTTTCACTTAGACTGGATTAGCGATAGCGGATACCTGTTTCACTTAGACCGGATTAGCTATACTGGATGCTTGTTTCACTTAGACTGGATTAGCAATAGTGGATACCTGTTTCACTTAGACCGGATTAGCTATACTGGATGCTTATTTCACTTAGATTGGATTAGCTATAGTGGATACTTGTTACACTTAGACTGGATTAACTATATTAAATGCTTGTTACACTTAGACTGGATTAACTATACTGGATGCTTGTTACACTTAAACTGGATTAACTATTGAGCATATTCGTTTCGCATAGACTGGATTAACTATAGTGGATATTTGTTTCACATAGACTGGATTAACTATGGTGGATATTTGTTTGATTTTTGACTGCAGTATCCTCATTATCCGGCATACGATGATCTTATAACCATTCTGTATAAGAGAAGTCTATACTAATATACAAGTCGGATTCAAGCTGCATAGACCCTGGTCAACAGCTGCATACTGTTCCTGCAGATCTGGATCCATACAGTTTGCCAGGAGTAATTATTTAAGCGAACAATACCGATCGCGATCGACCGGCGAATTTATGTTGCTTGCCGTTGGACCACATTGATAAGCATGTATATACTGTATTTTGAAAAGATATCAATGCCATTTATAAATTCACGTATAAAATTGTTTCACGAAACGTACTTGAAAAATCATTTTTAAAAGTGGAACAGTTATGAATGTACACAAAAAATAGAAGAGTGTCCATTGCTTTGGAGTATTATTCCTTGCTTAAACATAACAACAACAATAACAATGATGGTGATTACAGCGACGACAATAACAGCGATGATGCAGATGTACTGTAATACTTCCTCGTTTGCCTGAAACATGGAGTACAATATGTGACAGTAGATTATTCTGAATTAGCTTTTAGTTAGTTGAGTTTCTGATTTATAGGTTAATTTTGTTTTATAATTCATTGCATGGCTAACTGAACGATCAATCATTGATTGAAGTTTAACTGTACATGAACCTATATACGGTAATATCTTGCGGAGTCAACAAGAGTCAAGTCCCGCGTCCAGAAACACCACGGCAGTCAAGCCCAGAAAC
Organism: Potamilus streckersoni; assembly: GCA_016746295.1. NCBI lineage: Eukaryota > Metazoa > Mollusca > Bivalvia > Unionida > Unionidae > Potamilus > Potamilus streckersoni. The sequence continues at coordinate 1,805,698 of JAEAOA010000734.1, read as the reverse complement.
CTGTCCTATTCTTTTGTTTAGTAGACGAAAATCCAGTTTACGGTGTATCACCATGGTTATATTAGTAGATTGACTGGTTTACGGTCTGTGATATTTAGCTTTCTGAGTCTGGAACAGTATGGAACAGTAACAAATTTAGAAGAAACATTCAGCGCACAATGATAAAGAAGAAATGACAACCATGTAATGTCTTATAGAAGAGTTTTGCTGACTTAAATATGAAATAGATAGTAATTAAATATTCCTTTCTCATTGCGATTTATAAGAGTTGATACAGACCAGGCCAAACTGAATATATTTTACTTATACCTTTTAAATTAAGAAAAACAAATCTTGACCACGCACCAATGTATTGTTGTTTTCGGTGAAATCGCATAGACACGTTAACTAAACAAATTTTGAAAGCTAACTTGATCCTATATTTTTTATATTGACAGTAAGGGCGTTGTACCAAAATTTTCAGCACCTGTGTTAAGAAAAATTGAAAACAAAATAAATCAGTCGAAAGCCAAAAAGCTCAAACTGCAAACTAGATCGCTAATAAATAAAAATAACAAACACATGGGGAGGGGAAGTGTTATGACATTCAAGATTCTTATCCTATAAATTACATTTTAATATATAGACTTTATAATGACGTCAAGTAAGGTCATAGTGCGTCGAGGTTTCACGCGGGACAAAATAGGCCGAGTTGATGAGCCCTAGTGACACAATAGTAAGCGTACCAGTCTAGCGAATAATGCGAAAGGGTACCGGGTTCGAATCTGAATACTTGTGATGTTGTGTAGTACACTACCAAATTAAGCGAAAACAATAAAAAATTATGCTAAGTTCAACATGAATTTAGAGAAGTCGACACATTCTCATCCAAACTGTGACATAAAAGAAATGTTTATAAACTACATATCTGCAGTGTTACTGAATCCCTAAACTTTAGCAGAAAGAGATGATTGAATTTATCCCATAACGAAACATGATGTTATGACGTCAGTTGTGTCCATATTTCAATTAAATTATTATTTTTAACAACATAGTGGTCAAGTGATGTAATACATTTTTGGAGCGAAAACAGAATGTTACGCCGGTTGATTTTACTCATAATTTCGACATTGTAAATGTGGACACACGAACAGGAAACGATTTTACTGCTAAGTTATGTGTATATTTATCCAAGATAGGATTGAATTTGGTTAAGATGACTCAATTTTATAATTGAAGCTGCACGTGGGATGATATTACTATCAATCGGAGCCAGGATCAAAGGAAACTACAAACAGTTTTGTGATTGCCGTATGCAAATTATTTTACGAAAGTAATTTAGTTTATTATGTGGTCTGTATGCAATTTATTATGTGTCCTATTTAATTATAGGGAATTGACGACTTTATCTGGTTTACATTTAATTAAGACAGAACCAAAATACCGTTGTGCAGACTGAAGCATTTCCTGATTACAAAGTTTACAGACTGAAGCATTTCCTGATTATAAAGTTTGCAGACAGAAGCATTTCCTGACAATAAAGTTTACAGACTAAAGCATTTCCTGACAATAACGTTTACAGACAGAAGCATTTCCTGATAAAAAAAGTTTACAGACAAAAGCATTTTCTGACAGTAAAGTTTACAGACAGAAGCATTTCCTGACAATAAAGTTTGCAGACTGAAGCATTCCCTGACAATAAAGTTTATAGATAGAAGCATTTCCTGACAACAAAGTTTGCAGACTGAAGCATTTCCTTATAATAAAGTTTGCAAACTAAAGCATATCCTGATAGTAAAATTTGCAGACTGAAGCATTTCCTGACATTAAAGTTTACAGACAGAAGCATTTCCTGACAATAAAGTTTACAGACAGAAGCATTTCCTGACAATAAAGTTTACAGTCTGAAGCATTTCCTGATTATTAAGTTTGCAGACAGAAGCATTTCACGATAATAAAGTTTAGACTGAAGCATTTCGTGACAATAAAGTTTACAGACTAAAGCATTTCCTGACAATAAAGTTTACAGACTGAAGTATTTCCTGATAAAAAAAAGTTTACAGACAAAATTATTTCCTGACAATAAAGTTTACAGACAGAAGCATTTCCTGACAATAAAGTTTGCAGACTGAAGCATTTCCTTATAATAAAGTTTGCAAACTAAAGCATATCCTGATAATAAAGTTTGCAGACTGAATCATTTCCTGACCATAAAGTTTACAGACAGAAGCATTTCCTGACAATAAAGTTTGCAGACAGAAACATTTCCTGACAATAAAGTTTACAGACAGAAACATTCCCTGATTATAAAGTTTACAGACTGAAGCATTTCCTGATTATAAAGTTTACAGACAGAAGCATTTCCTGACAATAAAGTTTACAGACTGAAGCATTTCCTGACAATAAAGTTTACAGACAGAAGCATTTCCTGACAATAAAGTTTACAGACAGAAGCATTTCCTGACAATAAAGTTTACAGACTGAAGCATTTCCTGACAATAAAGTTTACAGACTGAAGCATTTCCTGACAATAAAGTTTACAGACTGAAGCATTTCCTGACAATAAAGTTACAGACTGAAGCATTTCCTGACAGTAAAGTTTACAGACAGAAGCATTTCCTGACAATAAAGTTTACAGACTGAAGCATTTCCTGACAATAAAGTTTACAGACTGAAGCATTTCCTGACAATAAAGTTTACAGACTGAAGCATTTCTTGACAATAAAGTTTACAGACAGAAGCATTTCCTGACAATAAAGTTTACAGACAGAAGCATTTCCTGACAATAAAGTTTACAGACAGAAGCATTTCCTGACAATAAAGTTTAGACTGAAGCATTTCCTGACAATAAAGTTTACATACAGAAGCATTTCCTGATAAATAAAGTTTGCAGACTAAAGCATTTCCTGATAATAAAGTTTGCAAACTGAAGCATTTCCTGACAATAATGTTCACAGACAGAAGCATTTCCTGACAATAAATTTTGCAGAGTGAAGCATTTCCTTATAATAATGTTTGCAAACTGAAGTATTTTCTGACAATAAAGTTTGCAGACTGAAGCATTTCCTGATAGTAAAGCTTGCTGTCTAGAGCATATCCTGATAATAAAGCATGCAAACTGAAACATTTCCTGATAATAAAGTTATCAGAGCGATTTTAGTTCATAATTCACAGAATTAAAATAAAAAGAAAAATAGGCAGTCAATCCTAAAATAAAGCAGACATTTTCCTCTAAATTTATTTGCAGAAAACCGTTTGTTTAAGTTAATGATATGTTTGGTAGGGTACGATTCTTGATTAATCAAGTATTAAATATTGTAGAAATCGCTAGATAGAAGAAATTCGTGACAAACGTTTACTCCCAAACTATTCCTCCGCGGCCCTCTAACTTTTGTCGAGAAGCCACTGCCACGACAAGTTGATTCTTGCCACTTTATGTAGAAGCGCACTCTCATCTCTACTTCATTTTTCAAGAAATTCGCAAAAAGTAACGGAAAATATAGAAATTATTTGCCATGAACCAGCAATTCTAGCACTGTGGTTAAATTATGATCTTTTACTTGCTAAATTATACGCAAAAGGTACTTAAATAACATTGCAATGGAATCTGACCACAGCGTCATAAGGACTTTGCAGGCGGTGCTTACTAACGACGCTTGGCGGTGGCGCTGCTTACTAACGACGCTTGGTGGTGGCGCCAGTTACTAACGACGCTTGAAAGCAGATAAAACTCCATCTGGTTGTCCATTTTAAATCCTGCACATGTAGATCTCTACTATGACAATTAAAATGTTAGAATGAAACGTTATCGTCTATCAGTCGAATCCTACTTGAAATTCCCTTATCCAAAATACCCCCAAAAATGTTTGATAACATAATGTATAAAGAAATATGTTGTTATTTTATGACTTTCTCACTTCTCCCTCCCACGGTAAATACCTTAACTGATGCGTCGCTTTTGAGACACGACTAAGTAAACCGAAATGTCACGACACCATGATGACGCCATTAAGCAATGTTCGGTCATTGACATGAAAATACTTGTCAAGAAATGTATACGGTATGCTTTACGAGCGCCTTGAAAGGTAAAGTGGTGAACCTTCTCGAAAGATTCCACTACCACAAGCTACTGTTTCTGTATAAATAATGATCTTACATTTTAGTTTTGAACTTAATTTTGAGGAATACAATAATTTGAGGGTCGAGTCTTTAATCTGATCTATGACCAAAGTTTGAAACACTATGGAGATTGACATGTCTTATTCCGCATTGTAAAACATTAGACTTTAAAACATGTAAAACATTAGGTTTTAAATATTGTAAAACTTACGGTTATTAAACATTGGTAAACTTACGGTTTTAAACACTGTATAACATACGGTTAGTGGTGAATTTCAACGTTAACTTGGGTTATTGTCATTTTTAAAATACGAATTCCCTTATCATTCTGGCATTTTTTAATAATGTTGATGTGAGTCGTTATTTATATCAACACCTTTACACGCATTTCAGTCTTGCTTGCATTTCACTAGTATTTCTAAAGGTATTCTGAGATAAATTAAACGGATTTTGAGAAAAGACTAATATTGTAACCATATTTTGATTTCGTTTGTACTATTATACAGTAAAGACTTTGTACAGGTAGAACACTTAAGCCAATATAACAAACTCTTATAAAATTAAGTCGGACAGTGAAAGTTAACAGTTGTATGTCTTAGCTTATTTCTAATTGGGAATATCATCACTTTGTAACTGTCTATTATTATTATTATTATTATTATTATTATTATTATTATTATTATTATTATTATCACTGCTGTTACTGTCATCTCCATCATAATCATCGTCGTTATCCTTGTTTATTATCATCGCCATCGTCATCGTCGTTATTTTCGAGAAATAAAGCTATTTTCAAAAAAGAATTCTGTGATATACAATAACATTTTTCTTTAAGACGACATACCTTGTCTCATCTAGGTACACTGTTTCTAACACAGATGCTGCATATTCTATGTTTTTCTTCAAGTCCTCCCTAGTTATGTCATCTTTCTCAAGTTTTTTAATGATGTGCCGTAACCTGAAATAAATGGACCGAAAATAAGTTTGAATAAAAAGACTCAAAGTGACTTCTGCCATACTGGCATCAGATATTAGTTTTTGATTCATAACACAATTTCACTGGAAATTATCACATTGCTTACTGTAAATATAAAACGTAGTGAGTAACACAACTGCGTGTACATTTAATAAAAAAAAATAAGAAACATGAAAACGTTTTTGTAATATTTTATGATTTTGTATATGTGCTTGTTCGTCCATGTATGTCTGTACATGAGTCTTTCAGACACGCAGATATCGGCGTGTTTTGTGGTACATTTGTGTGTATACACGACAGTCTTTCAGACACGCAGATATCGGCGTGTTTTGTGGTACATTTGTGTGTATACACGACAGTCTTTCAGACACGCAGATATCGGCGTGTTTTGTGGTACATTTGTGTGTATACACGACAGTCTTTCAGACACGCAGATACCGGCGTGTTTTGTGGTACATTTGTGTGTATACACGACAGTCTTTCAGACCATTAGTGGTTGTAGAGATGTATCTGAGGAAGGCCCATACGTTTGTTCCGGAAAAAAAAGCCTGGGTCACCCGGGCCCATATCTGCTTTCGTTGCTATGCAACGGAAAGCCAAACTAGAGTCGGGAAAATACACAGTGAATGAAAACCAGTCTGGTTTGAGTTAACATGTTTAGATCAAATAAATAAAGAATGTATGCTAATTCACACCATCCGGAAAATATAAAAATTATGTCAATAATGAAGAATTGTGCAAAAATTACTTGCTACATAAACGCATAGGGTCGTTTGACTTTGCTTATATTTGAACGCCATACTATCGATGATGTTATTAACACTGTAAAATTTGAAAACAAACTGTATCCGCTTAATACGCAAGGGGATACATTTTTGCCGTTGTTTCCTGAGGATGATGTGTTCAAATTTTTTCTGTAGATACAACTTGGGTAGGCCTAGGCAACTCATGAAACTAAACCGTGAACTATTCTAGCAGACTGTGAATTCCATGTTTTATTTTTTAAATTTCATGAGCAACATTGTACGTTTCAGTGAATCAGTCTAGTACATACCACTGTTTATTCAGAATTGGGCGCAAGACATGAGTAATGATTGAGTTATAGTCTTATTATCTGCGTGCGTGAGCATACATCGAGATGTGCATCATGTTCATGTGGGTGGGTGTATGTGGGTGGGTATATGGCTCTGAGCATCAATTTCTATAATAGATATGGCATAGAAAGCCTAGTGGACATCTTTATAGGTGGAGGTTAATAAGTGACAAGGAAAACAGTTATAGCGATCGTTTCTGTGTCCTCAAAGTGAACAGGTGCATAGTTGCGTGCGTGGACATTTATACGGGCATCTATGCCATTTATTAATGATAGAAGCACAGGGACATCTATAGGAGGATTTGCATCAGAAACGAGGACAATATTTAGGGAATCATTTTCTGGGTATGGGAAATAGTGTGACTGAGTGATAATCAACGTTCGTCCGTACGTATCAAATATACCTGATTGAGCAGACATTGGAAGCCTCAGGGACGTCTGTAGGTGGGAGTTTGTCAGTGCCAAGGTCAATACTGATATAGGGGTCATTTTCCAGGCTGGCCACACTGGATGTCCGACTACTGTTCGCCGACACATCTTTCGTCCTCGAGTTCGTCCGCCTGAGAACTGTCAACGATCCGGTGCCTGGAGAAGAGACGAAAATCTATGACAATCTAAATCATTACGTCATTATGTATGTACATGCACCTTTTTTGATGAATCCTACTGCACTGTATTGTGTTTTATTAAATGAGTCTTGATAAAATGTCAGACCCGTGGTCATGTGGCACAGGAAGCGCGAGCTTGTTGTGGCATTCTATAAAGACGGGAAAAATAGTTTTGAATACTTATAAACTAGCATATTAACGATCTCACAATAATACATGCAACTTTACCGCAAGCAGTGAAGGAAACTGATTTTGTTTAAGGGGACGAAATTTCATGAAGCCATCATTGAAAATAATAAATATGACGCAATACATCCATGACAATCTTCTTACAAAAAGATGATCCGGAGATATTCAGTCTAGATTATCGTTGTGATTGTCTCCACGAGGCCGTCACGGTGGAGGTTGAATCTGAAATTGTTGTGTGCGTCACGATTATTGTCAGGGTATTAAGGTGCATCGACCTTGGATAATACCAAAAAAAGATCTAAAATTTATTTTGGAATCGTTTGTGGTCTAACGAAATCTGATTACAGGATAAAACAAAACAATTTAGAGCGGAAAAAACTGTGCTATTTATGGAAAGATAAGTTTTTGACTAATACATCATATCCGTGCTCCCTCCACCCCATCCCAATCTCTCTCTCTCTCTCTCTCTCTCTCTCTCTCTCTCTCTCTCTCTCTCTCTCTCTCTCTCTCTCGTACCTAGAACAACTTGCAATCACTGACCGTATATTTTCAATATTTTAATAACACATATTTTAATTTTCTTCTTGCAATTTCAATATTTGGGTGTATTCCGATCTTCTTTATCTAATTTGAATGGCCGACATTGTTTATTTAGATTAGGGATGGATCGTCTTATTCTCCAGCACTCGTGTTATAGAAAGGGTCATAGTTATTCTCGACTTCTTGTGGCCATTACATTTATGTCGCTTACACTGACCGGTAGCAACAACGTTCAACTTATGGGATTGTCTGTACATTTGTTCGTATGTATGTATGTATGTATGTATGTATGTATGTATGTATGTATGTATGTATGTATGTATGTATGTATGTATGTATGTATGTATTTATGTATGTGATGGAAGGATGTTCAAAAGGTCATTAGAACCCGACTGAAAAGGTATCCAATGTAGCTGAACACACTTGTCGTAAACAGGATGATTTTGATTGGGTGATATAGATACTGTTTAGATCAGGAATCGGCACCTACGACAAGCGTGCCTTAAGATGGCACGTCATGAGGTTTTGTGTGGCACGCGAAGGGCAGTCAAAAAATCTCGATTTTAACAGTGTTGCTCTCTTACTGGTGGCAGGCGCTAATTCATATTCAATTTATCCGGGAAAGAGAGGCACACTATGTGAAAAGGTTGCCGACCCCTGGTGTAGATCCTTCTTCATGCGACAAGCTACTGACAACAGCAAATCACATGTTGTGATGTTACGATGCTTTCTATACGTCATACAGTGTCTTTAAAGGAATGAGCATAACATAACTACAGACACAGCATATCGCCAGTGGTCGATGTTAGTTTTAAAAGGAATAAATTCAATCGTTATAATATAGGTTTAATATAATTAAAAAATAGAGGATCTCAAATTGGGAATGATTATTATTATTAAGCGAGTTCAGTAATGTCTGGCTTCCAGGAGCCTTGGCGAGCAAAGCTGGACATTATTCAACGAGTTTCAAAACTTTTTTTTATTTAATCATGACCCATTTCTTATTCTTTTTAAATAGCTTTTATTTCAGTGCAAACTACTTAGAAAGAAGAACGAATGATTTATTTCATTCTGACTGACGATGCACCATTCACTTGTGCGAAATAAAGTCCCAAACAAAGTTGAAATAGGATGAAAGTTTAAAAGTTGATTAAACGTTTCTTACAAACTCTAAGTCGTAGAACAAGCGTCCTTAAACATAACATTTTACACAGGTAAAATCATTTTTCTACACAGAATATCCAATGAGCGTGATGTCTCTAGTATGCAGTAGACGATTCATGTTTACGTAACTTAACTTATCACTTTCACAGCTAAATGTTACATTATTGTAATTTTTATTTGACGAAAGATTTACTAAATGCAGAACATTCCCATATTTACTGTAATGTGACCGGATATTGGAATAGGGGACCACGGGATATGTAAACGAATTTCCTTTCGATTATAAATTGCATCACATATTTACCTCGTAAATATGCAGAAGTTCGATAAATTTCTGTGTTTGGAGACCGGTTTGTGTCAAAATTCTTCTGTGAACAAAGGTGAGTTTATTGAATTCTGTAAGTTAACATTTAAACCACGCTTGTATATAGGGTGGATTCCATGCTACTGGTCTATGGTGCCCCCTTCCCAACCATTATCAAGCCCCTGTCATGGTAAATTGACCAAATTCACACAGACAAGTCCATTTTCCCCCAATTTCTTTCGTGACTCTAATCGAAAAATGGCCGCAAAAATATTTATTAAAAACAAAAAAAAATTCAGAAAGCGAGTTGAAATAGGTTTACCTACAATCGCAGCCAACCAGTAAAGAGAACAATGCACAGCACTTTCACGGGCTTATTTAGAGTAGTCAGAATCACATAAAGTGATATGTTCGCATGTTTGTAAAAAAAATTTTATTAAACTGCACACACTATAAGCAAAGTGTACCGACTACGTGATTATAATTCATATCAAAAGATTTGTTTAAGTGTAAACAAAATGTTTGACAAAAATCTACTTCTAAAAATCTCTTTTATAAGAAGATCACTCAAAGCAAGCAAATATTGCTGAATAAACTTACAAGGGATTCCTATTAAAATCCAAAATGACAGAAGGTCTGTAATAACATAATTCATTCTCCATCAACATATGGTGTGTAGTAGTCACCAGCTATTTGCGTAACAAACCTTATTTCATTTTAGCTCGTCGAATGAAATATTTGTTGACTGTGCACTCATAAATTTTACTCCCAAAGAATGGATCCTAGAATATATATTTAAAACTTTAAACAACACAAAAACACAAATATTTACGAGATTATGAGAGAAAAACTGAATTGGATATGTCAAACTCTGTTCCATTATTGACTCTTACCTGACCAAGTGCCTCCTAAAAATAGAAGGCTCTGAAGGGATTACGTTTTTTTTTTACTCAATGAGAAATGAATTGGATATGCACTGGAACGGTCATTTGTATTGTATTATGTCCATCGATGAAATTAAGGCTGTACAATTACAAAGGGCAACTTTTCTTTTGACATTTTGTTAAAAATATGATTTAGTTTTGAGAGCAAACTAAGTTAAAAACCAAATAGTCAAGATCTATAACAAATAGCAATGCTGAACGTATAGAACAAAACCATTTCTGTCATGAAGTATTTGATGTCGTACCAGATGTATTCTCTTCCATCGCCATTTCAACTGCTTAATTCAAAACCAAAATATCTTTGATTGCAAACCTTAATATATATATATATATATATATATATATATATATATATATATATATATATATATATATATATATATATATCAACGGTTAGATCAAACCTTATATAACGCGTTCCTTAAGAATATTTTAAAGTAGGTAAATGTTTTACCAATAATGAGTTTCTATATGTTGAAAAAGACTATAGAATAAATACAAAAAAAACCTGTCATGTAGGTAATTGATAAAGATATAACGCAGCTACAGACAAAGACAGTCATGTAGAAACAGATAAAGACTGTCATGTGTAGACTGTTATGTAGATACAGATAAAGACTGTCATGTAGATACAGATAAAAACTATCATGTGTAGACTGTCATGTAGATACAGATAAAGACTGTCATGTAGATACAGACAAAGACTATCATGTGTAGACTGCCATGTAGATACAGATAAAGACTGTCATGTAGATACAGATAAAGACTATCATGTGTAGACTGTCATGTAGATACAGATAAAGACTATCATGTGTAGACTGTCATGTAGATACAGATAAAGACTATCATGTGTAGACTGTCATGTAGATACAGATAAAGACTGTCATGTGTAGACTGTCATGTAGATACAGATAAAGACTGTCATGTGTAGACTGTCATGTAGATACAGATAAAGACTGTCATGAAAGTTACAGATACAGACCGTACTTAAGATAGTGATAAAGGCTGTCTTATAGAAACAGATAAAGTCTCTAATATAGATAGAGATAAAGACTGACATGTAGATTCCGATAAAGACTGTTTCATAAATACAGATAAAGACTGTAATATAGATAGAGATAAATAATGTAATATAGGTACAGATAAAGACTGTCATGTATATACAGATAAAGACTGTAATATAGATAGAAATAAAAACTGCAATATAGAGATAGACTGTCATTTAGATAAAGATAAAGACTAATATAGATAGAGATAAATACTGTTATGTAGATACAGATAAATATTGTAATATAGACACAGATAGACTGTCATATAAATGCAGATAAAGATTGTAATATCGATAAATGTAAAGACTGTCATTTAAATACCGATAATGACTGTAATATAGATGCATATAAAAACTGCATATATTATATATGTGTATTATAGATAAAGATTGTCTTACAGAAGATACAGAAAAAGCCGGTAATACTGATACATTTAACAAATGTAAAATAGATTATATATATATATATATATATATATATATATATATATATATATATATATATATATATATATATATATATATATATGTATGTGTGTGTGTCTGTGTGTGTGTGTGTCTGTATCTGTATCTGTGTGTGTTTATTTGTGATCTGTTTGTTTTATTACGTAGCTTTAACAATGTTTCAGTAATATCGCTACGATGTCTGCAAAGTGGCAGTTTATAGTGATGTCTAGCACTGAGGTTCATGCGCAGACAGTAGCATGAAGTCCCACCCAGTCCCATCATCCTGATACCAGTCCGACCAGTCCAAACACTATCCTCTTAAAGATAAGCGGCTAGCGAGGCAGTCGACTCAGCCGGGGTTCGAACCCGCGACTTCCCATATCGACGAACACTCTAACGATTAGGCCACTGGAGCAGTCCGTGTTAATAATATAACTGTAATGTAGGTACAAATATGTATAATCAGATAAAGATTATAACGTCGGCACACTTCTATGTAGATACTGAGTAAACTGCAGTTATGCATTCAACACATACGTGTAGCTAGGAAGCTTTTTCGTGAAAATTTGTTTATTATTATTTAAGAAGATCAAATACTGAAAATGGAATTTATATGTATAAAGACGTGTTCTGTTCTTATACAATGAAAATGCGTAGATATATATATAGAAAAATGATGCCAAAACATTTTTGATCTCTCTTACACACGGACAGAATTTGACCCTTTAAAATGAAATATGTTGCATGATCAAGAAAAATTGAACGCATGCATTACGTCAGCCATTAGTCCAAAAGCTTTATGAAGTAGTTAAAAATATCGTGTTTCCGCTAATGCAATTACCAGAGAAGAAATTGATCTCCAATCAATATATGCATGGTTTGATATATCTGGAATGGAGCATGCGAGGAAGGAATTAATTGTATTAAACGTGACGCTAACGTCTGATCTGGCTTATATAAATGCATTTATTTGTGTTTTGAAATCGTAGGTTCCATCATGTATTAAATAGCTTTCAATGAACAAGTCCCTTCAATTTCGTATTCTTTCACACCCATTTATGCAAATATTGGCGCCTAGCAATAAGGCTATTGGTCAAATTAATTTCATAACGGGATACGCCCGCAGATTAAATTTTGATCTTACTTAAAAATGTTGTTTCAAAACGGCCAGATTTTCCAGGTCTCTCTAATACATCTTTATGTGCGTGTGGTAATCTCGAGAGCATTATAAACATTATGAGTCAAAAGGTAACGTTTAAATAGTCAATATAATGACTACAAGATATTACATGCAGCTTCAAATCAGGGGCCCCGAGTGGCCAAGTGGTCTAAAGCGCTGTCCGTTACGGATCACTGCCATCTCACCTCTGCGTGGGTTCGAGTCTAGGATTCGGCGAATGTGGATATGTGAGAAAGCTTGCCAGTAACTTCTCGTGGGTCGGTGGTTCTTTCCGGTGATTTCCCGGTTTCTTTCTCCACCATTATTACTGGACGCCATGAATAGCCAGCCCATCGTGTGCTGAAAAATGGCGTTAAGCCCAACAACAACAACAGCTTCAATTCAAATCTTTTTCAGGGTTATTTATAGCGAAAGAATTGAATCTGCATGCACCCTTGGGCCTTTTTTTCCTACAACGACTCATTGTTACTCATTATATCTAACTGTACTGTCAACAAGACATGATTGTATTGCTTTCAGATTTGTGTGTGTGTGTGTGTGTGTGTGTGTGTGATTTTGAAGTTTAACGTAGCTTTAACAATTGTTCACTCATATCCCTACGACACCTGGTGTATGTCAGTTTATAGTAATGTCTACCACTGTGGCATCATGCACATACATATATACGGTTTGGAATTTTAACGTATCTTCAACAATTTTTCAGTCATATCGCTACAATGTCTGCAGTAGGGCAGTTTATAGTGATGTCTAGCGCTGGATCATCATTTTTCAGACATGTATTATGCTGACCCACCCATATACATTATACTGACACCAAGTAAACCAGTCCTAACACTAACCTCTTAATGCTGAGCGCCTAGTGAGGCAACCGCAATTTTTTTCAGTCTATCATATCACTCGATTCGAGCTGGAGTTCGAACCAGCGACCTACCATATCCGCGAATGATCTAACAACTTAGACTACTGCAGTGATCACTTTCAAATGTTAACAAAGCAGGATGTCAAGTAAACTGATAAGAGATAATGACAGAGTGGATAGGACCGACTCCAACATGTATGAGGTATGGAGTGGTGTTTATGATTTTTTAACGTAGCTTTAACAATTTTTCAGTCTTATCGCTACGATTTCTGCAGTGTGGAAGTTAATAGCATGATGTCCCCCACCCAGTCACATTATCCTGACACCAGGCCGACCAGTCCTAACACTAACCTCTTAATGCTGAGCGTCTAGCGAGGCAGCTGTTAGTACCATTTTTGTAAGTCTTTGGTATGACTCGACCACCCGCATCCGAGGCGGACGCTCTAACCAGTAGGCCACCGGAGAGGTTCCAACGTGTATGAGGCATCTTGTAGAAAGAAATATATATATTTACTTTAAATATACGTGATGTCATAATGTTGTGTTAATGCGTATACTATAGCATAAGAAAAGAAAATCGGTCTTGTTTTAGGTGAACCTAAGAAATAAAAGAAAACTTGCACAATGTTTAATGATAATTACATAAAAGAAAATTGGTCTTATGTTTAGTGCCTCGTTGCGATGAAAGAAATTTACGTATATTGTAACTTCTGAAAGACAAAATCTTTTATCGGAGTCATTAGAACATATAAAAAATTTGACAAACTGTAAATTGCCATATTTACGTTTAGAGTTTTTCGAAGAATCCTTAAAGAAATACTGAAAAATTATTCAAAAAAGAAAGATTATATATATATATATATATATATATATATATATATATATATATATATATATATATATATATATATATATATATATATATATATATATATATATTTAAAATGTATCATTATGACATGTGAAAGAGAACTACCAAGGACCTGAATAATGGATTAAATACCGGCATACTACTAATAGAGAACTGAATTAAAGATCGAATACGGGCATGTTACACTCATCCAAAGATATAATGTGCCATTTCACGTTATGCGTCATCACAACTTGAATATGTAACCAAAACAATCAAAAAATCATATTTGAAAAAAAGATTTTAAATCAACATAATCATATGTTATAGAACAATAATGGCGTGACACTAAAGTCATTTCGCAAATACTAAATATGATTTACGCTTGTCCTGAAACATAATTGCATGGAATGACGTTCAGGAATCGTTAAATTGGTAGTTTTAAAAAAAAGCAAAGGCGATGTTATTTTCGAATTCACTATGTAGACGTCAGGAATAAAATCCATTGGGACTTTACAAGATGCTGTCGATGACATGCAAGTTGAACCCTTCTCGAGATTAGATGAACGAGGGATATATATATATATATATATATATATATATATATATATATATATATATATATATATATATATATATATAAACAACCCCCAACCCCACCCAAAAAAACTTAAAGGAGGTTTATGGAGAGTGTGGATGTAAAGACAGACACATGAGCTACCGGCAAGGTGGGTTTTTAAAAATTTAAAAAAAATGTTAAATAATTAATCACATAAAAATAAACATTTAAAAGACAAAATGCGGATTTTAACAGAAAATATGAAAGTATAAATAAGCAACCCAATGCCCATGTCCTACTTGGTTAACGACAGCTAAATAAGACATTTTCCACATAATAATTTTGAGTAATATTCTACAAGACTCTTTTCATGCTCTGCATTGCCATCCCCACCCACCCCCATCCAAAGCATCGATAATGGTCATTACTCTAGCTTGATCACGAGATGCAATTAGTGAAATTTTAGTTTGAAACTTGGAAAGACTTGGTTAAGATGGTACTGAAAGAAAAAGAACATAAAAGTAAACATTTATGCTAATATAAGGTGTGAACGAACATGCGGACACGCAAACTGAAACCAAATTGTTCTCTTTATTAAACTTCCGTCAATGGGAGATAAACTACTCTTAGTCCAAAGACCTACTGTGTCTCATGTGGTCTAGTTCTTTAATTTCAGAAGGGTTTGAGTTAATAAGAACAGAAGAGTTATTCGAGAAATTGGTTGAAAAATCAGTGGGATTAGCCGTGTTTAGTGGGAAATCGACGGGATTTACCATGTTTAGATGGCCCGTTTTTTTGTCATTTGCGACAGGTCTTCTAAACAGACTGATTTTTCCTAATGTGGTACTTCCACTGGTCACGCGATTATTACGATATTCAGACAAAGCGACGCGTGCCTTAATGAATTCAAATGAGACTGAGGATTACGGTGCATTGATTTATTGAGATCGAACAACTATGTTAATCGTTTATACATTTATAGACTTGGTTTTGGAGCCATAGTTCTAAATAACAGAGGTGTGTAATTACATTTTTAGATATTTCATAAATTTAGCAAGAATAATAAAGACACTTTGTTTTCGTTTTACTCTTGTGCAGTACTCCTTTCGTATAGCCCTGTGCTCTCTTAAATTCCTCCTATCGTATAGTCCTAGATTCAGCCCTGTGCTCTCTTGAATTTCTCCTATCGTATAGCCCTGGATTTAGCTATGAGCTCTCTTTAATTCCTCCTATCGTATAGTCATGCTTTCAGCTCTCTGCGTTCTTGAATTCCTCCTATCGTATAGCCTTGCATTTAGCCCTGTGCTTTCTTGAATTCCTCACATCGTATAGCCCTGCATTTAGCCCTGTCCTTTCTTGAATTCCTCACATCGTATAGCCCAGCATTTAGCCCTGTGCTCTTTTGAATTCCTCACATCGTATAGCCCTGTACTCTCTTGAATTCCTCCTATCGTATAGCAATGCTTTCAGCCCTGTACTCTCTTGTACATGATATGACAGTCTGCAACCAAGTTTCCTATCTTCATCCGAAAATTAGAGATTCTAAATTTTGGGGCTTGCATTACTATACACCTGAGATGTTTATTTGTAAACCAATGCGCATAAACCGATGGCCAGATACTTGCATTCGAAGTTTGTAGAGTACCGTCTGTAACGTGTTTTTATATATGATAAACCTGTTCAACAGACCGTTCTTGATGTAGTACAGTTGGTGTACAGTATGTATATGCAATAAACTCCTACAACAGACCGTTTTTGACGTAGTACAGTTGGTATACAGTATGTATATGCAATAAACTCCTACAACAGACCATTTTTGACGTAGAACAGTTGGTGTAGTGTACAGTATGTATATGCAAAAAACTCTTACAACAGACCGTTTTTGATGTAGTACAGTTGGTGTACAGTATGTATATGCAATAAACTCGTGCAATAGATCGCTCTTGATGTAGTAGAGTTTGTGCACATTATTATTAAGCTACAATTGTTTTTTTTTTAATTATAAGTATTAAGATTGAAATTCCCTCTAAATCGTCTTTTAATCGTATTAAAAGTATTTTTTTAAAAATTAAATTATGCTGAAATAGTTTTCAACTAAGCTATAACAATATTAAAATTTGATTTGTTTTTGCGCAGCAGCTGTGTGCTGTTTTGGTAAAAATCACAACTGTGTGAGCAAGTACATTCTCCTGTATTTAAAGGTTAACGTCAACAAATTTTAGACTTAATGAAAGCTGATGTTAGGCAATCATACAATTCGCTTGTACCCAAAGGTCAGCAAATTGATGATTCACGTTTTTCCTGTGGGAAAGTTGTGAGAGTTTATTCTGATTCGAAAGGAACGACCATGTATAAAAAGACAACAACCCCCGTGTAAAAAAAATCAATCTGTTCGTTCGAGAATCAGAGAGGCTCTTTTCTTTCCTTACAGGTAAGACTTATATGTGTCCGTAAACTCTTTAAACTATATAAACTTTTTGATCCTTAGATTTTCATGGCAAAGTTCAATATATACTTGATATTTTTGCAACATTTTGTGAGATTTTTCTCTTTTATATTATAATGTAATTAATATTTTATTGTTTCAAAAACATTAGTTTGTTTTCGTGGTATGTATTATTGAGAAAAGACAAATTGCTACCAACTTCAAGTTTAGATTTAATCTGGAAATTAAAAGTTCCTTAAGTAATAAAGAATAATGTTTTAGTAAAATATTTCATATTAGTAATCTATTGTATAATATATTTCTTACAAACGATTGTTGTACTATATAGCAACTATTGCATTTTGTACTTTTCGGCTATTAATTATCTGTATTATATTATCAAAGGCAGAAATTCAATGTATGAAATTGGTAAGCTCGAAGAAAATTTGTAACTTTATATGTATTTCATGTATTTTAAATATCAAGGATTTATAATTTGTACCGCTAAAAATGTAGCAGTGTATAACTATATATCTAAATAAAGTATGTTCGTTAGAGAATAAGAAAGACTCTTTTCTTACAACGATTCCCGCTGTACCTCTTTTCGTAGTTTCCTCAAAATGTAGCTGTATTTACACGGTTATAAATGATACCCTTCATCTTTAAAAGACTCTCTCTCTCTCTCACACACACACATACACACACATACATACACACACATTTCCGGCAAAGACTAAAGTGACTAGTATTTATTTCCCATAGAAATAAATGAGAAGAAGGTTAAGATAATAACATTTCTATGCATAACAGTATATATTCCTTAGTATATATAATCCTTAATGAAGTACAGTTGGTGCACATTATGTATATGCGATAAACCCGTGCAACAGACCGTCTTTGATGTGGCACAGTTGGTGTACAGTATGTATATGCGATAAACCCGTGCAGCAGACCGTCTTTGATGTGGCACAGTTGGTGTACAGTATGTATATGCGAAAAACCGTGCAACAGACCGTCATTGATGTAGTACAGTTGTGGAACAGTATGTATATGCGATAAACCCGTGCAACAGAACGTCTTTGATGTGGCACAGTTGGTGTACAGTATGTATATGCGAAAACCCCGTGCAACAGACCTTCATTGATGTAGTACAGTTGGTGTACATTATGTATATGCGAAAAGCCCGTGCTGCAGACCGTCATTGATGTAGTACAGTTGGTGCACACACAGTATGTATATGCGACAAACCCGTGCAACAGACCGTCATTGATGTAGTACAGTTGGTGTACAGTATGTATATGTGAAAAACCCGTGCAGCAGACCGTCTTTGATGTGGCACAGTTGGTGTACAGTATGTATATGCGATAAACCCGTGCAACAGACTGTCATTGATGTAGTATAGTTGGTGCACAGTATGTATATGCGATATACCCGTGCAACAGACCGTCTTTGATGTGGCAAAGTTGGTGTACAGTATGTATATGCGAAAACCCCGTGCAGCAGACCTTCATTGATGTAGTACAGTTGGTATACATTATGTATATGCGAAAAACCCGTGCTGCAGACCGTCATTGATATAGTACAGTTGGTGCACACACAGTATGTATATGCGATAAACCCGTGCAACAGAACGTCTGTGATGTGGCACAGTTGGTGTACAGTATGTATATGCGAAAACCCCGTGCAACAGACCTTCATTGATGTAGTACAGTTGGTGTACATTAGGTATATGCGAAAAGCCCGTGCTGCATACCGTCATTGATGTAGTACAGTTGGTGCACTCACAGTATGTATATGCGATAAACCCATGCAACAGACCGTCATTGATGTAGTACAGTTGGTGTACAGTATGTATATGCGAAAAACCCGTGCAGCTGACCGTCTTTGATGTGGCTTAGTTGGTGTACAGTATGTATATGCGAAAAACCCGTGCAACAGACTGTCTTTGATGTGGCAATGTTGGTGTACAGTATGTATATGCGAAAACCCCGTGCAACAGACCTTCATTGATGTCGTACAGTTGGTGTACCTTATGTATATGCGAAAAGCCCGTGCTGCATACCGTCATTGATGAGTACAGTTGGTGCACTCACAGTATGTATATGCGATAAACCCATGCAACAGACCGTCATTGATGTAGTACAGTTGGTGTACATTATGTATATGCGAAAAGCCCGTGCTGCAGACCGTCATTGATGTAGTACAGTTGGTGCACAAACAGTACGTATATGCGATAAACCCGTGCAACAGACCGTCATTGATGTAGTACAGTTGGTATACAGTATGTATATGCGAAAAACCCGTGCAGCAGACCGTCATTGATGTAGTACAGTTGGTGCACAGTATGTATATACGATAAACCCGTGCAACAGACCTTCATTGATGTAGTACAGTTGGTGTACATTATGTATATGCGAAAAGCCCGTGCTGCAAACCGTCATTGATGTAGTACACTTGGTGCACACACAGTATGTATATGCGATAAACCCGTGCAACAGACCGTCATTGATGTAGTACAGTTGGTGCACAGTATGATTATACGATAAGCCCGTGCAACATACCGTCTTTGATGTGGCACAGTTGGTGTACAGTATGTATATGCGATAAACCCGTGCAACAGACCGTCATTGATGTAGTACAGTTGGTGTACAGTATGTATATGCGATAAACCCGTGCAACAGACCGTCGTTGATGTAGTACAGTTGGTGCACAGTATGTATATGCGATAAACCTGTGCAACAGACCGTCATTGATGTATTACAGTTGGTGTACAGTATGTATATGCGATAAACCCGTGCAACAGACCTTCTTTGATGTGGCACAGTTGGTGTACAGTATGTATATGCGATAAACCCGTGCAACAGACCGTCATTGATGCCCTGTATGCCGGCAGTTGTAGTTGTTTCTATACTCAGTCCTATAATGTCTCGAGTAATCTAGGAAAATGTAACACGGATGAAGGACTCGATGCCAAGTAAATAAATAAATTCCCGGTATATTTCACCTATTTCCAAGGACATTAAACAATCGTTATCAAATGAAGGATTCTTAGGCGTGCAAACACTACAATAATGTTCCAAGAATTATCTAATGATAACACATCACAAATGTGGAACTTTATGCTTGCACGGATTTTCTTGCTTCCTATTTGTACAATTCAACATTAGGCATTATCCAAATGGGGATCGCTACTTTATACCATGCAGCCCGAAATACGTTCTGAAACTTAAAACGAAAAATTATTCCTATTTCAAATTGCTAAACACAGGTATGCTAGAATATCCAGAATTCCTTGCTTTTAAAAAATTTAGTGAGATTCCAATTTACGTAATTCATGTTAGTGAACAGTCTAGTGAATTCTGGCCATTATGAAATCTGCTCATATAAATCAGATAGGTAATTGGTTTCAGAAATATTGTAGTAAGGTTAACACATGCACTATAGTTATAAGTTTGTCTCTGTATATAGCTTTGTTTGATATTTAGTCGCTTTTTATTATTAAGGAAGTCGACGTTGAGAAGATACTTTCCAACCAAGTAAGTAACCTATTTCTAGAAGCAGATGTAATAGTGGACAGAATTGATAAGAATTTATGACAGCATGAATTAGTTTTGTCAAATAGTCTCTCTCTCCCCCCCCCCTCTCTCTCTCTCTCTCTCTCTCTCTCTCTCTCTCTCTCTCTCTCTCTCTCTTTCCCTCCCCCTTCTCTCTCTCTCTCTCTCAATTTCTTTGCGTAAGGGATTTTCTGGATATTTGTAGGCACCCTTATTCTGTCATATGAGCTAAGAATATTTCTTTCTATTAGGTATGTGAGTCGTATTTTTATTGCATGGCATGAAATACTAATATTCGCCTCAAAAAGATATATTATTACGTTATATAGATGTGAAACAAGAGTAAGAAAAAAAACATTCTCATGATGTATATTCATTAGCTAAGTTTGCACATTTAAGAGCCTTTCAGTTGAGAGCCACATTTGTCATGAGTTCACTGGAAAGTGGGAAACACGTGTAGTTTCGTAAAATGGATCGTCGTTAGTTTCTTGAGATAGGGACATCTCTGGACATTTTAGGTAAACATATTCAGTTATGTGAGACAGAAATAATTCTTTGTATTAGGTTGTTTGGAAGGTATTTTGTATTGCATGTCGTTAAGTTTATATTCGGCCCGAAAAGGCGTACTCATGACTCATTCAAATGTAAAACACGATAACCATGTATGTGTGAAGTTATGAGTTTCTTTATGTCAGAACATTAGGTAAGTATAGAAAAAAGAATACGAGTATTTCGCTTTTAAGAACGTTTCTGTTGACGACGACTGTTATCCAGGGGTCCTCGAAAATATGGGGAAATATGGATTAACAATCAACGCTGATGCATGTACCATACTCGCCTTGTAGGAGACCCCTCTGTTGTAGCAATATCTCCCCACCGACTACTCCCTCGAATCAAATAATCATTCAAATTTTGCAAAGCTCTAAATAAAAACGTAAATACAAATAGCACATTTGCGAGATATGCTACATTATATATTCATTAATAGCGCTGAAAAATCCTTCGCAATCTGAGCTATAGGATAATGTGAATGGAACAGTGTAGGCTATGATCCTCAAGGCTCTTCATTGAACGAGTTAAAGGAAATGTAAACTTGCTATCTTCCATGAAATCTAATCGGTATCTGAAAGTAATTATATTGTACATTTTATGAATCATACGCAACGATCCCGAACAACTTAGTTTTGTACGATTTGGTAATAATAGTTTTTCAGGTAATTAAATTTTTAAACAAATAATTCCTTTCCTCAACAAATGAAGTTGTAATTCATCTTCGCATTATATGTGTACCGTGCATAAAATGTGAATGAAGCCCAACCCCAAAACTGAATGCGTTCATCTTAAGTCAAATTTTTGACGACATTTAAAGGTGACATCAATAGATTGCCAAAAAACAGACGAGGTATACCTGCCAATCAGTCTTGTGAGTTGTTATATGAACGTCATAAGTACACTTAAATACAATTTATAAATTTTATTATCTATTCAGGATAGTATCAAATCTAACATTCTTAAATAATTGAAGAACAAAACCCATTAAAAAACACCATGTTGTGTTTTTGCTTCATAATTCTATATATGCTGACAAATGAACGGGACCAGTTTAGACATTCTTGCCTTTATCCATAAAGCAGCTAAATTGTAGAGTTTTATAGTACGACTGCATTTTACGATTTTATAGTACGACTGCATTTTACGATTTCAAAGTACGACTACATTTTACGATTTTATAGTACGACTGAATTCTATGTCTGTATAGTACAGATGTATTGCGCGGCTGCATATTACGAATATATTGTACGTGCGTAGTTTAATTCGGATGCATGATGTATAGTACGGTTATACTGTACAAATGTATAATCACGACTGTACAGCCTCTCTAGCACCGCTGTATAATGTGACTGTATTATAATGGTGTACAGTATTAAGAGCTGTACAGTGGGAATGCAAGGAAACCCTTATTAGTCACAAGTAGTGGGATGACTATTATTGAAAATCCATGGAAACGATATGTGAACTAGTTGGTGAACCGTCCTTAAGTTGGATTGTCTTAAGTGTGCATCTGTGTAAAGATCTTATTGGTCTCTCTGATTTAACAAATGTCTGAGAAAAAAAAAACAACATAAGTTATATTTGAGAATGGTCAAAATTGATTTTATATCGTCTCTTACGGTCAAAAATCTCCAAAAGAACAGGTTAGAAAATGTTTGGTACAAATGAAACCGACCTTGTAAACATTGATGCAGCAGGATCCTACCGTCAGCTGTCTTAAGAGATTTATTTAATAGTTTTAAAAATTCCTGTATATTTTCTTACAACGGATTCCGCCAATAAACTAGATTTTATTCGAAGAAAATCATACAACAAATTTGTAAAAAATACTGTCCGCACCATCCCAAACCTACTTTCAAACGCAGTAGGGATTTCTTAACAAATGCAGTTTTAAACAAAGTTTAAAATGGTGTCAGAATTTGTTTTTGTTCCATGACCCTAGCTGCGTGTTAAGCAGAGTCTCTTTTGCTAAGTGAGAGGTGTTTGATCACTATCACCACTGTTATTAATTATTTTGAAGGTTTGTCCAACCATGTAAGCCCATAAGCAACACGGTATTGACAGCTTTCCAGTAATAACAATGAAGTTTTAATGCATACAAATGAGACATGGGATTATACAGTTGTGATATATCACCGTCCTAAAGGCAATCCAATTTTCCAAGATGGCTTTGCCTTGAGAAGGCTGAGATCTCCAAAGCCGATGGATTTCCTTACAAACAGTGTATAAAATAGATGTTTACATAATGCATTTATAATGAAGAAACAGTCAGTAGGGTGACAGGGAAAACAGAAAATAGCCGTCTTTTGCATTTAACGTATTTTTTAATTAGGATAATTTAAAGTTTGATTTCTTTCACCGTGTTGAAAAATCTAGCAAAGAGAAGCACAGAAGGATGAAATAATGAAACCAGCACTGAAATTTATTTACATGAAATTTTCGTATCTGATAATAATATTTGCGTGTAGTACTTTAAAATCTAGTGAAAATAAGGAGTACAAATGTACATATTTGAGAATGTAATTATAGAAGATATATCGATAGTGGTCAAATTAAATTCAGCAAAACAAAAGTACATGTTTGAGTGATTACAGTGTTGTTATCCCACCATTATTCAGTATTTTGAACACTTTATAGAATATTTTACAACCTAATGAAAAGTATCACTCGGCAGACAACAATTAAACGAACCATAGGTCACACAATAATATATCAGTGAGCTGATTGGTTACTAGGTGTAATATATCAGTTCCTGATAACTGTCGAAACAGTCAATGTAATACTGCAACAGAACCAGACGGCATAAAAGGACAACACAGAAGTAAATAGTAGCATATTAAATGATGGAATGTCATCTTATAAATGACGAAATTGGTCATAAGTCATGCATTTTTCTCTGCAAATGTTTGTAAAATAAAATCGTTTGGTTCAGGTGGGGAGTAATTACTTTTCAATCGGGTGATAAAGTTTCTGAACGTCCAACATGTACACAGACAGAATCATGGCTATTGATGTAGGGTAACAAGAGTGCAGTGAAGAACTGATAGCGAATTTCAAGCAGTCAATACAAATTATTCATTTGTATAAGTCTAGCAATAAAAATGAAACTCGTGTTTAAAAAAATAGGTTTGAAGGCATACATGGTTCAACTTAGGTTTAAAAACAATTTAGCTTGGTTTCTGTATTCATTTCCTGGACGCCAGGAAGTGATTATCGCGCACAGATTCCTAATATTGGTTATTTTAATCGATTATATGATAATATAGGCTATTTTAATCGATTATGCGATAATGGAAATTATGCAGTGTCCTCTTTGTATCCTTCAAATCAAAGTGACGGCACAAGAACAGCGAAAGATCGATATAAAGGAAATGAAAGGATTATATCTGACGTAATAAGATAGATACATCATTGTAGCATTTCCTTGCACTCTTTCGTATTTCCGGGGTATCCAAAGGACTTTAAAAATCGCATTAACGTATTTCTATCATACACAGTATCTGACACTTTGTTTATGCCAGATTAATGTATAAAATGAGACTCTACAGCCAACAAATGCAGACTTCCAATCGCCGTGTAATTATCCTTCCACTCAGTCAAATCTTACTTTACTCGATAAGGGCAAGTCGATATAAAAAGCAGAGAAACATAAATAAATGTAACTATTTTATGGATGATGACGGTAAACGTTCTAGAAAGTCATCTATATATATACTGAACAAATGCAGATAAGGAAGGAGGAAATGGAATGTCAACAAACAAAAGGACAAGAAAAATTTATATAAAAAGTGATTACGCATCTCAAAGTCGAGTATCATCATAGATCGATCCTTAATGAAGACAGGTGTAACTTAAGTCTGATATGTGCTAACTAGCAGAGGATCTGTTAAGTTTCACCTTTTGACAAAGCCTTTCATCGTCAGGCTATGAAATATAATGGTGACACAAGGACGAGAAACTGGAATGAACAAAATTAAAAATAAAGTTTTATTTTTATCCAGTGTAGGTTCAAGGTCAGTGTCCAAATGTTGACCATTTGAACGATGTTCAAACATGTCAATAGAGTTATATGTGTAACGATGTCCAAACATGTCAATAGAGTTATATGTGTAACGATGTCCAAACATGTCAATAGAGTTATATGTGTAACGATGTCCAAACATGTCAATAGAGTTACATGTGTAACGATGTCCAAACATGTCAATAGAGTTATATGTGTAACGTTGTCCAAACATGTCAATAGAGTTATATGTGTAACGATGTCCAAACATGTCAATAGAGTTATATGTGTAACGATGTCCAAACATGTCAATAGAGTTATATATGTAACGATGTCCAAACATGTCAATAGAGTTATATGTGTAACTATGTCCAAATATGTCAAATATATACCAGTTAGAATCCTTGGCAATTTGCCTTGTCAATAACTATTTTGTAACCACACGCCGAAGGAGACTGCTATACTGCTTTCAAAAATGTTCACAGTGACAAACATCAATATCTGCCTTTAACATTACCTAGCAGGATGCCGTTCATTTACGTTCGTACAGAATGCAAGTTCGAATTTGTGTGCTTATATAATGCCATGTAGACCAACTGTTTCCACTGAGTCTTGGTTTGGAAAATGTATTGATTAAAGTATAGTTTAAGATAAAATCCATAAGCCCACACCTTTGAAGTAAATTCCAAATCTCTAGATTGAGACTAGTTTGTAGAGACTCCGTGATATGATAAAGCACGTGACGATGTATGATGAATATGTGCTCAAGGTGTTATTGGGCAGTGTGCATAATAAGTTTACCTAGGAAGAGTTTAGACCGACCAATTTCGGTTGTGACACTTAATCCGCCCCAGCATTGAGTAACACATATATGGGCGCTTTTGTTCCGAGGATCCTTTAATTTATCTTGCCATACAGTATTGTAACCTGCTGAACTCAGGAAAGTTTGAGAATAGACATAATTAAAATGTCTTCTCTTTCCAGAAAGACTAATATATGAATTTGCAGCATTTATTTTGTAGTACAAAGTTTAAGAATATTGGAAAATAATCTCTAACAGTTTAGCCAAGTTATATAGTGAATTTGACGTGCATGTAAGGTGCTTTGCAAGTGTAGGCCAGGAGCCCTAAACTTCGAATTTTATACACAAGTCACGCAGCAACTCCTCTATAAATATCAAATACAAAAAGGAGACCACCACCTTCTAATTCCTTGCTTGATATCAAACCAACTAGTGTGGCATTCGAAAAACATGACTACCCTGAGTGCACTGGCATTTGCTAACCACAACTACACTCTGTATACTGGCATTTGCTAACCACAACTACACTCTGTATACTGGCTTTTGCTAACGACGACTACCCTGTTCAAAATGGCATTATTTAACCACAACTTAACTCTGTACACAGGCATTTAATAACCACGACTATACTCTTTACACTGGCAGTTGCTAACCACTACACTCTTTACACTGGCAATTGCTAACCACTACACTCTTTACACATACCTACAAATTGCTTAAAATAAATAAGCATCTCCTTAATTTTATTACATTAAATTATAGACATCAATGTTTAACTACAGTATTATTACGAACAAAAGTGTTTGACAGTAGTTTATTACAGACAACGGAGATTGACAAAAGTGTACTACAGACAACAGTGTAATACATTATTTTACTACATAGAAGTGATAGACAATGTATTACATACAATGGTTAGCCAACTGAGTATTACGAACAACAGTGTTTGAATACAGTGGATTAAATACAAAAATTTTTAACATCAGTGAATTACAGAAAAACAGTGTGTGACAAGATTAACTAATTGGACAAGGACTTGGAAAGGACAAGATTATTAGGGGCCCCGAGTGGCCGAGTGGTCTAAAGCGCTGTCCGTTACAGGTCACTGTCATCTCACCTCTGTCTGCGTGGGTTCGAGTCTAGGATTCGGCGAATGTGGATATGTGAGAAAGCTTTTAGTAGCTTCTCGTGGGTCGGTGGTTCTTTTCGGTGATTTCTCGGTTTCTTCCTCCACCATTAATACTGGCCGCCATGAATAGCCTATCGTGTGCTGAAAAATGGCGTTAAGCCCAACAACAACAACAACAACAACAACAAGATTAACTCATTGGACAAGGTCTTGGAAAGGACAAGATTAACTCATTGGACAAAGTCTTGGAAAGGACAAGATGAACTCATTGGACAAGGTCTTGGAAAGGACAAAATTAACTCATTGGACAAGGTCTTGGAAAGGACCATATTAACTCATTGGACAAGGTCTCGGAAAGGACAAGATTAACTCATTGGACAAGGTCTTAGAAAAGACAAGATTAACTTATTGGACAAGGTCTTGGAAAGGACCAGATTAACGCATTGGACAAGGTCTTGGAAAGGACAAGATTAACTCATTGGACAAGGTCTTGGAAAGGACGGCTATGCATCATCAATTCATAAGTCTGATTTGTTTTGTAAAATGCCTAAACATGTATTAAAGCATATGCCGTATTAATTTCATTCCTCGTTAATGTAGATACTTTGTCATTCTGTACTCCTAACAAACTGATCGTGTATGGAATACGCAAAGTATGTATGTATGTATGTATGTATGTATGTATGTATGTATGTATGTATGTATGTATGTATGTATGTATGTATGTATGTATGTATGTATGTATGTATGTATGTATGTATGTATGTATGTATGTATGTATGTATGTATGTATGTATACCAATGACACATGATGAAATAACATTGAGCCGAATGGCATCCCCTACTGTCAGTCAAATGCAGAGGCTGATATATATATATATATATATATATATATATATATATATATATATATATATATATATATATATATATATATATATATATATATATATATATATATAATCAGCCTCTGCATATGACTGAGAGTAGGGGATGCCATTCGGCTCAATGTTATTTCATCATGTGTCATTGGTATACATACATACATACATGCATACATACATACATACATACATACATACATACATACATACATACATACATACATACATACATACATGCATGCATGCATGCATGCATGCATGCATGCATGCATGGATACATACATACATACATACATACATACATACATACATACATACATACATACATACATACATACATACATACATACATACATACATACATACATACATACATACATACATACATACTTTGCGTATTCCATATACGATCAGTTTGTTAGGAGTACAGAATGACAAAGTATCTACATTTTTTTTTTCAGCTTAGATTCTGCCAAGTACGTCTTCAAGCCAACATGGCGATACACGCCAAAATCAGTTATCAGTTGATTGAGTTTGGAAACATGATTTATCTTGGCATATAGCTAATTGTATATAAAATCGAACGAAGCTGTAGAAGGCTAAGAAAATCCTTACACTGCCATCTGCCATTCCTGTATGTTTTAGTTTGATTATATATCATTTTTTTTTCCTGCTGACAACACTGATTAGACAGATGAAGGTTATATATATATATATATATATATATATATATATATATATATATATATATATATATATATATATATATATATATATAAGTGTGTGTGTATGTGTGTATGTGTGTATGTCTGTGTGTGTGTGTTAAGCATCGTGCTACTCACAACACTTCATGTCTTCATGAAGAGTTTATGTACACTGTATGTATGAAAACTTCGTGAGCATTTCTTCCGTACATCATACACATAATTCCATACATCACATGCGTATTTCCATATCTCACAAGTATTTTCATACCTCAAACTCATACTTCCATTTCTCCAACACATAATTTGTATCTCACACCCGTAAGCAGTTCTGGATTTTCAAATTAGACTGATAATATCTTTATTCTCTGCAAAGTGTCAGGATGTTTAAAATGACTTCAGTAATATTTTTTTTTTGCAATATTGCTGCTGCGAGTTAAAATGATTATGACCGTCATCTGGTGCCACATCTTAAAACTTAATGCATACAACTGACGCATAATCTTACGTGACGATGTATTCATATTTAATCGCCACGTCAATATTTCCATATCGAGCGTGATGCCACACTATTCTAGCGGCCGACAAGTCTTGAACGTTAAAGTAGAAACCGAGAATAAACAGTTGGAGAGCTGAAATGTTACGGAAAAAAATCTTTATATTACTACGAGATGCGTTTTCAGTCAAAGGGAGAAAGCACATGCAAATTATTTGGTAAAGGAACACTAGAGATAGTACGCTAGCTATCTTTTCTGCAGGCTTATATATAACCAATCAGTGCACCAGCTGTCTTTTCTCCAGGATTACAGATAACCAATCAGTGCTGAAAGTTTCTTTTGCAGGCTTACATATAACCAATCAGTGCACCAGCTGTCTTTGTGGGCCTACTGATAACCAATCAGTGCGCTAGATGTATTTTCTGCAAGCTTATATATAACCAATCAGTACGCCTGCTGTCTTTGCTGGATTATAAATAACCAATCAGTACGCTGTTTTCGTATTAGGCGGTCTTAAAATCACCAGGCATTGTTTCTTAATATGCATTTTGTAACTCAAGGCAATGACACGTGATTTAAGTTTTTACAAGACATTATAACATAGGATAAGATTAATAGAGTCTCTTTTATTGTGCAAACATCTTCGTCTATGCAATGGCATTTTGTTTTTTCATCAAGCCATACACGAGGCCCATATAAATTAAGCTATTCAGGAAATGGTCTGATTATGTCTGACGCAAGGAATCGAATACATCATCACTTTGTTTCCTTGTAATTACTCAACTCTTAGGAAAAGCAGAAATAACTCATAATTAAAGTGAAAGTAGTCGCAGATGTCAGTAAAATGCCTTCTTCATCGATAATGAATACACGTAATGTCTGTACAAAATAATGACAGTTTTAAAAACTAAAAACTAAAATTGTTAAAGCTATGTTAAAATTCTAATTCATACACACATAAACACTAAGAATAAAGGAGTTATATTATACATTATACTTAAAATATTACCTTGGATCTATCCCAATTTGATATATT
The DNA here is from genome assembly GCA_016746295.1 of Potamilus streckersoni. Taxonomy (NCBI): domain Eukaryota; kingdom Metazoa; phylum Mollusca; class Bivalvia; order Unionida; family Unionidae; genus Potamilus; species Potamilus streckersoni. The sequence continues at coordinate 1,775,256 of JAEAOA010000734.1, read as the reverse complement.
TCTTTTAAGTATACTTCATTAGATTCCCGGGTTGTTCCAATAATATTCGTATATATTATTTCTTATAGCTCTAGTAATGTTGAGTAATGTTCCATATGATAATGTACAGATCTAACCATAACTGCGAAAAGCAATAACACAGGCGGTGATAATATTAACTGCATGCCAAAGGTATTAGAGTACCAATACGAACTGTTTGTCAGACGTTCTAGTCAAGAGAGTACCAATACGAACTGCTTGTCAGACGTTCTAGTCAAGAGAGTACCAATACGAACTGCTTGTCAGACGTTCTAGTCAAGAGAGTACCAATACGAACTGCTTGTCAGACGTTCTAGTCAAGAGAGTACCAATACGAACTGCTTGTCAGATGTTCTAGTCAAAAGAGTACCAATACGAACTGCTCGTCAGACGTTCTAGTCAAGAGAGTACCAATACGAACTGCTTGTCAGACGTACTAGTCAAGAGAGTACCAATACGAACTGCTCGTCAGACTTTCTAGTCAAGAGAGTACCAATACGAACTGCTCGTCAGACGTTCTAGTCAAGAGAGTACCAATACGAACTGCTTGTCAGGCGTAGTAGTAAGACAGTACCAATACGAACTGCTTGTCAGACGTTCTAGTCAAGAGAGTACCAATACGAACTGCTTGTCAGGCGTAGTAGTAAGACAGTACCAATACGAACTGCTTGTCAGACGTTCTAGTCAAGAGAGTACCAATACGAACTGCTTGTCAGGCGTAGTAGTAAGACAGTACCAATACGAACTGCTTGTCAGACGTTCTAGTCAAGAGAGTACCAATACGAACTGCTTGTCAGGCGTAGTAGTAAGAAAGTACCAATATGAACTGCTTGTCAGACGTATGTATGTATGTATGTATGTATGTATGTATGTATGTATGTATGTATGTATGTATGTATGTATGTATGTATGTATGTATGTATGTATGTATGTATGTATGTATGTATGTATGTATGTATGTATGTATGTATGTATGTATGTATGTATGTATGTATGTATGTATGTATGTAACAATACGAACTGCTTGTCAGACGTTCTAGTCAAGAGAGTACCAATACGAACTGCTTGTCAGGCGTAGTAGTAAGAGAGTACCAATACGAACTGCTTGTCAGACGTTCTAGTCAAGAGAGTACCAATACAAACTGCTTGTCAGACGTTCTAGTCAAGAGAGTACCAATACAAACTGCTTGTCAGACATTCTAGTCAAGAGAGTACCAATACGAACTGCTTGTCAGATGTTCTATTCAAAAGAGTACCAATACGAACTGCTTGTCAGACGTACTAATCAAGACAGTACCAATACCAACTGCTTGTCAGACGTTCTAGTTAAAAGAGTACCAATACGAACTGCTCGTCAGACGTTCTAGTCAAGAGAGTACCAATACGAACTGCTCGTCAGACGTTCTAGTCAAGAGAGTACCAATACGAACTGCTCGTCAGACGTTCTAGTCAAGAGGGTACCAATACGAAAAGCTTGTCAGACGTGCTAATCAAGACAGTACCAATACTAGCTTTTTGTCAAATGTATTAGTAAGAGAATACAAATACGAACTGCTTGTCAGACGTACTGATCATGAGAGCACCAATTATATTTGTTTATCAGGTGTACCTAGTCAAGAGAGTACCAATACTAACTTCTTGGCAGACGAACTAGTAAGAGAGTACCAATACGAACTGCTTGTCAGATGTTCTAGTCAAGAGAGTACCAATACGAACTGCTTGTAAGACGTACAAGTCAAACAGTGCCAATATTAACTGCTTGTCAGACGTATTAGTAAGAGAGTACAAATACGAACTGCTTGTCGGGCGTATTAATCAAGAGAGTACCAATACAAGAGAGTACCAATACTTTTTGTTTGTCAGATGTACAAGTCAAAAGTGTCCCATTACTAACTGCATGATGCATGCTAGTTAAGACGGTAATACTACGTCATCGTACTTCAAATGGATAGCCCAAAAGCGCAAACTGACAAGTTTGGTTTTGTATCTGTGCGCGACTTGATGGGATAAGCTAGGGGGAGTGGGCAAAGTGCGGCTCGCCACAGAGTGTTTTGTGGCCCGCTAAAAACATTCAGAAAACCCCGCCTTGAACTGAGATTTGCTTCATGTCCGCGACTGAAAGTTCGTCTCGTGTTTTCCATTAGCGGCTACGTCAATGCGCTTGCGCAGGCAGTGTAAATAAGCACTTTTCTGGTTTATCAGTTTCATTTCAATTTTATCTTTGCAACAGTAAAATTTAAAAATTTCCAAATTAAGTTGGGCCTCAAACCCTCTGTAAAAGAGTAAAATTGATGATGAATCCCGTATGTTTAATGAAGAATGGACACACAAATATTTCTTTGGTAATACAGACAAGAAAGCAGTTTGTTTACTGTATCATGAAAAGATTACCGTATTTAAGGAGTACAATTTGAAACGACACCAAGAAACAAAACAACGATTTTAGCGGCAAACATTCTGAGGACGAACGCAAGAAGAAAGCTGCAGATTGTCTTACAGAATTGAATAAGCAGCAAACATTATTTACAAAGCAAACAACACTTCAAGATAGTGCTACATAGGTCAGCTTCATGATAGCCTACAACCTCGATAAACGCAACAACCCTTTTTCGGATGGCGAGTTTGTTAAACAATGTATGGTAGATTGTGCAAGCGTATTGTGTCCTGATATGAGAAGCAAATTTGAAAACGTTTTATTGTCGAGAAGGACTATAGTGCGCTGCATTGACTCAATCAGAGATGAACTAACAGAACAGCTGAAGACCACAAACAAAGATTTCGTTTGATTTTCATTGGCACTGGATGAAAGCACAGATAACAAAGACACCGTGCAGTTACTCATTTTTATCCGTGGAGTTAATGAACATTTTGTTATCAGAGAGGAATTACTAGGACTGGAATCAATGAAAAGTACAACTACTGGTAAAGACTTGTTTGAGTGTGCTATAAATTGTGTTGAGAAAATTAGCTTGTCATGGAATAGAATGGCAAGCATTACACCAGGTGGGGTCAAAGCTTTTACTGGAGAAAATATGTGTATGGTTAAACTTTTTTTTTAAAAAAAAAAAACAAGTTACAAGCACAAGACGAAGACAGTGATGTTTTGTCATTTCATTGCATTTTGTATCAGGAAAACCTTTGTAGAGCTGCACTGGACTTAAAGCATGTGATAGAACCTGTTGTAAGTGTGGTGAACATAAACAGAGCAAGGACAGACAACCATCGACAGTTCAAACCAATGCTTGAGGATATGGAGGCAGATTATGAAGATGTGATTTGCCACAACAGTGTGAGGTGGTTGAGGTTGGACAAAGTGATAAAATGAGTCTGGGTATTGCAAAATGAAATCCTCTTATTTCTGGATATGAAGGGGATTTCTTGTGATTTTGTGAACAAAATGGGATGTGAGGAGTGAAGATATGAGATGATGTTTGCAGCTGATGTATTTGATAAAATTGAATGAACTGAATGTGACATTGCAGGGAAAGGGGTTGTTCGCACATGAAAAAAAATTAAAAATCATTCAATGCAAAACTAGGTCTATTTGCAAGGCAAGCAGTTGATGTCAAGTTTCGTCATTTCCCTTTATTAGGAAAAGAGAACGTGCCTGAAAGTTTTTCCTCTAAGATTAGGGATCCTTTGCAGAGTTTGGAGGGCAAGGTCACAAGAAGATGTATAGACTTCAAGAAGATTGAGCCTAAATTTAATTTGATGTCTTCTCTCATTACTGCTGATACTGATATAGCACCTGAGGAGCTGCAGCTTGAACTAATTGACCTGCAGTCAGATCACACAGTGAAAGAAATGTTTAATAATGTGACAGTAGTTGACTTTTATAATTGTGTGAAACAATTTGCTGGGAAAATGTTCTCTATATTTGGATCTACATATATTTGTGAGCAAAGTTTTTCTTGCATGAAGATCAACAAGATTAAATACAGATGATCTTTGACAGACATAAAATTGCAGGCAGTGATGAGAATCTCAACATGCAACTTCACTCATGATTGCACAAAAATTGTAAAGAAGTGTGATAGGGGGTGCACTTGTCTCATTAAACTGATTCTATAATTAAGTGTGCTAGCAGCTAGAAATCACAATAATATGACATCAGCACAATAAATAAATTTAATAAAACTACCACGTTTGTTTAATTTATTTAGTTTTATTTATTGATTTTTATCATATCATTTATACTTTTTCTAATATGAAATGTAATGTTAACTAAAGAATACAATCATTTAAAACGATGCGGCCCTCCGCTAAAATCCGCTACCACAAAGTGGCCCCCGAGCCAAAACAATTGCCCACCCCTGGGATAAGCAATACCTGATGATTGGTACAGAGCGTAGGTCTCCTGTAGCTATAATTGCTCGATATCTGAATAAAAGGGTATAAAAGGGCTTTCTTTCATTTTAGCCGTACAACCATGACATCTGACGTCTGATGGAAAGGGCTCTATTCATTTTAACCGTACAACCATGATATTGGACGTCTGATGGAAAGGGCTCCATTCATTTTAACCGTACAACCATGATATCTGACGTCTGATGGAAACGGCTCAATTCATTTTAACCGTACAACCATGATATCTGACGTCTGATGGAAACGGCTCAATTCATTTTAGCCGTACATGCCATGATATCTGACGTATGGTATAAAGGGCTCCATACATTTTAGCCATGCATACCATGATATCGGACGTCTAATGGAAAGGGCTCCATTCATTTTAAACGTACAACCATGATATCGGACGTCTGATGGAAAGGGCTCCATTCATTTTAACCGTACAACCATGATATCTGACGTCTGAGGGAAAGGGCTCCATTCACTTTAGCCGTACATACCATGATATCTGACGTGTGGTATAAAGGCATCCATTCACTTTAGCTGTACATACCATACTATATGATGTACGGTATAAAGGGCTGCATTCATTTTAGACGTACATACCATGATATCTGACGTCTGATGGAAATGGCTCCATTCATCTTTGTCGTAGATACCATGATATCTGACGCCTGATGAAAATGGTCATATCCACCTTAGCCGTACATACCACGATTATCTGACGTCTGATGGAAAGAGCTCAATCTAGATACCACGATATGAGACTTCTAGTGGAAAGGGCTCCATTTGCTTTAGTCACACATACCTCGATATTTGGCGTCTCATGATAAGCGTTATGTGTAATGTCCTTTAGGAGAAACGTAATAAAATAATCTGATTTCGAAGAGCGCAACACTGTCGTATCAGCTGATATCATAAAGCTAAGTCTGAAGAGGTCATATAGATAAGCTGTAATCAGCGTCTCGCCTTTAGCAATACTAAAGAGGCATGATAAAGGCAAGATCAAATAATTAGGCAGCCACCATCTTATGGAACAAACGCGATAAAGTACAGATTATTAGCTATACAAGTCGGCAACAATTTATCTTAATTTCTAAGAGAAAAGCAGGTTCTAAAATTTTCAGAAAGTACAGCGTCGCTAGTTGCCATTTAAAATCCCTAATGGATGACTGGCCATTTGACATTTCTTATGTGAGTGGCTACTTCACGTCCCTAATATATATTTGGCTGTTTTATATCCCTAATATATGATTGGTCAATTCACATCTCTAACGTATGAGGGGCCATTTCACATATTTAATGTGTGATTGGTCATTTCTTACGCCATAATGCATGAGTGGCCATTTCGTATCCTTTATGTATGATTGGCCATTTCATACCTCTAATATATGACTGGCCATTTCACATCCCTAATGTATGAGTGGCCACTTAAGATCCCTAAAATAAGATTGGACAATTCACATCCCTAATGTGTGAGTGGCCATTTCACATCCCTAATGTATGAGTGAACACTTCACATCTCTAATGTATGCATGGCCATTTCATACCCGTAGTATATGATTGGCCATATCACATCCCTAATGTATGAGTGGCATCTTCACATCTCTTGCATATAATTGGCAACTTCACATCCATAACGTATGAGTGGCCACTTCACATCCCTAATATATCACTAGCCATTCACACCCATAACGAATGAGTGGCCACTTCACATCCCTAATATAGCATTGGCCATTCACACTTACAATGTATGGGTCGGCCACTTCACATCCCTAATATATCACTAGCCATTCACACCCAAAACGTATGAGTGGCCACTTCACATCCCTAATATATCATTGGCAATTCACATCCATAACGTATGAGTGGCCACTTCACATCCCTAATATATCACTGGCCATTCACACCCATATCATATGAATGGCCTATTCCTAATATGTGATTGGCCATTTAATACCCTTAATGTATAAGAATATGAAATAAACAGTACAAATCATATCGTGGAAAATGAAGCAAAAGCAAGAAAAGGGGAGCTAATTGTACAAAAATTTCATGTCATACAATCTTACAAGACAAAATAAAACTTGTACGAGACAACCTGCTTGCTTCAAATTGTTTAGTTGTCGATTTCCCTGTGTCTGATACAAATGACTTTCTAAAATAGAAATGAGATGGTTGTGAGGGATATTTTGGTTCGCTTTAGTATGATGTATGCAATAAAGTATAGACTAGTTCCCGATATCTCTTCCAATAATGAGGTTTTTTCATTAAATTTCCATAATGTTACATCGCGTGCCCTTGGCGACGGTGAACTAGATCTGAGTTCAGAAATTTTCAATATTATTTTGAAGAAGAAGTAAAAGACAGAAATAAATACAAAAATGATTTTACCTGGCATAACACGCTGTCTTGTTCTCAATGGAACCTTTTAATCCTTAAACACATACAGTACATTAACAACAAAGAAATATCGCAGGCAAAAGGTGGAGATTACCAACTTAATATCAAGACAAATAATCAACAACTACTGTCTCCAGACATGTAACATATGTAAGGATATAATACAGAAGAAAGAGAAGACTTAACGAATAATGCTAGCAGCCGGTAAGTAGACGAAAAAGTACAACCTATCCGCAGAGTTACATATAAGATCTCCGTTCTTAAATGGCGTGGATTATTGTTTTTAAATACAATCGGAGAATATGATTTACATAATTCACGCAACAGCTGTGACATAAAAACGTAGCATATGAATACGTGCCATAATACAATACAAGGAAAGTCAGAACAATATAAGAACTCTTACGATCGAAGTGGCGTTCGAGAATAAAAAGATGATAATGAAAAAGAAAATGATTGGGAGGAATATGAGGAGAAAACAGGAGAAGGAGGGAGCGATAAGTACACGGGATCATTTAAAGTATTTTAGTATTCTGACTATGGCTTTACAATTTAAATTTGAATTATATTTAAATTACGTAGATCCGTTGTATAATGAAAATGACCAAAGGACTGTACATAGACGGGTTTTATCAAAGGCATACTTTTAACAGGTTTATCTTAAAAGGAGGCTTTTAATATTTTATATAAAAGGTGGAAAATTTACACAAAAAACTTACGTTGTTTAATGGAAGAAAAATAGATTTTCACGGTATATAATACTACCTCTAACACGGACGGAAAGAGACACTGAACCATGCAATAATTCTACAGACAACTATAGACAGTATACAAATAGTTTCGTTCAAGTATTAATTTCGGCATGCAAACAGAACTGTGCGAAATGAAATATTCTTGATCGATCACCGTTCAATCTGTCTTTTCTTTACAACAACTATTGTAGCGAAAGGTTCATGATTGCCTTTTCCTTTTATTGTTTCGTTGTGATTTATAGGAAACGAAGTCGGGCCGATGACTTCAGGTCACATTTGTACCTTCAAACACTCATACAATAGGAATAAATCATACTCCAGCTTAGTGAACTTTTATTTCAAAGCGCAGAAAATAATCCTGGCAGTGTCTAAACGGAACGTCTTGCTATTATCACGAATATATTAAAGGTTTTTTAACATTCATGACATAAATAAATTAGGATATTGTAAGGTTTTCTGACATTCATGACCTAAATAAATTAGGATATTGTAAGGTTTTCTGACATTCACGACATAAATACGTCAGCATATTGTAATGTTTTCTGACATTCATGACATAAATACGTCAGCATATTGTAAGGTTTTCTGACATTCATGACATAAATAAATTAGGATATTGTAAGGTTTTCTGACATTCACGACATAGATACGTCAGCATATTATAAGGTTTTCTGACATTCATGACATAAATACCTTAGCATATTGTAAGGTTTTCTGACATTCACGACATAAATACGTCAGCATATTATAAGGTTTTCTGACATTCATGACATAAATACATTAGCATATTGTAAGGTTTTCTGACATTCACGACATAAATACGTCAGCATATTATAAGGTTTTCTGACATTCATGACATAAATACATTAGCATATTTAAGGTTTTCTGACATTCATGACATAAATAAATTAGGATATTGTAAGGTTTTCTGACATTCATGACATAAATAAATTAGGATATTGTAAGGTTTTCTGACATTCACGATACAAATACGTCAGCATATTATAAGGTTTTCTGACATTCATGACATAAATACATTAGCATATTGTAAGGTTTTCTGACATTCATGACCTAAATACATTAGAATATTGCTCAAGTGTAGAGACGAAAACATTGTATCTTACGAAATCATTTCCAGCATCCTCCGTACTGGATATCCAAAATAACATGATTGCCAGGGAGAGTGTTGTAAATAGAAGAAATCCTGCAGTTTCTGTATTTGTATATTGCAAGCCATTCGCTTTAGTACAGTGCAGATCTTAACGTCGTTGAGTATAATGACAGGGATCTCAAGATGAGATATTGCGTTTTTGTCCTTTTTTGAAACTTTCGATTCTTACGACTGAAATCAGCAAAATTTCTTTAAAAGTTTTTTTTTTCAATCTGTGGTTAAATGCAGCATACATATTGAATAAATGGCTTTCTATTTAAATGCTTGGCTAAGGTAATAAATAAAATAGGATACAGATAGTGTGAACATTTGAATAGTATTGGCTTCTGATTCTATCAATTTCAATTGCAGTCGAAATGCGGTATAACGACTCTAGTTGGTAACAAAAGGCTAAATAAGAGACTACAACAGGTGATTGTATTGCCTCTACAATTTGGTTTATTGTTTCACAAGATAGACAAAAGAAGGCAATCGAAAGCTGAAAAAGAAATCTTGGAGCTTTTCAGCGCAGAATGATTATTCGGTGACCATTAAGATAAATGTTTCTGGGTACTTCGACAATGTATTGTTAAAAGCCAGTTGTATTTGCTTGACCGGGCGGTGTCAAACCATAGCGCGATTTAGTTAGAAGTCATAAGTTTACCCCAAATTTCCAAAGACTTCTATACAACTTCAGTTGTAAATTAGTAACCCCGACGTGTCCATTCTATACATAAATTTTACTCTAATCATGCGATTTAGACCTGAATTCACTACAAGTGAATCATGGCATCATTGAAACTCACTAACACTTCACTCCGTGACGTGTGCGCCTCGTAATTGGCTAATTAGTTCCAGCTAAGGAAAACCTCCATTGCACTGAGTTCCAACAATCAAACAAGTAATCACAAAATCTAAGTATTCCTTGAAACGGGGCGCTATATTAAAGTGCACATACTCCAATTTTGTTACAGGATATTGACAGTTCACATTAACCTATAGGGGCAACCAGATTACAGTCCTATAGTTACAAATAGGTATTTTAATTATAAGTAGGTGTTGTACCAAAAAATAAGAACTGTAATTTCAAATAGGTTGCTATAGTTGTTATAGAGTTTAACGCCATTTTTCAGCACAAGATAGGCTAGACATGGCGGCCAGTATTAATGGTGGAGGAAGAATCCTGGAAAGCCCCGGGAAGAACCACCGACCCACGAGAAACTACTGGCAGGCTTTCTCACTTACCTACGTTAGCCGAGTCTGGACTGGAACTCACGCAGAGGTGAGATGGCAGTGATCCGTAACGGTCAGCGCTTTAGACCACTCGGCCACTCGGGGCCCCATTACATATAGGTACTTTAATAAAGAATATGTAATTGCAAATATGTATTTCAATAAAATATAAGCATGTACTTACAAATAAGTATTTTAATAAAATACAGGTTTGCAGTTAAACAGGCTTTGTAATGAAAACAAGGCAAACATCCGTAATATGCTACTAGGAAGCAACTGTTTTGTTCTTAAAATTTATCAGACAATGATAAAGTCGAAAACATAATAAAACATTTTTAAACAATTCCTATAAATGTACTCGATAACTAATGCACGGGTGTCTTCCCGTGATATCATTCAGGTATACAGACTCACGGCTTTTGCAGGTTGTCAGTTTATGTGAAGTTATGAAAATGGTGTAATCAACCAAGAAGATAACGTAAATAAGAACTAAACAGATTCATAAAGCTTCGATTATTCTAAAGGAATGCGTCCTGATTCAATGGCAAGCGTGATTACAATCTAGTCAAGTTTTAAAGAATATTGATGGGAAATATCACAACAGCATGAAGACAAGTCATTGTGCCACTTCGTCAGTAATACGTATCAATAAATCGGGCGAATGAAGTGTGTTTTTTACATTTCAATAATCACATTTGTAAAATCTAAAGAAATAAACAAAATACAAGAACTTCACTGTAATGTTGCTAATACCTCGTCCGTTTTTTTTTTAAAACCTTGGTTACTTTTTATTCGAATAGTTCCATGAACCCTTGAGAAAAAAACCACATGCTCTCAAGAAACCTAGTGGAGATAAATGGTACAATTGTGCCTATAAGAGATTATAAACGAACATATTAATGTTGAAAAGAAAGATAATTGCGAGCCAATTTATTCCCGTTTTCCATTTAGTACGTGAAGCTTTCAAACCTAGAAATAAAATAACTTTTATCATGGTTTCAAATATGAAAGGAAGATGCACAATATATATGTTGAATGATATAAATACTAGACTAATAGCCAACAGTAAATAATTAATGTACGAAGGAAGGCGTGGATTCTCTTTGACATCAGACTCTGGAAGTCTACAAAACGTAAAACAACACGGGGTCAAAATAAATCCCCCAAACTTTGCCATTCGCACAAGGATCTTTGAAACCTGGACATTATACACCAAATTATCGAAGATGAGCGCCATTACCAACATGTTCTGAGTTGTAGTAAGATGAGCCAATATGATGCGATACTACGTCATTGGTATGCCTGGATCTAATTCATTATGGAATTCATTCGGCACCTTAATGATATTACTATATATTCCAAGTATATGGAAATCCGATTAAACATATGGCCTACAAAGTGGAAACAAGCCTAACAAGCCGCATAATTATTACGCATGGGTCTCGAAATTAACCAGTTCGTTCGCGATATTGATGCTATCAACCCATATTCCTCGTTTCATTGAAATCAGACCTAAAGTTTAGACTCTAAAATGGTGAAATGCAATTGATAATTTATAGAGCGATGAAGCGTGACTGACACATCATCTTATCATAAACTCACATCGCCATGTTACCATGCGAGCTAATAATGATAATTTAGAGGTTGATTCTTGTCAAAGTCTGATGGATGAAATCATGTGAATCCTTAAATTCAGATTCCTAAATGTCTGTTTTGGACTTCGAGCATTTTAAGTTGCATCATTTACACAATCTGCATTAAAAATATGTACTTCGCAGCACTAATACAGCCAATAAAATCTTGATCACAAATTATATGGACAGCCTTGACAAAGTCAACTAAATACTGACTGAGTTATTTGGACAACACTGACAAAGTCAACTAAATTCTGACAGTTATTTGGACAACCCTGACAAAGTCAAATAAATACTGACTGTGAGTTATTTGGACAAACCTGACAAAGACAACTAAATTCTGACTGAGTTATGTGGACAACCCTGACAAAGCCAAATAAATACTGACTGAGTTATTTGGACAACCTTGACAAAGTCAAATAAATACTGACTGAGTTATTTGGACAACCCTGACAAAGACAACTAAATTCTGACTGAGTTATGTGGACAACCCTGACAAAGCCAAATAAATACTGACTGAGTTATGTGGACAACCCAGACAAAGTCAACTAAATAATGACTGAGTTATTTGGACAACCCTGACAAAGTCAACTAAATACTGATTGTGAGTTATTTGGACAACATTGACAAAGTATACTAAAAAATGACGGAGTTATTTGGACAACCCTGACAAAGTCAAATAAATACTGATTGTGAGTTTTTTGGACAACCCTGACAAAGTCAACTAAATTCTGACTGAGTTATTTGGACAACCCTGACAAAGTCAACTAAATACTGATTGTGAATTATTTGGACAACCTTGACAAAGTCAACTAAATAATGGCTGTGAGTTATTTGGACAACTGTGACAAAGTCAAATAAATACTGAGTTATTTGGACAACCCTGCCAAAGACAACGAAATACTGAGTTATTTGGATAATCCTGAAAAAAAAAATCAACTAAATACTGACTATGAGCCATAGGCAGCCTTAATAGAGAGACAGAAAGAGAGCGAAGAGAGAAAGACGGACAGACAGAATGACAGGCTGCATTCTTGCAAAACGACAAATAGTTGATCGCGTGTATATAGTTATCTTAAGTTTTAATTATCAAATGAGTTTTTTGTTTCGAGACGAAATGTTAAATTGTATAGCTCATGTCTTGAAAAAAAAATGCGGTAAAATTAAGTAATTATAGTACTGTTCTTTGTAAAACCGCTTTGTCTAAAGAAAACGTTTAAAAATATTATCATACGCAAAAATAGTAAGCATAATTATGTTTCCACATAATATTTGATTCACTCTGTTATAGAACGTAGATGGGACAATTGAATCAGAATCTCAGATACACAATTGTATTCTAACACCAAAGTAAAAAATAAAACATCTGGAACGTACTGGAGCGAATTAGTTTTCTACATATAATTACTTTGTGAGCGTTTTTAAATAATTCGAAATGATTTGAAAGCTTAAATAGTAGCAAACATTCGTTATGCATTGAAATTTGCCCCTTCCCCAATTACTCAGTACATTTGTTCAAATTCAGGAAAAACTATATCTTAAGGTGTCAAGATCATCTAAATCAAACTTCAATGACTGTATTCAACACTTAAATACTTTACAAGTGACTCATCACAAGTTCTTCCTGAAAATGGCTCAGCAACAAATTGGAGAAAACACATCCTTCTGAAGAAATGTTTAAATACTGAGATGCTTTTAAATCATGATTTCCTTCTACCCAGTTTCACAGATCAGTCCACTAAACACTGACATGTTATTTTATTATGGTTTCCTTGTGCCCAATTTCACAGATCAGACGGCTAAACAACGATATGTTATTTTATACTTATTAAAGTGTACCCAATTTCACATATCAGTCATCTAAACAACGATATGATATTTTATAAATATTAAAGTGTACCCAATTTTACATATCAGTCGCTGAAATACTGACATGTTATTTGATGATTGTTTCCTTATACACAATTTCACACGTCTGTCGCCTAAGTATTTTCACTCTTACTGAAATGAAAACAAACACGATCCAGTGTTTAATATATAAAATAAGGACAGGGGTCTTGATTAGTGATACATTTAGATTTAATATGATCGTTAGCTATTTCCACATCTGTCTGGGCTTGGGACCGTCCATTCAATATAGCAGATCGATGTTTCAAACAAGAAAGTAACGAATTTGCAAATCAAGTAAGCCTTACAAGCCAAATTTGAATTTGCAAATCAAGTAAGCCTTACAAGCAAAATTTGAAATGAAGGGAAAATCAATAGATTGCCATATGAATTGGCCGGGAAAAAGAATTTATGATTGTAACATAAAGTATTAAAATTTTGTTATGTGAAGTTTTCATAATATGATGCGAAAGAGAATGAAGGAACACAGATTGGATAGCAAATATTGACCCATGTGTTGGCATCCGTTAGTCTCGAGAATCGATCGAAATGCGCCCATGGCAGGTGACCAGGTTGGCAGTTGTGCAGCGTCCTCTATGTCTGTGGAGCCCCACACGGGAATGGAATCCCTGCTATAGTTGCTGAACTTGAAGGTTGAGTTTGGTGTGGAGTTGCTTTCTCTTCCTTTGAGAAAATTTTTCATCAGCGATCAGTCGTAGCTTGTCCTCGCCGGCTTTCAGACCAGTGTTCAGAGTATGTCGCCAACTGGACTTGTCTAGAGAAGTTTCTTCCCATGTGCTGACATCAATATCAAGGGCTTTCATGTCGTGTTTGCATACACCCTTGAAGTGGAGATGTGGCCGTCTGATCAATCTTCTGCCAGAGGAAAGATTAAGAAGATCTTTGGGGATCCGTCCGTCATCCATCCAACGTACATGACCCATCCATCTGATGCGACATTGGTGGAGGAGAGTGACCATGCATGGAATCTTGGCATGTTCAAAGACCTCGTTGTTTGTCATTCGATCGCTCCAGGTGAACCCGAGTATGCGTCGGAGGTATCGCATGTGAAAGGCGCTCAGTCTTTTCTTCTGTGAGGCGTACAAGGCCCATATTTCGCTGGCGTACAGGAGAAAGCTTAGCACACAGGCTCAGTACACATACATCTTAGTGTTCGGGGTCAGCATGATGTTTCTCCACACTTTCTGCGACAACCTAAAGAGAGTTCTTGACGCCTGTCCAATCCGCTTGTCGAGCTCGGTGTCGAGTGAGAGGTTACTGGTGAAGGTAGAGCCGAGGTACGTGAACTGATTGACTACTTTTAGTTTGTAGTTGATGATGATGTTGGGAGATCCGCGTTCTGATCCATCACAATGGTTTTCTTTAGGCTGATGGTCAACCCGAATACATTGCCTGCTTTAGCAAAACAATCCATCAGTCGCTGTAGTTAATTTTCTGTGTGAGTCAATCAGAGCAACATCATCTGAAAAGAGCATATCCCTAATGGTTGCTTCTCTTACTTTGTTCTTTGCCTTCAGTCGTGCCATATAATCGCGTGTGCAGGTAGATCCCTTATGTGGACGTCCCGAAGGCGTACTTAAGTAGGACAGCGACGAAGATGCCGAAAGAGGGTGGGGACAAGGACAAAGCCTTGTTTCACTCCGTTTATGGACGCTGAATGGATCGGACGATGAGCCATTATACTGCACTGTGCCTTTCATGTTGTCATGAAAGGATTGGACCATGATTAGCAGCTTTGGAGGGCATCAAATCTTCTTCAGGAGTTTCAAGAGTCCGTCTCTGCTAACGAAATCGAATGCCTTGGTGAGGTCTATGAAGGCCAGGAGGAGGGGTCTGTGCTGTTCTCTGCGCTACTCCTGCAGTTGCCGGATTGAGAAGATCACGACGACTGTGGACCTCTCTACGCGGAACTCTCACTGAGAAATTAGATACACTCTGTTAGCAAGCGACTGCAATCTGTTCAGGATGACTCGTGCGAAGACTTTACCTACGATGCTGAGAAGTAATACGCACCTGTAGTTGCTACAGTCGCTTATGTCACCCTTTGTCTTGTACTGGGTTACGATGTTGGAGCTTCTCGTGTCCTGAGGCACTGCACATTCATTCCAGGACTGGCAGGAGGTTGTACAGGTGTATGAACAGCACGCTGCTGCAGTACTTGATGATTTCTTCTAGGATGCCATCCTTCCCTGTGGATTTACCTGAGGTAAGTTTCTCTAATGCCATCTTTAGTTCTACCCCAGTAGGTTTCTCATCCAGTTCAGTTATACAAGGGAGGTTTTCAATTGCACTGATTGTTGATCCTGGAGACCGTGATCAAATATCTGTATCCGCCCTTCCACAGTATTGGAATTTCAGATACCTAGCAGTAAGCATATATATCCGCCGTTACCCTTTATTGTTTTTAAGAAGGCTGGTAGTAAATATCCATGTCTGCATTAGCACTCCACTGTTCTTTCGAAAGGCCGGCAATAAATATCCATCCCCGCCTTTTTGCACTCCTTTGTTCTTTCAAAAGGAAGGCAGTGCATATCCGTGCTCGCTTACCCAATCAAATATTCTTCAAAAAACAAAAGGCCTGTCAAGATGAGGATTTCTTCTAAGATTTACCCATTTGTTTTTATTTCATATGTTACGGAAAGAGATCTTTCAGGTCTTTTCTACTTTTTATCTTTTTTCTCTTTTCACATGTCTGTAATTCCTTTTCTTATTGGTCCTATACCAGGATGTTTTGCTGAAATGCTATTCAAACAGTGTTCATCATTTTTCTAATATAAAGTTGTGAGTGAGTTTACTTTGAGTATCTTAATCGATATTTGGCAGCGGAATGGCAATCATCTGACATCCTTCAAGCCATAACACCAGCATAACAAAGCTATCGTATGTGATGGCAAATTAGCATAACTTGTAATAACGGCAAATATTTTCATTCCTGGATGATCTGTCAAATTATTGTCATTGCATTTGACGAAGACGTTTTATTTTAGTACCAGTGGCCACGTTTACTCGTGACCTGCACTTTTTCTTACAGATGTATGCTGTGGTATTTTTTGTCACGATTGGTCAAATTCTGTTCATAAGAATTGGCAGAAGTAGTTTAGGTTTGTGTTATTTTTGGCAACAGTAACCATATTTAATTTCATAACATTTAGTTGAACATAAAAAATGTGTAAGTCAAGATGCTCTGTGCCAAGTCTGGATGAAAAGGTTTGAAAGAATTTTGTAAAGATGTTGAAAATAGCAACTATTTACTGTAGACATACACGCTTTCTATTTCTGGTAACGACAGGCATACTGGGATGATATCATTTGTAAAAAAAAATTCAAAGGTATTTATGCTTTCTGTCAAATTAAATTAAAATCTGTACAGCAGTTTTGGAGAAGCTGTTGTTTTGTTTTTAAAGATTTGTCTATTTTAAGTAAAGTTAATTATATTTAATAACGGATTGTTATCATTTATAAAACCTCCAATGGCTTTTATTCCAGACCCTACGTGCAAAGTCGGAATTGTCATCGTATTTCAATAATCGTCTTTTTTTTCTAATGCGTGTCAAGAAACAGAAAATATCACATGCCCGTTTTACCTTTCGTAACCTATTATTAGGACCACCTGAAAAATAGGGAATAGGGTGTACATAATGTCCACGTATTCCGTACCATTATACCAAAATGCATGCACGACAATAATTTGCTTTTGAAGTGGACAATGCCCTGATAAACATTCCACGAGAAGATAAGACCGTCAAGTCGTTATGAACTGCCTATGCTACATTCTACAAGTCGTTCTGACCGGCTTCTGCAACATTGTACAAGTCGTAATGGCTGCCTTAATAAACATTCTAGAACAGGTCTGAATGAATGACCTGGTTGTTCAAAATTCTACAACAAGTCGTACTGGCCGGCTTATAAAACATTCTACAACAAGTCTGTATGGCCTGCTTATACACGATTCTACAAGAAGTCTTTAAGGCGGGCTTTTACAACAATCTACAAGTCGTAATGGCCAGCTAATACAACATTTTGCATGTCGTTATGTCTGGCTTATACAACATTCTACAAGTCGTAAAGGTCGGTTAATACAACATTCTACAAGTCGTTATGACCCACTTATACAGGATTTGACAATAAATCTTTGACAAACTTACGTGAGTCATCATGATATCGAACAAGATACGTATGACCGACCTCGCTCAATTTTTGACATCTACTGAACTTTACTTAAAAAGAGGGCATGCAATGCAATTTAGGAAATATTTAGCAACTGATGTTGACTTTTCATGTAGGCCAATAACTAAAACGCTCTGCATAATGTTTTCAAACATTTGCGCTGACCATTGATGCCATTAGGTCCTTATAGCTGGTCTTAAGAAAACATCCCTTCTACCAGCTGACACATTTATACTTGATAATAATCTATCTTAACGTCGGCCATAAACATGAGTGTCCTTTCATGTTGAAGTAATAATAGCAGACGACAAAGAATATCAGATAGTTCTGCCTATGTTAGTACGTTATATTACATGATCAGCAAAATCGCCTTCATACGTACAATCTAAATTCGCTTAAAAGCCGACTCCAACGATACAATTGAAAAAAGAATGTATTTTTCTGCCGCAGGATAATGCGCCAGCAGATCTGTCTTTGTACAGTTTCTTGGGAGTAATCAGTAGAACAATAAATGAACAAAGACCAAGATTTGCAACTACAGTATGTTACGGCAACTCAGTATCATTATCAGTATCAGTAGCAACTCGACGTGTGCAAACACGGTACGTATATATAAATACAGCAATGGAAACATCTGCCTAATCACAGATCTTTGAAAAAGACAAAACGTTACTTCAATACAGAGACAAGATAATACAAACTACCAGTTGCTTAATGTCAAAACGGCACAGCGTTAATTTACAAGAAATCGTTTTCCTTTTAACTTCAATATCGAGTTTCAGAATTTGCTTACCTGGCATAATCTCATAAATAACGAATCAATAGCACTACTTACCTGTTGACACCTAAGCAATTTTAATTCAACGTTCCTTTGGGGTACTGCTTACTCTCAAGCCGGATTCAAATTCATTACATAATGTGACTGGGTGGGACATCATACTACATGTCTACGACATGATACCCCAGTGCTAGACATCACTATGAACTGCCACACTGCAGACATTGTAGCGATATGACTGAAAAATTGCTAAAGTTACGTTAAAAATCGTAATCACATCACATCTATGACACTAAGATGGTCTGAGTGACTTGCGAGAGAGAAAGCTTGTTTATATGCAAATCTCGCTTTTTTATTTTGATCCAGTTGTCTTGGCCTTGATGTCTCAATCGCTGTCTACATATACCAGCAACCCTGTGCCTGACGGAGTTGTTTTAAAATTAAACAACTGACAACACTTTAATATATTCATCAACTTATTTAGAAGGAGACATGAATAAAAACATAGACACAATAAAAAGAAATTTCTCTTCCTACGCTAGTATCGTATGGTACCAAGCGCATGCTATTTTAACGAGTGGAAAAGTATCATAAAATATACGAAATTTACGTAGGAAAATACAATTTTCTTTTCAATTAAACTTAGTCCAGAATCGAAATCTAGAAGAGTAAACTCTCTCTTCGGCACAAAACGCTAACCCCACCCCTTTTCATAAATTTGTCTAACTTTCATAAACTGATCATATATACGTGACGTAAGAAATAGATAGGATTGGGTCGACCTAATTTGTCACAGCGAATTACATTTCAGTCATTATAGAAACTATTTTACTCTACCTAAAAACAACACAAGTCCTATCCTATACAGCAATGCATCATGGATGGTCTGTCGTTGTAATGGGAATAACTTCATAAAAACTCGAACGGCATTTGGTCAAATTTATTTGTCCGAAATGTAAGGCAGTTTCAGTTTATTTGTTCTATCTCATAAAGAACTCGTTCTTGTTGCTGCAGGCACATCTATTGTAGGCGCACACAATCAAGCGTCGCATTGCATGTTGGTAATTATTATATTATCACATGTAAAAATGTAAGGATATCATTTTCACATGCGAAGAAATATGAATTAAAGCAATTCGAAAAATATTTCGCCAATACGTTTCTATATTTCAAGCTTCTGTATATTATCAAAGGGGTTTTTCACCAATTTTTATGTACTTTTGAGCGAGTGATTTTTGTAAGGTGAAGTTGTTTGTATTTGAAACATGGATAATGGAGAGAATGCTGGTATATTTCTATGTTACTTTGATGTAATGTGGCTGAAATTTATTTGGATATTGTATTTGTTGAAACTGTACATGACACATGACCTAAGCACGCAGCAAAATTAAAATGACTGCTCCGTTGTGCTTAACAAAAACCAGCCTGAATTAGTCTAAAGTATACTTTCTTTAGCAGCTATTAAAACAGGGAGAACAAATTTAATTTTCACATGAGTATGTATGATGTTTTTAACAAAATAGTACATAAACATTGATCTTATCCATGAAAATAAGCTAATTATATTTATTTTGTTCTTGTTTACATAATGTCTTGAGCCAGTAGTTGTGTCAGTAATTATGGGGATATTAGAAGTAGTAGACTATAGAAATGAAGTCAAATTAAATTAAAAATCATTGCATTAAGTAAACAAAATATATGTTGAAAATGTTTCTTTTTCATTCATTTATAACGAATTTAAAAATAAATTATGTTAAAGAAAATCTTTCATATTAAAAATCAAGCAAATATCTTAACCTTTGACCTTCATGAACCTCGTACGTTCCATCCCATTTCAAAATGTAAAATTTATTGGTAATATATCATGAATAATTATGGTTAGTTTCATGTTCCTGTCTTTCGGCATTGCATTGGTTGCTATGTTGACAAAATGTGCATTTTTAAAACAGCTCACTTTTCATCATGGGGTGGGTGGGCTTGTGTGAGATTATGACACTAATAAATGCTGCTCTGTGGGGGAAATACAGGGGAATTATTCAAAAGGACTGTTTTAGTATTTACGACTTAAATGTTTCGAGGAGTGCAAAGAATGGATTTCTAAATATAAATAATTAAAAAGGTATCTGCTATTTTTTTTACAATTCACCTCTGAAGTCCAGAAAGTGAAAATGACCAAGTGGAGCTAGCAGTTTTTTAGCATACACATCTAGAGTAAGGTCAAGCTATATACTCTATAACCCATCAATCGTACACCAAAATAAAGTGAATATAAGGTGGGTTTTTTTAACAACATCTAAGATATACAATATCTTTTTTAAACAGCAAGTAAAACCAGTGAAAAAACCGGGGAAATTATTTTTCCTTAAAATTCTAACCCTATTAAAACTAAAAAAACTGCAGAGCGCCAGCCAAATGGACAATTTTGAGTATAGCGATAAACAAATAAAAACAAGAAAGGTCAGTAAATAAATGAAAAGCCAAGTCTCACGATAGCACCATCTTTCCAAGTAGGTGGTCTGTAATTATTCATGAATGCTATATGAACAAACGTCACAATAAATAATGTGACCCTGACCTTCTATTCAATCTTGACCTTGTAACTGACCCATATGAACCTGAACTATTACGGGCACCAGATCAAGCAAACATGCGTATCGCCTTAAAATGGACTTGCCCAAGTTGTTTATATCCATTACAAACTCATTTATGAGATATTATTTACACAGAAACTAATGTGTGTGACCTGGTTTTTTTAACATAGCTTTAACAATTGTTCAGTCATATCGCTATAATGTCGGCAGAGATGTGACTTGATGTCCCACCTAGTCATACTACCCTGTCACCAGGCCTACATGTCCTAACACTAATGTTGTGCGTCCAGAAAAGCAACTGTAAGTACCATTTTTTAAAAGTCTTTGGTGATGCTCTGTTTGGACACCGAAAACTAATAGAAAAATAATGTTCCAGACACACAGGTCATGACCATACCGACTCTCTCAAGAAATGTGTTATGTCACATCAGCTATGTTCTAATTCTGCCAAACGCATCCATTAGGCGAATAATTTACGAAGAATGAAAAATTATGCACTTACATGAGTGGAACAGTCATCCGTGAGCACGTTATTACTTAAATCAAATTTCCCTGTAGCGGATCAATATAAAAAAACACATGCCATATTTATAAGGATATAATATATAAATGTACAAAGAAATCACTAAGTAGAATGTTCTACTCGGGGTTGAGTTGGGGAGAGATTGGTCTTTAATACACAGTGGACACGTGGTTGAGTTGGGGAGGAAGTGGTCTTTGATACACAGGGGACATTCAAAAATTAATATAAATTATAGCACCGGTATGTATCAAACAGTTTCCCCTATTCCAAGGAAAATGAAAATCATGTATAATAGTGACACAGATCTTTAATTATTACTCAATGATTGAACACACGGTCAGTCCTTATACGTTTTACTGTTCATTAGTGATATGTACTCAGTATCGCATAATTGGCTACCATACATTAGTTTGAAATAAGAACTGATGAAATTTACAAGTTATCCTTTGAAAAGAATAACTACTAATTGTTATTTTTAAATGACATCCTTCGAATAATACTATCATGTATTGTTGTTGTTATTGTGTCATTCAGATCGACTGGTCTCGACACAAACGTCAACAACATATTCGCATTTGTATTTTGTGTTTACATGGCAATATCACTTGACTCAAGACGCTCTTAGTGCGAAAACAAAAACGTAATAATTATAAGTGAAATTGGTGTTGTCATTTTGTGCGTATTTTTATTTGTTCGTTGGGGTTTTTTGTCACGGTAGCGGCAGGATTAATTAAATTTAAACGAGAAATTGTTTGGCTTTTTATTAAACATTACGAGACCGCATGACCTGCTGAAAAATACCAGAAACACAAGTACCTAATGAAGATTGTACGAGACGAGAAACATCAGTACCTAATGAAAGTTGTACGAGAAACACTTCTACGTTATGAAGACTGTACTAGATACACTAGTACCTAATGAAGACTGTACGTGTTAAATGTGCTATATTGTATCACAGAAATGAAGCATTATTTTATATAGAGAGGAAAAGAAAATGGGTGAGAAAAAAATCTACGCTGGGGTTTGCACCGAAACAAGGATATCCCAGTCACGGGATTAATGTATCCCGCTCGACACAGTAAAACTAATGTAACTCCGTGACTGGGAGTTCCTTATTTCCATCCAAACCCCAGCACATATTCTATTAAGAGCAACGGTTTAACCTATGGTCTGACACCATGGCTAGATTTACTTTTCAACATGTGCAAATTAAAACTTTCGTGATTGCCCTATCTTTCACCCCCATGTTCAAGAACATTCTCCAAAGAATGAGAGGATTGATTTAGAATAACGTTGTTCATTTTTGTATGGATGATTGATGACGGGAAATTATTATTATTATTACACAAAATAAGAGGCTTTGCAAGAAAATAAGTCGCGTGCTTATGCGCCTCGTACGCCAGTTCGAATAAGATGTAATTGACTGACCCGGCTTTATTCCCAAACTTCTATGACTTTTCCCAATGGAGCTTATAAAAGTGCCGTGAAACATTTTACTGGCGATGTCGGACTAGACGGGGGCATGCGATTTAATTTACGAAATATTTAGTGACTAATGTTGAATGACATGTCAAGCAAGCCGATTCTAAAGATCATTTTCGTATTATTAAAAATGGCACTCAACCTTGATGGAGCTATTCAAATGAATTAATACTGCTTCCGAATGCATATCAAGTTTAGGCTATTAACATCAGTTCCTTTACAGCTAATCAGACCTCTAAACTGACTATTCAATAACAGCGGGGTAGTTTAAGATGCACCGCCTGGATTCTTTTATTGTTCTCATAAAGACGGAAAAGAATGCTAAATTAAATTTCGGCATAAAAGCGTACACAAAAATATCGTGGAGATAAGCACGGGTAGAGAGAAGTCGTTTTGCTCTCTATTGATTTTATTTGTTTATTTTTCAAAACATTTCCTTTTCTGACTGAGAAAATTAACAAAGTTGAAATGTAGACGAATAATCCTTTTCTCAAGTCCAAAGAGAACGGGAGGATAAAGGCACCATGGCCTAAACATTCCATTCGTTTTAATTTGATTCCATTGTCTACTATTAAAGTTTTCTTGATAATAAATCTTCGAAATAAGTTTTAGAAATCTTCAGTCAAAGTAGTACGAAGCACATTTGACTATAAGATCTAGCATTTTTAAAGCCATAACTGACTACAATATCAACATGTCTGAATCAAAACTGACTACAATATCAACATGTCTGAATCAAAACTGAGTACAATATCAACACATCTTGGCGCTGCACATTTCCATCACCTAACCTGACTCACGTGAAGCGAAATCTAGGTACATGCATATAAATTCTTTCCATGATAGTTACCAGTCGGATCTGGAATTCATAAAACAAATGTATTGAAAACTCCGGATTTCAATTTGAATGATTGAAATTATGTAATATAATCTAGTCGATAATCTGTATTGGTCTTCTTTCTTGAAAATCAAATCATTGTCTTTTCGTAGAAATCAGACGGTTGTCTATTAGGAGAAATAGCAAGGTTACTAACAATAAAGAATGCCGTTAGAAAGATTTCGTACATTTCATCGAATGACTTTTCTGTACAGATAAACAGCTTACACAAAAGGTATTAATTAATTGTTTGATGGACCAGAACAGTATGGAATAAGACCGGGAGTGAATATGTATATGAATATGAATATGTATATGAATATGTATAATAAGATACTATCACGAACAATCACATCTGATGCCACGAAATTCCAACTAATATTACAAATCTTGGCTCGATCAAAGTAGCAATGAAAAGAGTGAAGCCAAGAAGCTTTATAAAATGTAACAAAAGTAATATATTTCACTAGAAAACACAATAAAATATGACAAAGAACTTACAGTTTGTGAATATAATCCAAGATACAATCCTGGAATCTAACAATATAAGTCCTATCACTGAAATGTCCTAATTCGGTCGTTTAAATGCCAGTTTACAGTTTTTGACACACTTGTTTTTCTTGAAAAAAATAAAGAACGGAAAATTAAATGTGGCGCACGAATTACATCTAGGATATCAATCTCACTGCAGATGGTAAGTCCAAAGTTTTGACAAAGCTCGCAATGTTTATAACTCGCTGCAGATATTAAAACCCAAAATCAGACAAACCTAGCAAAAATAACACCAAGTGATTTTGTGCAATCACATAATCCTAATAGCTATATAATTATGCCGACTAATCCACGTTTCCGATTTCTGTGAAACTGTGCTAGAAACGGTTACGGAAAACATTTTCGCGAGAAAAATAAAAAATGATAACTGCAAACATTTGTAAAATCATTCCAACATTTCATACGAATGGAAAATACCAATATAATTTAATTTCTAAAAATGTTTTAACATGCTACATTTATAGATTTAACAAGAAGAAAACATGTAGTTACTTATTGATCGCCATCATATTTTAAAATTTGCAATAACAATTTCTGAGAATTTAATTTGTGGCAAAATGTAAAGTAAAAGATAAAACTAAATATACAATAAAAAGCGTTTGTTTATCTCTGAAAAAGGACAGACTATAGGTTTGCTGTTCTTTTTTAATCTTAATTCTATTAATTTTGGTGGAACAAGTTGTACAAGTCAGATAGCCGCATTTTGATGATATAATTTCTATTTAATTTCAATTTGTTTAACATCTTCAAACTTCAATTAAAAAAAACAAAACAAAATTAATAAAAAAAAGACACGTATAAACGTATAGCCATTTGGTGTGCCGAGAACAAATCGTTCTGTAGCATTTCCAAGGAAACAAAGACTATCTCTAACATAGCATGCAAATGGATATGCTTGTAGAAAATAAAATAAAAATACAAACACCACATAATACCAAACATCCTCTTTAATTTACTTTAATTCTTGATATTATTGTAGAACTTTTGTCTGCATAAAATATCCCTTTTTAAAGAAACAAAAGAGGTTATGATTTTAAAAAAATCGTAATCTTCACTTACGTGAAAGTTGACCATTCTTGGACGTGAGATTGCTGTCATCTTTCGATTTGTCTGGAGGATTTGCGACTGGAAGAGAAAAGATAATTTGGATACAATTAGAAATATACATGAAAATATTATTTTCTGAGATTTTGAGTTGTACGTATTTTACCAATATAGCAAATAACCATACTTTTGCATATATATATATATATATATATATATATATATATATATATATATGCGGGGTGGGGATGCGTACAACTATGTGATTAATTTTTCATGCTATTTAATTTTGTGGACATTGCAACCTGTCAGAAAAATCTCACATTTATCCGGGCCCCAAAGTAAAATTACTATCATCAGATCCCATAGTAAATTTACTATCATCAGATCTGCAATAAATTTTTTATCATTGGTAACAACGATTCATTAAAGGTCATAGTGCCATTTAATTGACACTTGAAAAAAAAGTAATGGAGTTGAACATAATGAAGCATATTTACTCTGTATTAATATAAAATCCCCCCCCCAACATGTCCTATTCTTAAACACATGCTTGTGTTTATATTTTTTACTCTCCTGCGACAGTCAGTCTGTAAGCTATTACTACACAACAAAAAAATAATATATATTTTTTACTAAAAATATGCACATTATAGTTATAATTCGACCATTAATATAGCTTCGAGCAGGTGTGAGCTCTCCGGCGACCAAGTGGTCAGATCGTCCGCCTCGGATGCGGGAGATCATTGGTTGGATCAAAGTCCGAGTCATACCAAAGACTTACAAAAATGCTAATAACAGCTGCCTTGCTTGGCGCTCAGCATTAAGATGTTAGTGTTAGGACTGGTCGGCCTGGTGTCAGGATAATGTGACTGGGTGGGTCATCATGCTACATGTCTGCGACATGATGCCCCAGTGCTATATATCACTATAAACTGCCACTCTGCAGGCATCGTATAGATATGACTGAAAAATTGCTAAAGCTACGTAAAAAATCCAAATCACCACACACACACACACGTGCCACGTTCTAACATGTACATCGCTATGTGTGTACAAAATAAGGAGCGAGTGACCCCTGAAACCTTTTCAATTACTCGTTAAGCAATGCACTACTGTGTACGAGTTACTCGAGGCCATGAAAATTACTCATTAAGCGATGCAATCCTGTGTACGATTTACTAGAGACCATGAGAACTACTCATTAGACGACATCAGGCGCAATAAAACAATTGGTAACTTAGTAATTCCACATAAAAACATTCCATTCATACTTGTATTCGAGTGTTGCTTTATGGCACAGCAACACAACTAGATTATTTAGTGCCAAGGTAATTGGAGTACAGTGCCTTCCTCAAAGACAACACCACTGAACTTGACCCAGGCTTGTCGGATAATAGGTTTCTAACCCGTGTATTTTTGTTCGTGAAGTCAATCACTCTAAACACTGAACCACACCAGCTCATCCTAATCTTCCTGTCATGACGGACAGAAATTGAATTTACCCCAACAATATAAAGATGTTTAGGTTAATAAACCACTTAAAATATCCCTTGTAACATAAACCGTTTTTAATATCTCTTGTAACATAAACCACTTGCAATATCTCTTAATATAAACTACTTACAATATCTCTTGTATCGCAAACCGTTTACAATATATCTTGTAACATAAACAACTTACAATATCTTTTGCAACATAAACCACTTAAAATATCTAATATAACAAACAGCTTACAATATATTTTGTAACATAAACCAATGCTTGTATATCAGCCTGGGACGGTATTTCGCTTTGTATGAGTGCATATCAGCCATGGACGGTATCTTACTTTGCATGGGTGTATATCAGCCTCGGACGGTTATTTCATTTTGCATGGGTGTATATCAGCCATGCACGGTTATTTCACTTTGCATGGGTGTATATCAGCCATGCACGGTTATTTCACTTTGCATGGGTGTATATCAGCCATGGACGATTATTTCATTTTGCATGAGTGTATATCAGCCATGGACGGTATCTCACTTTTCATGCGTCAATTAGTAATGGATGATTCACATGTTTACATAAACTGATCATAAAACATTTCTTTTAGATAGATAGATAGATAGATAGATAGATAGATAGATAGATAGATAGATAGATATAGATAGATAGATATAGATAGATAGATAGATAGATAGATAGATAGATAGATAGATAGATAGATAGATAGATAGATAGATAGATAGATAGATAGATAGATAGATAGAGGCGATAGAGAGATAGATAGATAGTATTTGTTGAGAATGCTTTGGTTAACATAAATAAATCGAAACCCAGTTTCCTATAGGATGTTAAAATGCTCTCAACCCATATTTCTACCTAAACCAGTATTATAATCCTGCAACAGTCTTAGATCCATTCTGTAGTATAATCCTGCAACAGTCCTAGATCCAATCTGTAGTATAATCCTGCAAAAGTCTTAGATCCATGCTGTAGTATAATCCTGCAACAGCCTTAGATCCATTCTGTAGTATAATCCTGCAACAGCTTTAATTCCATGCTGTAGTATAATCCTGCAACAGCCTTAGATCCATGCTGTAGTATAACCCTGCGACAGTCTTGGATCCATGCTGTTGTATAATCCTGCAACAGTCTTAGATCCATGCTGTAGTATAATCCTGCAACAGCTTTAGATCCATGCTGTAGTATAATCCTGCAACAGCCTTAGATCCATGCTGTAGTATAACCCTGCAACAGCCGTAGATCCATTCTGTAGTATAATCCTGCAACAGCCTTAGATCCATGCTGTAGTATAATCCTGCAACTGCCTTAGATCCATGCTCTACCATAATCCTGCAACAGCCTTAGATCCATTCTGTAGTATAATCCTGCAACAGCCTTAGATCCATGCTGTAGTATAATCCTGCAACAACCTTAGATCCATGCTGTGGTATAATCCTGCAACAGCCTTAGATCCATGCTGTAGTATAACCCTGCAACAGCCTTAGATCCATGCTGTAGTATAACCCTCCAACAGCCGTAGATCCATGCTGTAGTATAATCCTGCAACAGCCTTAGATCCATGCTGTAGTATAATCATGCGACAGCCTTAGATCCATGCTGTAAGATAGCTTCATTTGTTTGCCATCTTTGAGATTTAACCAATAACTAATCCTCCTCCTTTATATTTGTAAATGTAGCAGGATTTACCAAGTTCGTCATAAAGCAAATACGTGGGGGATTTTTTGTTAAATTATACCGCATATTTTAGAAAATCTAAATTAACACATTCCAACATGATATCTGATCTTTCTAAACACCAGATACCAGCCGTGTATGTGAGAAGTGTGAATGTTGTCATGTCTAAAGGGATATAATGACAGTCAACAGGCATGTGCATATTTAATATCGTTTTGTTAAGATGGTACATACCTTTCTTTGTTTGATTAATTCCCCACAAATGATATCACTCTCCATTAAGGAAAGTCTATCTGAGATGACAGCATTTCGATTTTTACTTGTACGCTTTCTGAGCCGATTATCAATGAGAAATTCATGCAAAGTGAGTCTGCTATTCATTTTAAATAACTCGTTTATCAACTCGACTTTAACACAGACCAAACCCATGTCATTTTAAATACCTCGAGTATCAACTCGACCACAACAGAGACCAAACCGTCGTCATTTTAAATAACTCGTGTATCAACTCGACCTCAACATAGACCAAACCGTTGTCATTTTAAATAACTCGTGTATCAACTCGACCTCAACATAGACCAAACCGTTGTCATTTTAAATAACTCGTGTATCAACTAAACCTCAACACAGACCCAACCATTGTCATTTTAAATAACTCAGCTTGACTTCGACACAGACCAGACCCTTGGTCCTGATAGTTTTAATCCCGTCAACGAATATTTTGAGATACTCTCTTAGCCTTTCTGGCTTGTGCTAACATTTGTCCCAGGGAACGACTCCTAGGCAACTCATTTTAATGATGATGACCACGCACGTGACCTGTGCTATTAATCAAAATGTGTCCCAAAAGTAAATATCACATATTAGCTGTAATACAGCCTGCTCAGCGTAGGCCGGAAAAATTTCTAATTACAGTGCATGCATCAACTATATTGATAAATCAATCCCAGAGAGAGTTTAGGGTTTGATGTATGTCAAATTGAAATGGTTTATGGACCCTTTCTAACTAAAATTTAGTGGTGGGGAAAGTGCATATCTTACCAAGGATATTAATAGTTACTGAAATGCCATATCCTGTTGACGACTGCAGATTGAACTGCTTGATTAATGATAACTTTTTATCCTTTTTACGCAGTTTGACAATGTCTGAAACATTCAAAATGAATTACGAGTTTATATATTACAAGTTTTACTGGAGTAATTTTAGATAATAAGCCCATATATTAACTTAATCTAACAGTTTGTCAAAGCTTTGAATAAACTGCCATTATTTATTACAACTCCCGTGATAATAATGAAATTTGATTCGAATCCAAATGTACGACACTAATATCCTAATTGTAAGATTAGATATTAAGACTGGTCGCATCTATAACTTCAACATATCTCTTTCTAGTAAACACTGAATGAAAATATCGTGACAAATTCGCTATAAGGAGTCCATCGTAAATTTGCAGTCTGGTACCCTATCGTTCTTTCCCTGATAATTAAGTCCAGACAGCCGGGTACCAAAGTGCTAATAAAAATACACAGCCCAACTTTAGATGGCCTGATTGATATACTACGATGTATTTGACATGACATCACCTTTTACCTATGTGAAACAGGATCGGCTTTTACCGTTGTATTCGACAAAAGATATTCTCCACACTATCTGCCTTTGTATATCAGCATTGGTAAAAGATGCAAATTTGGTGCCCGAATGCCACATGGAGGAGAGAAAAAGCACGCTTTGATAACAACATCACTCTAAATTTAGACTGTATTTGTTGCGATTCTTTCACTATAATGACTTTAATGCAGGATGGAAAGAATTAGATAAATACGTAGAAGAAACGCGCGCGTGTGTGTACTATTTGGATTTTTAATGTAGCTTTAAAATTCTGAGTCACATTGCTACGATGTCTGCAGCATGGCAAGTTATAGCGCTATTTAATACTGGGACATCATGCCGCAGACATGTCGCATCATGTTCCACCCGGTCTCATTTTACGACACCAAGAAGATCAGTTCTAACACCAACATCTTAATGGCAAGAGCGTCAGCTACAAGCATCAGTTTATAAGTCTTTGGTAAAACTCGGTCGCTGTTCGAACTCGCGACCTCCCGTATCCGAAGAGGACGTTATAACCATTTGTGCCACCAGATACGTAGGTGGAAAATGTTAGGAACTGTTGTTTCTTTCGCAGCGATGGTGCACAAGGTAGATCATGTTACAATGTAGCACGCAGCAGGTGCCACAATATACTGATAACGTCATAATAGCATTGTTCATGATTAGATTTCAAGTTGTGATAACAGATCTAGGGTACGATCCAGTCAATATACTCTTTTATTACTGAATAAAGTCGATGTACCAAGATGTGGGTGACCCTGGAGTCAGCACAATCTCCAGACAGCGATGTATTCTTAATGAGTACACGATGTTGAGGGCGTGAGGAGCAAACAACTCTGAAGTAAATAATCGCCATTTTGAATTGCCCTCACGCTCGTGGTTGTTATTACGTCACAATAACTTCACTCGGGTCACAATGATCACAAGTGATCATAAACTGCAACGTAAGCGACAACTTCAGGCTACTGCAACCGAATGATTTTTGGATGGGTGGAGGGATGGGATAGTTAAATTACAAATTTGCAAAATTAATTTTTTAAAAATTAAAATGTTGGTATTTTATTCAACATTGAACGTCGTCACTTTTGTTTTCAAAAACTATCAATTGAGAAAATTCTTCTCATAGAAAATAGAAGAGGAGGTTCCGAATGAAATTTTTGTGGCATTATGTAAGCACTCCTTATGTATGACAGACACACGGGTATAAGGTGAAATTATTCGTATTTGCAACATGTAGTGCAGAGAATATTGGAATACTTTTACACCACTTTCAAACACTGTTGCTGAAATTTATTTTCACTGCGTAGTTGTTGAAATCGTGCATAGATCTATGCACACATCTGATTAAAGTTGTTGTCTCCAATGTCCTCGAATAATCAACCACAACTAGTCCAAAGTACACTAAATTTAGCAGGTATTAAAACAAGGAAAACAAGTTTTCCCAGAGTGGACAATACCAGTTTCGGAAAGTGATATGAATTAACTACAAAATATATAAAGGCTAAACAATATTTTATTGGCTCGTTTTCTTTACAATTCCCCATTGAAATCCTGGAGGTGAAACGGACCAAGCGGAACAAGTATTTCGACAGGTAAATACCTGAAGCAAGGCATTGTTGTATACTCTCTAACCCAAAACTGCTCGTAGTAATTACATATCAAAATAAATGGAATTAATGGTTCTTTAAACAATATCAAAGCCATGCAAAGTCTTCTTAAATAACCAAGATAACCGGTAAGGAAACCTTGAGAAATTATTTTTTCTTGAAAAGTTAACCCCAATGTAAAGTCAGAAAGTGTACAGTGACACTTCTTAACATTTGTGGAAATTGGAGGCAAAATTACAGTTGTGACTTATGTTTCTTATTAAATACTGAAAAAAAAAAACAATCCTTTATAACTGCAATTACTGCTAAATCATTGGAGTAGAAAAAAAAAAATGACGAAGGGTATGCCATATATTTGTATTGACGACTTACCGCAAATCGTCCGCGCAGGTTTTCGGTTGTTATAAAAGATACCTGAATAATTGTTTATTTATTGTAGAGTGTATCCCATTTGAACAGAACTATCAGCAATCTATATTGAACTTGTAGAAATTCTCTCTCTCTCTCTCTCTCTCTCTCTCTCTCTCTCTCTCTCTCTCTCTCTCTCTGCACATTTGTGTAGACGCACATATTTAAACAAAATATATTAAATGAGTCAATGAGTCAACATACATGTTGAGTGACTCAAAACATGGATCTTTCAAGAGGTCCTGTAATGTAATTATAAATCTTATGCATTCTAAAAATTGATGGTTACACATGCATTCAATTTGAGCATAAATAAACACAAAATATAATTATTTGTAATGGACACTGGCAATGATTATAAAAAAGCCTTGAACAAATATGGGTTTTGAGTGAGAGTAGACCTTAGGAACATTGCACACATACAGACTTGGAGTGTTTGTAGGCCTTAAGTACATAATGGCTTTGCACACATACAGACTTGGAGTGTTTGTAGGCCTTAAGTACATAATGGCTTTGCACACATACAGACTTGGAGTAATATGGTAGGCCTTAAGTACATAATGGCTTTGCACACATACAGACTTGGAGTGTTTGTAGGCCTTAAGTACATAAAGGCTTTGCACACATACAGACTTGGAGTGTTTGTAGGCCTTAAGTACAAAAAGGCTTTGCACACATACAGACTTGGAGTGTTTGTAGGCCTTAAGTACTTAATGGCTTTACACACATACAGACTTGGAGTGTTTGTAGGCCTTAAGTACAAAAAGGCTTTGCACACATAAAGACTTGGAGTATTTGTAGGCCTTAAGTACAAAAAGGCTTTGCACACATACAGACTTGGAGTGTTTGTAGGCCTTAAGTACAAAAAGGCTTTGCACACATAGAGACTTGGAGTGTTTGTAGGCCTTAAGTACAAAAAAGCTTTGCACACATACAGACTTGGAGTGTTTGTAGGCCTTAAGTACTTAATGGCTTTGCACACATACAGACTTGGAGTGTTTGTAGGCCTTAAAAGCATAATGGCTTTGCACACATACAGACTTGGAGTGTTTGTAGGCCTTAAGTACATAATGGCTTTGCACACATACAGACTTGGAGTTTTTGTAGGCCTTAAGTACAAAAAGGCTTTGCACACATAAAGACTTGGAGTGTTTTTAAGCCTTAAGTACAAAAAGGCTTTGCGCACATAGAGACTCGGAGTATTTGTAGGCCTTAAGTACAAAAAAGCTTTGCACACATACAGACTTGGAGTGTTTGTAGGCCTTAAATATATAAAGGCTTTGCACACATACAGACTTCGAGTATATGCAGTTCTTAAGTGTATATAGACTTAGCACACATACAGACTTGGAATATAAGCAGACCTTAAGTATATATGGGCCTACAGTATATCTAAACAATAAGTACTCGTAGGCCTTAATTATATGTAGACATTAAATTCATATAGGTCATGAGTACACGCAGGATTTGAGTGCAGGCAGGTTATCTGTATATTTCTGAAAATAGTAAGGGTATCTGTATATTTTATGATAACAGAGTCATGTTACTTACACTCGACTAAGCACAATACAGCATGCATCATCAGATAACACTATAGGAAGTTTAATCCATGAACTTGCATTTAGGATCACGCGGAATATATTAATGTCACCTATGCGAGCTGTTTATTATTAATTGTATCATGTCCGCATTACTAAGAGATTCTGATGTTCAACGAAGATTGTGATACCCAATGATAAGTTGATAGTTATTGTTCGGCATGACTTCTGAAGTTTGTACGCTGAGTTGTTAGAGTTGATTTCCTTATCATAATGCACATAATCGATAACAATAAGTAACGCATAATCAATAACAATAAGTAACATATGATTAATAACAATAAGTAACTCATGATTAATAACAATAAGTAACACATGATCAATAACAATAAGTAACACATAATCAATAACAATAAGTAGCACATAATCAATAACAATAAGTAACACATGATCAATAACAATAAGTAACACATGATTAATAACAATAAGTAACACATAATCAATAACAATAAGTAACACATAATAAATAACAATAAGTAACACATGATCAATAACAATAAGTAACATATGATTAATAACAATAAGTAACACATAATCAATAACAATAAGTAACATATGATCAATAACAATAAGTAACATATGATCAACAACAATAAGTAACAAATGATTAATAACAATAAGTAACACATAATCAATAACAATAAGTAACGCATAATCAATAACAATAAGTAATACATGATCAATAACAATAAGTAACACATGATCAATAACAATAAGTAACGCATAATCAATAACAATAAGTAATACATGATCATTAACAATAAGTAATACATGATCAATAGCAACAAGTAACACATGATCAATAACAATAAGTAACACATAATCAATAACAATAAGTAACACATGATCAATAACAAGTAACACATGATCAATAACAAGTAACACATGATCAATAACAATAAGTAACGCATAATCAATAACAATAAGTAATACATGATCAATAACAATAAGAAATACATGATCAATAGCAACAAGTAACACATGATCAATAACAATAAGTAACGCATAATCAATAACAATAAGTAATACATCATCAATAACAATAAGTAATACATGATCAATAGCAACAAGTAACACATGATCAATAACAATAAGTAACACATAATTAATAACAACAAGTAACACATGATCAATAACAATAGGTAACGCATAATCAATAACAATAAGTATTCCCTTCCTTCAGTTAGAATATTTCTAACTATATTTAATGTTTGTAATATGTAATAGAAATGCAAATTTCTTAACAGGATCGTTAATATAATAAACTCGGAAATACCAATAAAACCATTGCATACTAAGGAGAGCAACCGTATCTATTAAACAAGGTAAGAAAAATACGCATATCTTAAACGAACTGCTTTGTGTAATTATAACTTGCACAAAATTACGGAAAAAAAGTTTTAACGTTGATGAAGACTCCATCGAAATGCTGTAGTCAAATGCCGACAGATTAGAGTATTAACAGAAGAATACAAAATATATGTAAAAGACATAAAATGGCATTTTGACTTGCAAGACGTTGAATGTATCAAAACATTAAGTACGAAACCGAAACTTCATCTGTCCTTTTAAACTGCATCAAATTTTAATTATGTATTTATCATATAAATAAGGGGTTGGTCTATATATTGTAAATTACTTAGTATATGTAAAATTACGAAATAAGTAAATGATATATGCGTGCGATATTAAAAGATGGCAAAAGAGAAATTAAGTCATCTGGAGAACAAATGTCCAAACACACACACACACACACACACACACACACACACACACACACACACCGACCTCGTGTAAAAACACAGCGTTAAAGCACCAATGCTCCATCCTTTTCAATTTACATATAATATGTGCCAGATTTTGTTTCTATGGGCAAATCAAATACTGAATACGGACAATTTTACCTATCAAAGGAACCTCTACCCAACATGCGGGACCCCGTTAAGAAATTTCAGATTAATTCTTGAAGAATTTAAGAGGTATTTTATAAACAAAACGTGATCAAGGGCAGACTGGTATACACTTATAGCGATGACTATATTCCACTTTATTTACCACATGAAGATAAATAAATAATAAAATACACTCACCAACGAAATTCTCGCCGTACACCTGGCGGCTCATTATGTTTTCCTTTTTTGTCGAAATAACCAAATTGCTGCTACCAATCAAGAACGTTATCCATACGAATCTGTATTGGCCGATATTTATTTAAGAACTGGTCGCTTCTTGTAAAAAGAGAGATAGAAAATGTCCCCGTACCGGATTCAGATAGGTTGTCAATTATAGCAAATTTGCAAAATCAATGAAACAAGATCACCAGCGAGGAAAACTGAAGACAGTTGAAGTCCGTGTGACGAAAAACATTGATTGCTAGAATCGCCTACAGTGAGTAAAAATGCAGAGGGTTCCACGTGCAATCGTTTTTTTTCTTTCTTTCTCCATATTCCCGGCCAAAGAAGGTAACAGTCGTCACAGCGGCAGTGTTTGTACCCTAATTTTCTACTACACGTACGGAGGGATGTAGCATATATTTAGATGGAACGGTGTTCTTTAACTGGAAAAGGCAGTGCATGCGCTCTCTTTCTAATCCCAAGTGAATCCTCTACCTTAAAAATGCTATGCCAGCGTCATTAATAATTATTGTGTTCATATCTAAAAGATTTTTATTTCAAATTGCAGCTAAAGTCTTAAAACTGTCCACACTAATACGTTATCCACACTAAAATGTTGTCCACACTAATACATTATCCACACTAAAATGTTGTCCACACTAATACATTATCCACACTAAAAT
Organism: Potamilus streckersoni; assembly: GCA_016746295.1. Lineage (NCBI taxonomy): Eukaryota > Metazoa > Mollusca > Bivalvia > Unionida > Unionidae > Potamilus > Potamilus streckersoni. Next base: position 1,738,589 of record JAEAOA010000734.1, on the reverse strand, counting down.
GTTGTCCACACTAATACGTTATCCACACTAAAATGTTGTCCACACTAATATGCTATCCACACTAAAATGTTGTCCACACTAATACGTTATCCACACTAAAATGTTGTCCACACTAATACGTTATCCACACCTAAATGTTGTCCACACTAATACGTTATCAACACTAAAATGTTGTCCACACTAATAGGTTGCATTCTTGCATGTAGGGTTAGAGCATCAAAGAGAAACTAATTAATTCAAAACATGTCTCAAAATTATTATCCATGCTCTAAAAAAGAGTTTGAAAGTCTTCTAGCTTAGACTTAATTTAACTGCATTTCCGTGCTCTCTTTCTTTTATTTCTAACGCTCGAGTTTCATTTGTAGCTTGTGGAAAACATAAAGTTTCTGATTAAGGAGACGTGTTTCATGTAAATGCTAAAAGAGAATGCATTGATTTGGTTCCATTATAACTCTTAGTGAAGCTCCTCAAATTCAGAAAAGCAAAACGAACCTATCAGCATACAAGGACATGCAAGGATAATAATCTCTCTTGAACCCGTTTTTCTGCGCTATGATTGCTTTTAAGTATCGTCCTGTTTTGCCTATGCTATGGATATATTTAAATATAACCCGGGTTTGTCGACGTTATGAATGGGTTTAAATATCGCGCATGTATATTTTGTACGAATTTCGTCACTCCTTGAGCACTGCTTTCAGTCTTCAAAGCTTAACAAACAATAACGACCCTACTAGCTATATATATAGAATTTTTCAGTAAAATTATTACGATTGAAACATTTTCTAAATAATATTGAAAGTAATTTTCCACTAAATTATGTTGAAATTAATTTTATTTATTTCTGTACAACAAATATATAATAGTTTAATAAAGATTGCGCTTTACGAGAAATTGCAAAACCCATTTTACTATAAAATATGTTTCTCTTGTATCCAAAAGACATCAAGTTTAAGAATCGGTTGTACTTTATGCTGAACAGGTAAGCTCCTTTTGGCCGAGTACACTAGAATATTGCACGAGTTTCTGAAAACAAATAAGCCAATTCAGCAGAATTGTCTTTCTGATGACGTAAACAGATGCAGAAAATATCAATTAGGAAACGGAATTCTCGTTTTGATTCGACATAAAGGAACACAAAAGTATCTAGACGATTGTCCATATTTGGCCATGAGGATACAGATTGGGAACAAGCTTATGCAAAATTAGTTCGTTCATCAAGAACCAGAAGACTCTGTCTTTTCTTTACAGATAAGCTTTGTATGTGTTCGTAGACTTCTTTAAGGTATAGGGACTTTTTATTGTTTGAGATTTTCACAGTAAAATTTCAGTCTAGACACAATAATTTCACAAGCTGTTTTTGTTTTCTTTTCTACGTTATACTATATTGTAATTGAATGTTTAAATGTTTAAAGAATTTATATTCACTCGTATTTATAGCATAGATTATTGAAAAATAAGAATTTGCTACCAATTTCATGTTTATTAAAATTAATTAGGAATTAGAACATTATTCAAGTAATAAAGAAAAATGCTTTAATATCCTATTCCAAATTAATATTCAATTTTAAATTTAGAAAATTACAGTTCTTCAAAATGGTTGTTGCATTAATCGCAAATATTGAATTTATACCTGTTTGCAATCTTGAATTTAGTTGATATTTAATTACCTGTATTATATTCTAAAAGGGCAGAAATTATATAAATGTATGATGTTGGTAAGTTCCAAGGAAAGTTGTAATTTTATACGTATTTCTTGTATTTTGATTGTAAATATTTTGTAGATACATCTCTCAAACTTGAGCCCATGTTCAAACTAATTATGATTAATTTGTTCTTATATGTACTTGTATCAAATTACGGAGATTTGTACGAGCATTATGTTTTCATTATTTCATAATCAGAGAACCATAACGTATTTGATAGACGGTCGATGAAAGTATTTTTCTTTGAACAAACACCTTATACCAACAAACTTACATTTAAATGTTACATCTCTCTCTCTCTCTCTCTCTCTCTCTCTCTCTCTCTCTCTCTCTCTCTCTCTCTCTCTCTCTCTCTCTCTCTCTCTCTCTCTCTCCATGAGCAAAATATTTCTTATGTTATAAGTTCTTCCTTCTCATAGCAAGATGTACGAAGGTTATGAGAAAAAATCATTTCACAAGTTAATAAGGCGTTTTATCAAAGGTCTGCATGAAGAGAAGTTACACAGCAATGGCTGATATATTGATCTCTGATTATCGAAATTGAATGTTCTGTCCGTGTAAAATCAAACATTTTCTTGAAATAGCAAAGATAGTTCTGGAATGTTGATCACATTAACGCAATGGTTGAAGTGAAATATCGATGGACTTCAAAAAATAAAATCTAAATTGTCAACGTGAATTGATCGAAGAATCTTAATTAATGTTACATCACAAACTAATCATGTCATCTGGTGTGACTAAATGTTTGTGTTGAGTCAATTATAATTTAAATGTAATAATTCTGATGCTGTATATAATTAAAAATAAAACAATTCCTAATCGTATTGAACTAATAATACAAGTTTCCACTAATGGCCTCATTGGGGGCGTTGTCATCAATGAAGATATTTTGTATCGGAAAGCTCGCACATCGAAAGCTGGAGTGAAAAAACTGAGACGGAAAATAAATAAACTACAAACTCACACCTGCATGTATAGACGGACAACATATTCTTTATGTAGAGTACCAACGTTAAGTAAATGATCACTTTTATCACGGTGGATAAAAAATTATATAAATTATTTTGATAGGCCCACAAAATATTACCTGCATGATATCTAAGCAAAACATTAACAGCAGGAGATAGTTTACTTCCATCAATACATTAGATATCAGAAATAATGTATTTGAAGTTCCTTTTTTTAACAATGTTGCATATATCAAATTAGCATACGGGTCATGTCGTTTCGAATCTGTTCCAAAATTTAGAATGGAAATATAATCAGCACTTGTTACAAGTATGTTGCACATTTATGTCGGAGACTACTTCAAACATCATCAGATGCTTTGATAGCACATTTTCTCCAATATTTATTGACAATTGCTATCTACTATCTACTCAAAATATCTACTATTACGTATTGTTATCTACGTTATATTTCTGATATTCCTTATTGCAGTATTACCTTATAAAGGCAGCATTCGCTTATAAATATAGTATTCCGTTTACAAAGGCAGTATTCGCTTATAAATATAGTATTTCACTTACAAAGGCAGTATTCCCTTATAAATATAGTATTCCGCTTACAAAGGCAGTATTCCCTTATAAATATAGTATTCCACTTACAAAGGCAATAATCCCTTATAAATTTAGTATTTCACTTACAAAGGCAATAATCCCTTAAAAATATAGTATTCCACTTACAAAGGCAGTATTCCCTTATAAATATAGTTTTCCACTTACAAAGGCAGTATTCCCTTATAAATATAGTATTCCACTTACAAAGGCAGTATTCCCTTATAAATATAGTATTCCACTTACCAAGGCAGTAATCCCTTATAAATATAGTATTCCACTTACAAAGGCAGTATTCCCTTATAAATATAGCATTCCACTTACAAAGGCAGTAATCCCTTATAAATATAGTATTCCACTTACAAAGGCAGTAATCCCTTATAAATATAGTATTCCACTTACAAAGGCAGTATTCCCTTATAAAGATATTATTCCGCTTGCAAAGGCAGTATTCCCTTATAAATATAGTATTCCATTAACAAAGGCAGGATTTTCTTTTATAAAGGCAGTATTCCCTTATAAATATAGTATTCCACTTACAAAGGCAGGATTCTCATAATAAAGGCAGCATATCCCTTATAACTATAGTAATCCCCTTGTAAATGAAGGATTTCCTTAATAAAGGTAGTATCTCCCTTATAAATGCAAAATTCCCCTTATAAAAACAACATTCCATTATAAAGGCAGTATTCCCATGATAAAGGTAGTATTCCTCTTATAAAGGCATTATCCCCCTTATAAAGGCAGAATTCCCCAAATAAAGGCTGTATTCCTCCAAATAAAGGCAGTATACCCGTTGTTATAATTATCTAGATGTACGATGTAGCCATATAATTATCTAGACATACGATGTAGACGTATGATTATCTAGACGTACGATGTAGCAATATAACTATCTAGATATACGATGTAGCCTTATATTTTTTTAGACATACTATGTAGACGTAAGATTATCTAGACGTACGATATAGCAATACAGACGTACTACGTAGCCATATAATTATCTAGACATATGATATAGATGCATGATTATCTAGACGTACAATGTAGATATATAACTATATAGACGTACGATGTAACCATATAATTATCTAGGCATACGATGTAGAAGTATAATTATCTAGACGAACGATGTAGCAATATAACTATATAGACATACGATGTAGAAGTATGCTTATCTAGACGTCCGATGTAGCCATATAAATATATATGTGCGTACGACTTAGCCATATAACTATCTAGACATACGATGTAGACGTACAACTATCTAGACGTAGGATGCAGACGTTTACTCATCTAGAAGTGCGATGTAGACGTATAGTTTATCTAGACGTAAGATGCAGACATATAATTATCTGACGTACAATGTACATGTATAATTGCCTAGACGCACGATGAAGATGTATAATTATCTAGATGTATGATACAGGCGTATAATTATCTGTAGCCATATAGCGATCTATTCAATAGTGATATCTTTGGAAAGCAAGTGTCCAAGGACAGGTAGATATGTATCATATAAATAATGCAGTAAACTGTATATTCACAAATGTCATTGAAATACTAGAGTAAACTGAACATATATACGCTGGTAAATCTGCACCAATTCAATGTATTGCACTGTCCTTTTCAGTATCTGTATTGATTTGTAAGTTAGAATCCGTACAATTTTCAGTCGACAACTGTTGCATCATTTGAGGTCTGAGATCAAGGTTTGATAAGGTTGTATCATTTAAGACAGCTGAGGTCGAGGTTCGATAAGTTTGTATCATCTGAGGCAGCTGAAGGCGAGGTTCGATAAAAAGATTTTTCTTTCTTTGAACCGACGTTCAATCTAATTTCATTAATTGTTTCACAAATGGAAATAAATCGTGAACGAAGACATCAGTCTGAGACTAACACACAATTTAAAGCCAGAATCGAACTTTTGTTTGAAAAGTTTTTGTTAGACATTTGATTACATGTGTACTTGAAAAAGTTGTGTGTGTGGGTGGGTGGGTGTGCGTGCGTGTGCGATTTGAATTTGCAACGTAGTTTTAACAATGTTTAGCCATATCGCACACGTGTATGCAGTTAAATTTAGTACTGCAGCATTATGCCGCAAAGATGTAACATGTCCCATCCAGTCACATTATCCTGACAACAGGACGACCAATCCTAACACTAACATCTTATTGCCGAGCGTCTAGCGAGACTGCTGTTAATGCAATTTTTATAAGTCTTTGGCATGGCTTGGCCGGGGTTCGAAACCGCAACTTTACGCATCCGAGGCCGACGTTCTAACCACTAGGCCACCGAAACGGTCTTTGAAAAAGTTAATACTACTTTAAAAAGATGTATTTATTTCATATACAACGTATGTGATGCTTATGTGTGTAACGCTATAAATTTCAAGGTCTGTGTGATGCTCATGTGTGTTACGCTATAAGTTACAAGGTCTGTGTGATGCTTCTGTGTTAACGCTATAAGTTTCAAGGTCTGTGTGATGCTTATATGTGTAACGCTATAAGTTACAGGGTCTGTCTGATGCTTACGTGTGTTACGCTATAAGTTACAGGGTCTGTGTGATGCTCATGTAAGTTACACTATATGTTACAAGGTCTGTGTGATGCTTATGTGTGTAACGCTATAAGTTTCAAGGTCTGTGTGATGCTTATGCGTGTTACGCTTTAAGTTACAAGGTCTGTGTGATGCTTATGTGTGTAACGCTAAAAGTTACAAGGTCTGTGTCATGCTTATGTGTGTAACGCTATAAGTTTCAAGGTCTGTGTGATGCTTATGCGTGTTACGCTATAAGTTAAAAGGTATGTGTGATGCTTATGCGTGTTACGCTACAAGTTATAAGGTCTGTGTGATGCTTATGCGTGTTACGCTATAAGTTACAAGGTCTGTATGATGCTCATGTATGTTACGCTATAAATTTCAAGGTCTGTGTGATGCTTATGTGTGTTACGCTATAAGTTAAAAGGTCTGTGTGATGCTTATATGTGTAACGCTATAAGTTACAAGGTCTGTGTGATGCTTATGTGTGTAACGCTATACGTTACAGGCTCTGTGTGATGCTTATGCGTGTCACGCTATAAGTTACAAGGTCTGTGTGATGCTTATGTATGTTACACTATACGGTACAAGGTCTGTGTGATAATTATGTGTGTAACGCTATAAGTTACAAGGTCTGTGTGATGATTATGCATGTTTCGCTATAAGTCACAAGGTCTGTGTGATGCTTATGTATGTTACGCAATCAGTTACGAGGTCTGTGAGATGATTGTGTGTGTTACGCTATATGTTGCAAGGTCTGTGTGATGCTTTTGTGTGTTACACAATAAGTTACAGGGTCTGTGTGATAATTATTCATATTATGCTATAAGTTTCAAGGTCTGTGTGATGCTTATGTGTGTAACGCTATAAGTTACAGAGTCTGTGTGATGCTTATGTGTGTAACGCTATAAGTTACAGGGTCTGTGTGATAATTATATGCATATTACGCTATAAGTTACAAGGTCTGTGTGATGCTTATGGAAATTACGCTATAAGTTACAAGGTCTTTGTGATGCTTATGTGTGTTACTCTATAAGTTACAGGGTCTATGTGATAATTATGCATATTACGCTATAAGTTTCAAGGTCTTTGTGATGATTATGTGTGTTACGCTATATGTTACAAGGTCTGTGTGATGCTTTTGTGTGTGACGCTATAAGTTATAGGGTCTATGTGATAATTAAGTTACAAGGTCTGTGTGATGCTTATGCGTGTTACGCTATAAGTTAAAAGGTATGTGTGATGTTTATGCGTGTTACGCTACAAGTTATAAGGTCTGTGTGATGCTTATGCGTGTTACGCTATAAGTTACAAGGTCTGTATGATGCTCATGTATGTTACGCTATAAGTTTCAAGGTCTGTGTGATGCTTATGTGTGTTACGCTATACGTTACAGGCTCTGTGTGATGCTTATGCGTGTCACGCTATAAGTTACAAGGTCTGTGTGATGCTTATGTGTGTAACGCTATATGTTACAGGCTCTGTGTGATGCTTATGCGTGTCACGCTATAAGTTACAAGGTCTGTGTGTTGCTTATGTATGTTACACTATACGGTACAAGGTCTGTGTGATAATTATGTGTGTAACGCTATAAGTTACAAGGTCTGTGTGATGTTTATGTGTGTTACGCTATAAGTTACAGGGTCTTTGTGATAATTATGTGTGTAACGCTATAAGTTTCAAGGTCTGTGTGATGCTTAAGCATGTTACGCTATAAGTTACAAGGTCTGTGTGATGATTATGTGTGTTACGCTATCAGTTACAAGGTCTGTGTGATGCTTATGTGTGTTACGCTATATGTTACAAGGTCTGTGTGATGCTTTTGTGTGTTACGCTATAAGTTACAAGGTGTGTGTGATGCTTATGTGTGTTACGCTATAAGTTACAGAGTCTGTGTGATGCTTATGTGTGTTAAGCTATAGGTTACAGGGTCTGTGTGATGTTTATGTGTGTAACACTATAAGATACAAGGTCTGTGTGATGCTAATGTTTGTTACGCTATCAGTTACAATGTCTGTGTGATGATTATGTGTGTTACGCTATATTTTACAAGGTCTTTGTGATGCTTTTGTGGGTTACGGTATAGGTTACAGGGTTTTTGTGATAATTATGCATATTACGCTATAAGTTTCAAGCTCTGTGTGATGATTATGTGTGTTACGCTATATGTTACAAGGTCTGTGTGATGCTTTTGTGTGTTACGCTATAAGTTATAGGGTCTATGTGATAATTATGCTTATTACGCTATGAGTTACAAGGTCTGTATGATGCTTATGTATGTTACGCTATCAGTTACAAGGTCTGTGTGTTGATTATGTGTGTTACGCTATAAGTTACAAGGTCTGTGTGATGCTTTTGTGTGTTACGCTATAAGTTATATGGTCTATGTGATAATTATGCTTATTACGCTATAAGTTACAAGGTCTGTGTGATGCTTATGTATGTTACGCAATCAGTTACAAGGTCTGTGAGATGATTATGTGTGTTACGCTATATGTTGAAAGGTCTGTGTGATGCTTTTGTGTGTTACACAATAAGTTACAGGGTCTGTGTGATAATTATTCATATTATGCTATAAGTTTCAAGGTCTGTGTGATGCTTATGTGTGTAACGCTATAAGTTACAGAGTCTGTGTGATGCATATGTGTGTAATGCTATAAGTTACAGGGTCTGTGTGATAATTATATGCATATTACGCTATAAGTTACAAGGTCTGTGTGATGATTATGCATGTTTCGCTATAAGTCACAAGGTCTGTGTGATGCTTATGTGTGTAATGCTATAAGTTACAAGGTCTGTGTGATGTTTATGTGTGTTACGCTATAAGTTACAGGGTCTGTGTGATAATTATGTGTGTAACGCTATAAGTTTCAAGGTCTGTGTGATGCTTAAGCATGTTACGCTATAAGTTACAAGGTCTGTGTGATGATTATGTGTGTTACGCTATCAGTTACAAGGTCTGTGTGATGCTTATGTGTGTTACGCTATATGTTACAAGGTCTGTGTGATGCTTATGTGTGTTCAGCTATAGGTTACAGGGTCTGTGTGATGTTTATGTGTGTAACACTATAAGTTACAAGGTCTGTGTGATGCTTATGTGTGTTACGCTATCAGTTACAATGTCTGTGTGATGATTATGTGTGTTACGCTATATTTTACAAGGTCTTTGTGATGCTTTTGTGTGTTACGGTATAAGTTACAGGGTCTTTGTGATAATTATGCATATTACGCTATAAGTTTCAAGGTCTGTGTGATGCTTATGTATGTTACGCTATCAGTTACAAGGTCTGTGTGATGCTTTTGTGTGTTACGCTATATGTTACAAGGTCTGTGTGATGCTTTTGTGTGTTACGCTATAAGTTATAGGGTCTATGTGATAATTATGCTTATTACGCTATAAGTTACAAGGTCTGTGTGATGCTTATGTATGTTACGCTATCAGTTACAAGGTCTGTGTTATGCTTTTGTGTGTTACGCTATAGGTTACAGGGTTGATGTGATAATTATGCATATTACGCTATAAGTTTCAAGGTCTGTGTGATGATTATGTGTGTTACGCTATATGTTACAAGGTCTGTGTGATGCTTTTGTGTGTTACGCTATAAGTTATAGGGTCTATGTGATAATTATGCTTATTACGCTATGAGTTACAAGGTCTGTATGATGCTTATGTATGTTACGCTATCAGTTACAAGGTCTGTGTGTTGATTATGTGTGTTACGCTATAAGTTACAAGGTCTGTGTGATGCTTTTGTGTGTTACGCTATAAGTTATATGGTCTATGTGATAATTATGCTTATTACGCTATAAGTTACAAGGTCTGTGTGATGCTTATGTATGTTACGCAATCAGTTACGAGGTCTGTGAGATGATTATGTGTGTTACGCTATATGTTGCAAGGTCTGTGTGATGCTTTTGTGTGTTACACAATAAGTTACAGGGTCTGTGTGATAATTATTCATATTATGCTATAAGTTTCACGGTCTGTGTGATGCTTATGTGTGTAACGCTATAAATTACAGAGTCTGTGTGATGCTTATGTGTGTAACGCTATAAGTTACAGGGTCTGTGTGATAATTATATGCATATTACGCTATAAGTTACAAGGTCTGTGTGATGCTTATGGATGTTACGCTATAAGTTACAAGGTCTTTGTGATGCTTATGTGTGTTACTCTATAAGTTACAGGGTCTATGTGATAATTATGCATATTACGCTATAAGTTTCAAGGTCTTTGTGATGATTATGTGTGTTACGCTATATGTTACAAGGTCTGTGTGATGCTTTTGTGTGTTACGCTATAAGTTATAGGGTCTATGTGATAATTAAGTTACAAGGTCTGTGTGATGCTTATGCGTGTTACGCTATAAGTTAAAAGGTATGTGTGATGCTTATGCGTGTTACGCTACAAGTTATAAGGTCTGTGTGATGCTTATGCGTGTTACGCTATAAGTTACAAGGTCTGTATGATGCTCATGTATGTTACGCTATAAGTTTCAAGGTCTGTGTGATGCTTATGTGTGTTACGCTATACGTTACAGGCTCTGTGTGATGCTTATGCGTGTCAAGCTATAAGTTACAAGGTCTGTGTGATGCTTATGTGTGTAACGCTATACGTTACAGGGTCTGTGTGATGCTTATGCGTGTCACGCTATAAGTTACAAGGTCTGTGTGTTGCTTATGTATGTTACACTATACGGTACAAGGTCTGTGTGATAATTATGTGTGTAATGCTATAAGTTACAAGGTCTGTGTGATGTTTATGTGTGTTACGCTATAAGTAACAGGGTCTGTGTGATAATTATGTGTGTAACGCTATAAGTTTCAAGGTCTGTGTGATGCTTAAGCATGTTACGCTATAAGTTACAAGGTCTGTGTGATGATTATGTGTGTAACGCTATCAGTTACAAGGTCTGTGTGATGCTTATGTGTGTTACGCTATATGTTACAAGGTCTGTGTGATGCTTTTGTGTGTTACGCTATAAGTTACAAGGTGTGTGTGATGCTTATGTGTGTTACGCTATAAGTTACAGAGTCTGTGTGATGCTTATGTGTGTTAAGCTATAGGTTACAGGGTCTGTGTGATGTTTATGTGTGTAACACTATAAGTTACAAGGTCTGTGTGATGCTTATGTTTGTTACGCTATCAGTTACAATGTCTGTGTGATGATTATGTGTGTTACGCTATATTTTACAAGGTCTTTGTGATGCTTTTGTGGGTTACGGTATAGGTTACAGGGTCTTTGTGATAATTATGCATATTACGCTATAAGTTACAAGGTCTGTGTGATGCTTATGTATGTTACGCTATCAGTTACAAGGTCTGTGTGATGCTTTTGTGTGTTACGCTATAGGTTACAGGGTCGATGTGATAATTATGCATATTACGCTATAAGTTTCAAGGTCTGTGTGATGATTATGTGTGTTACGCTATATGTTACAAGGTCTGTGTGATGCTTTTGTGTGTTACGCTATAAGTTATAGGGTCTATGTGATAATTATGCTTATTACGCTATAAGTTACAAGGTCTGTGTGATGCTTATGTATGTTACGCTATCAGTTACAAGGTCTGTGTGATGCTTTTGTGTGTTACGCTATAAGTTATAGGGTCTATGTGATAATTATGCTTATTACGCTATGAGTTACAAGGTCTGTATGATGCTTATGTATGTTACGCTATCAGTTACAAGGTCTGTGTGTTGATTATGTGTGTTACGCTATAAGTTACAAGGTCTGTGTGATGCTTTTGTGTGTTACGCTATAAGTTATAGGGTCTATGTGATAATTATGCTTATTACGCTATAAGTTACAAGGTCTGTGTGATGCTTATATATGTTACGCAATCAGTTACAAGGTCTGTGAGATGATTATGTGTGTTACGCTATATGTTGCAAGGTCTGTGTGATGCTTTTGTGTGTTACACAATAAGTTACAGGGTCTGTGTGATAATTATTCATATTATGCTATAAGTTTCAAGGTCTGTGTGATGCTTATGTGTGTAACGCTATAAGTTACAGAGTCTGTGTGATGCTTATGTGTGTAACGCTATAAGTTACAGGGTCTGTATGATAATTATATGCATATTACGCTATAAGTTACAAGGTCTGTGTGATGCTTATGGATGTTACGCTATAAGTTACAAGGTCTTTGTGATGCTTATGTGTGTTACTCTATAAGTTACAGGGTCTATGTGATAATTATGCATATTACGCTATAAGTTTCAAGGTCTTTGTGATGATTATGTGTGTTACGCTATATGTTACAAGGTCTGTGTGATGCTTTTGTGTGTTACGCTATAAGTTATAGGGTCTATGTGATAATTAAGTTACAAGGTCTGTGTGATGCTTATGCGTGTTACGCTATAAGTTAGAAGGTATGTGTGATGCTTATGCGTGTTACGCTACAAGTTATAAGGTCTGTGTGATGCTTATGCGTGTTACGCTATAAGTTACAAGGTCTGTATGATGCTCATGTATGTTACGCTATAAGTTTCAATGTCTGTGTGATGCTTATGTGTGTTACGCTATACGTTACAGGCTCTGTGTGATGCTTATGCGTGTCACGCTATAAGTTACAAGGAATGTGTGATGCTTATGTGTGTAACGCTATACGTTACAGGCTCTGTGTGATGCTTATGCGTGTCACGCTATAAGTTACAAGGTCTGTGTGTTGCTTATGTATGTTACACTATACGGTACAAGGTCTGTGTGATAATTATGTGTGTAACGCTATAAGTTACAAGGTCTGTGTGATGATTATGCATGTTTCGCTATAAGTCACAAGGTCTGTGTGATGCTTATGTGTGTAACGCTATAAGTTACAAGGTCTGTGTGATGTTTATGTGTGTTACGCTATAAGTTGCAGGGTCTGTGTGATAATTATGTGTGTAACGCTATAAGTTTCAAGGTCTGTGTGATGCTTAAGCATGTTACGCTATAAGTTACAAGGTCTGTGTGATGATTATGTGTGTTACGCTATCAGTTACAAGGTTTGTGTGATGCTTATGTGTGTTACGCTATATGTTACAAGGTCTGTGTGATGCTTTTGTGTGTTACGCTATAAGTTACAAGGTGTGTGTGATGCTTATGTGTGTTACGCTATAAGTTACAGAGTCTGTGTGATGCTTATATGTGTTAAGCTATAGGTTACAGGGTCTGTGTGATGTTTATGTGTGTAACACTATAAGTTACAAGGTCTGTGTGATGCTTATGTGTGTTACGCTATCAGTTACAATGTCTGTGTCATGATTATGTGTGTTACGCTATATTTTACAAGGTCTTTGTGATGCTTTTGTGGGTTACGGTATAGGTTACAGGGTCTTTGTGATAATTATGCATATTACGCTATAAGTTTCAAGGTCTGTGTGATGCTTATGTATGTTACGCTATCAGTTACAAGGTCTGTGTGATGCTTTTGTGTGTTACGCTATAAGTTATAGGGTCTATGTGATAATTATGCTTATTACGCTATGAGTTACAAGGTCTGTATGATGCTTATGTATGTTACGCTATCAGTTACAAGGTCTGTGTGTTGATTATGTGTGTTACGCTATAAGTTACAAGGTCTGTGTGATGCTTTTGTGTGTTACGCTATAAGTTATATGGTCTATGTGATAATTATGCTTATTACGCTATAAGTTACAAGGTCTGTGTGATGCTTATGTATGTTACGCAATCAGTTACAAGGTCTGTGAGATGATTATGTGTGTTACGCTATATGTTGCAAGGTCTGTGTGATGCTTTTGTGTGTTACACAATAAGTTACAGGGTCTGTGTGATAATTATTCATATTATGCTATAAGTTTCAAGGTCTGTGTGATGCTTATGTGTGTAACGCTATAAGTTACAGAGTCTGTGTGATGCTTATGTGTGTAACGCTATAAGTTACAGGGTCTGTGTGATAATTATATGCATATTACGCAATAAGTTACAAGGTCTGTGTGATGCTTATGGATGTTACGCTATAAGTTACAAGGTCTTTGTGATGCTTATGTGTGTTACTCTATAAGTTACAGGGTCTATGTGATAATTATGCATATTACGCTATAAGTTTCAAGGTCTGTGTGATGATTATGTGTGTTACGCTATATGTTACAAGGTCTGTGTGATGCTTTTGTGTGTTACGCTATAAGTTATAGGGTCTATGTGATAATTAAGTTACAAGGTCTGTGTGATGTTTATGTATGTTACGCTATCAGTTACAAGGTCTGTGTGATGATTATGTGTGTTACGCTATACGTTACAAGGTCTGTGTGATGCTTATGTGTGTTACGCAATAAGTTACAAGGTCTGTGTGATGCTTATGTGTGTAACGCTATAAGTTACAAGGTCTGTGTGATGCTTATGTGTGTTACGCTATAAGTTACAAGATCTGAGTGATTCTTATGTGTTATGCTATAAGTTACAAGGTCTATGTGATGCTTATGTGTGTTACGCTCTAAGTTACAGGGTCTGTGTGATGCTTATGTATGTTACGTTATAAGTTACAAGATCTGTGTGATAATTATGCATGTTATCCGATAAGTTACAAGGTCTGTGTGATGCTTATGTTTGTTACGCTATAAGTTACAAGGTGTGTGTGTGTGTGTGTTATGCTTATGTGTGTTAACCTGTTACAAGGTCTATGTAATGGTTATACGTGTTAACCCTGTTTGTTACAATGTATTTGCGATGTTACATGGTATGTGTAATGATTAGTTGCGTTACCCTGTTACGAGGTTTGTATAATAATCATACGTATTAACCCTATTAGTTATAAGGTCTTTATAATAATCATACGTATTAACCCTATTAGTTATAAGGTTTGTGCAATGGTTATGTGTGTTAAATACTAGAGATTCAATTTCATCGAGAGTCAAGACTCTTTCTTAATATAACTTTGACAACTGAAACTTTTCGAGGAATGGTTTCTTTATGAACCGTAAAAGGTATAAGTAAAACTGCATCAGTTATGTTCATCGGCGAATATAAATCGATGGTACTGAATATAAATCGATGGTACTGAATATAAATCGATGGTACTGAATTGTAAGAGAAAGGATGTAGTTAACATGAACAGTTTGTTGAAAGCTAACACAAATCGTAATAAGTGTTAAGGGCACAGTTTTTAACACAATTATTCCAAACATAGGGTAATTAGAAGGTATATATTGTCATTTATTAGTGTGACCCTCTATGACTGGGCACGGTTACGTTCTTTTAACTTCAAAAACACCACAAAAATACCATAAAATGCGACCAGTCCTCTGCCATTACCAATATACATGGTGCTTAACATTAAAGAATAAGACGCTTTAATTTCAAATTATATACCAGAGAGATGGTTATTTCATTCGATGCTGTCTTTTTGAAGGAATCAGGTATATTTTGATATGGAATCAAGACGCCATCTTTTGCTGTACAATATTAACACGACGAAATATGTTATGCTGCTGATAGGGATCACCATCGTCATCCTCATCATCATTATCATCATCATCTCCTCTATTATCATAAGCTCATTTATTTCTCCGTTAACTTTACAGTGTCAGAACCGTTCAGTATTTTACGATATTGCACTCGCGCGTAACTTCATATTGTACTCACATGAGCCCAATAGTGTATTAGGAACTACTTTGTAAATAAGTCATGTACACTCTCGTAGTGGACACATTCCGTTTTGGTTGAATAAATTTCTTTCTGAAAAAACTAAACAAACTGTTTCATGGACTGCAACATACCAGCTGCTTTGGCACATTCCATGTTAACTTTTTTAATACAATGCTTCGTATTTAGGCTAACTATAGACGTTCCTTACAAATAATATGCAAGTGACAAGGCATAAACTGTCTTCTTTAGCTGATAATATGACTGGCAACAAATATACTTACAGTTTTACATCCTGAATTTCCTCAAAATATACTTTCTTTGTTCTGTAAATCCGAATCACATAAGCCATGTAATGAGTTCTCAAGCTTTCTTTACACATTTCGAAATTGTACTGTAATTTCGACAATATTCCATGCGCAATTACATCCTCCTTACTGCACTTAAAATCAAATAAATATTAAATTCATAGCGTTTTCTCGATAATTGCAATTAAAAGATTTCACATTTTTCCAACATTATGATTTCAAACATTAAATGACAGAACAGAAACAAACTTGTTGATGTCAACAAGCTTCTCCCTCGCTGCTTCAATCCGATATATTTCATGTAGAATTGGCACAGACGCTGCTGAAATCCGATGTCCTTCATGTAGATAAATTCAGTTTATAATCAAGAAATTTAGTCTAATCCACAAAAATACCGAAATCTGTTCATTATAGATCAAATGGAAAAGTCGGTGCAATTCATTCACAATATGACTCCAAATTTCAATTTAGACCAAAACGCCATTTTATTTCGAAAGTTATGTCTAACGCGATTAAGTTCAAATTGGGCGGAGCTATGTGTGTATTCATGGCGTTTTTGCTGCGTAATGACGAATCTGCACTTGTGCATTTAGTTTGGAATGCAGCAAAAATACAGTAACTTTGAATCTTGTAGTGTATGTTTGTTTATATAATTAAGCCTTAGGTAGAATAGGAAAATGAGCATATAATAAAAAGGTTACTGCATTTGAATGGGAAAATTTGAAATCGTTTTGTTTGATGGATATACTGCACTCCCAAGGTCGTGCAGTATATCTATCCGAAAACCTCGTTCATATTTTCCCATACAAATGCAGTAACCTATAAATATTACATTATCATTCACAATGATATCAACATCGTAATTGCTGCATTTATTAGTATCATTACCTAAACAAGGAATGACATTATTAAGGCCCAATCATGAAATTACATCATTTATATTCCCTGGATTCATTTTATATACCGGAAAGAAACAAAAAACCATTTTGGTCATTAGGCCAAATCTTGTTTAACTGAACTAATTCCTCACATTCAGATGCATACAAAGTCAGAATGGCTCTATGAATATAAAATGTACAACGGAATTCCATCAGATAAAATTAATGTAGAGTCGAACGCCCTATTGTGACGACTTCAACCCTGACTCTGATTAATTCGAATAGGTCTGGGAGGCTTTAGTGTTTTGGGATTAGATGATTGGAAATCATTTCAAACAATAATCAAATGATTTCAAGTACGCAATCTATTCATGTTGATCAAAAAGGAAGGATGATCTTTATAAGCATGATAATGTGCCAGGAATTGGATACATGTCATTATTATAGAGTTCATGTACATATTTAATGTATGTGTGCATCATAATATTGATAAATAATATGCAATCTACATTTGCGCCAGAAATAAGTGCAACATGACCTCGACTTATGGAATTCTGTTCCTTTGCTGGCATTATTTACCATCAAGTTAGTTTTTATATATGCAAAGTGAATAATTATCAACAAAATATATACATGAAATATTCATACAACAAACACATGTTTAACCGTAAACATTATATCACGCTTTCGAATGCAATCACTGTAAAAAGAAAACAAATTGGCTGAATCAGTACTAATATTCAAAATAAGGGAGCGTTTTTTAGCAAACAGAAACCAATTAGTTAAAGAAACTTAACAAAACTGATACGCAGCACGTACACCGCCAAAACGTAAGCGAAACATGCAAATTGTAGCCAGTGGCATGCCTTGTTTTCCTGATGAAGGCATACCACATTTCGTGACGAAGGTGGGCCTTATTTTCCTGATGAACGCATACCTCATTTCGGGACGAAGGTGGGCCATATTATCCTAATGAAGGCATACCTCATTTCGTGACGAATTTGCACCTCATTTTCCTGATGAAGGAATATCTCATTTCGTGACGAAGATCGGCCTCATTTTCCTGATGAAGATATGCCTTATTTATGGTCAACAAAACCAGAGCAAAGTACAGATTAATATTGCCTTATTAACTTGAAAAATTCAGATTGATCTTTTAATTTTAAAAAAAAAATTGTATAATCATCCTTTCTTTCTGTCAGCAGAATGCATCATCTTTCTTTTACTAGCATAATTTTAATCTAAGATTTATCAATTAAGTAACCATTTCCTGATGAACAAGCTGAAATAAAATATCAGCTATTGATCAATCATACCGAACATGTATCTTTAAGCAGAGATCATGCAATCACACCAAGAATATATTGGTGAATCGGTGTCTCTCTCTCTGTCTGTCTGTCTGTCTGTCTATATATATATATATATACATGTATATAAAAGAGAGAGAGAGAGAGAGAGAGAGAGAGAGAGAGAGAGAGAGAGAGAGAGAGAGAGAGAGAGAGACTGAAACACCATTGGGCAATACCTTAAGGTAAGTGGTCTCGTATTCTCGTTTGCTATCGATGCTATCTATCCTAATTAGATATTTATGTTAGTACAGAAGTAATATATTTTAGCGGATGAGTGAAGATCATCGTCCGCAATCACGTGATTGTTTATCGATACCTCGAAATATATATCATGGCATTAAATTTGAGTGTCTAGCTATTAAGTGAAAACACGGGCAATTGCCACAATACCATTTCAGTAACTGCAGTTTCATCGCTATTTTAACAGACAAAACCCTTGAAACGATAAGTACCAATATGTTACAATCTCCATCTACTGCACTACTATGCAAACGTCATGTACCTTCGTGCTATGATATCTCCGTATTCTATTTTCATCACTATTTTAACAGACAAAACACTTGAAACGATAAGTACCAATATGTTAGGATCTCCATCTACTGCACTGCTATGCAAACGTCATGTACCTTCGTACTATGATATCTCCGTATTCTATTTTCATCACTATTTTAACAGACAAAACACTTGAAACGATAAGTACCAATATGTTAGGATCTCCATCTACTGCACTGCTAAGTAAACGTCATGTACCTTCGTGCTATGATATCTCCGTATTCTATTGCTGTGTAAATGGTATGTACCATCAAGCTATTATCTCCCTTTTTTCCATGTTATGTTTTGTACCTCCATGCTATGACCTTTCAGTACTCCACTGCTGTGTAAACGTCATGTACCATCATGATATGATTTCTCTGTACATCATAGCGTGTTGGTATTTGACGCTTGCACAGTACTGGAGTCAAATGCCTCCATACTACTTTCTCTACCTACATCAATATTGTGCAATCGTCTAGTACCAGCATGCTTTGATCTATCTGTATTGCACAGCTGAGGTGCAGCTCTGTGGTTAATGATCTTATCGACGATCTCTCCACTTCGGCACATCAGATGCAGCATTGATAGATGAGTTTCCATCACTTCAAATGAAAAGATTCAAATTGTATTTCTATTCTTTAAATGTCAATGTGAGCAAGAATTAAAACTCTAGAGAAAATTATCCCGCCTAAATTTAAATGTCAATGTGAGCAAGATTTAAAACTCTAGAGAAATTTATCCCGCCTAAATTTAAATGTCAATGTGAGCAAGATTTAAAACTCTAGAAAAATTTATCCCGCCTAAATTTAAATGTCAATGTGAGCAAGAGTTAAAACTCTAAAGAAATTTATCCCGCCTAAAATGTTGATAAGCAAGATGGGTGAGTCATCCATGCACACGATTATAAACAATTACAAAACAAAATACTAAAATAAGTAGGAAACAAATAATTTCTTTAATGTCATGAATGGTATACGAAGGAAACACTCGATACATAAAAAGTGTTTGTTTTGAAAACACCTAAGCGAGGAATGCCATTCTGAGCGTTCAATGAAACATTTCAAATGTGAGAATGAAATTAACGTCCATACCCATCGGAAGAGAAAATTGATATATTTATGTTGTGAACGAAGTTGGATATTTCTGAAATTGATGACTAATGATTCAATACAGAAACGTGCTTAGCAATGTCCATTGTGCCACACACAGATTTACGCCAATAAACTCGATACAAAACCAGGAAGAAACAGCAACGAAGTAACTTCCGTTTCAACAAAATTCCAAATATGACATATCCTAATAACATGTAAATTGCCCGATAATGGAGATGGCATGGAGATCGTATGCAGTTTTATTGGAATAAACATTGTACAACATTGGCGTGGATTCTGAAGACTGGTGTACGTGTCAATACTGGTGTCTCCTCATAAAGATGGATATGAGCTAACCATCATTTCTGAAAACCGATCTCCAGGACACTGCAGACCGGAAATAACGTCCTCTACACTTTCAAGTGTTTCTGTTGAATGGATTTCGTGGATTGGCAAACTTACAATGGTTATCATATTCGTAATGATGTTAGAACAATTGTCATATATAATATTTTACTCAACAACACCTAAAGCTATAAATAAACGTCTTCACTGATTTTCTAAGTTTATGTAGGAATTGCGGTGGCTAGTGGTTAACGTGCCGGGCTCACTATCATAAAGGTGTGGGTTCAAATCCAACCATCGGACCAGCTTTTGTCAGCTACTGAGATGTGTTCTTGTGCGAGTGCCATTTACTCCAATTGCCTCAATACAAATAACTTACCCGTGTAACCAAACCAAAATCCAGACATTATGCATAACTTTCACAAACGAAAGAAATGGGTATTTTTAAATCAATAAAACTCGATAATTTATGATTAAAGCATTAACAAATTACATATCATCATCAGACAAATATTATTACTTTTACTAGTAGTAGCAGTGTCTCAACATTTATACACATTCCTTCTACTACATTGGTTAATAGATTAGAAAAATCCTCACGCATTTATCTGTAGTAGCTCGCTGTAATTCTGCTCTTTTATTCACATATATGTCATACATCCTAAAAAGCGAACAATCTCAGAAAGAAGCAATGTTGTACCACATTAGAGCAGATCTATACTTCTACATAGTTACTGGCCAACATTTCAAGATTTTAGTAATGTATAAAAACTGAACTTAAAACTGGCAAAGAATTAAGACAAGTAAAAATACTGGTGTTTTCAAGGGGGAATGTCTGTTTATACAAAAACACCGCTGTTTGTTTCGCATATATATATATATATATATATATATATATATATATATATATATATATATATATATATATATATATATATATATATATATATATTGGTCAGACTTTAAATGTGATGGTGTAATAAGTAGGTATATAAAAGAAATACAAAATTTACGTAGAAAACGATTACCGCAGTTATATTAGTTTTGTTTAGGATCTATATTGTTTAGAACAACATACAACGTTCATATTTCTTGAGTTATTGAAGGAAGCGTTTAGTGACATTTTTATCCTGGACATAAGTACTGCACTCATCTATTTTAAGATATGTCCCTGTCGTTAACTATTAGCAATCACATAACTAGAATATTTTCATTCGTGTCCGTGTTATTAGCTATGAGCAGTCACACAACTAGACTATTCCCATTCGTGTCCGTGTTATTAGCTATGAGCAATCACTCAACTAGACTATTCCCATTCGTGTCCGTGTTATTAACTATGAGCAATCACACAACTAGACTATTCCCATTCGTGTCCGTGTTATTAGCTATGAGAAATCACACGACTAGACTATTCCCATTCGTGTCCGTGTTATTAGCTATGAGCAATTACACAACTAGACTATCCCCATTCGTGTCCGTGTTATTAGCTATGAGCAATTAAACAACTAGACTATTCCCATTTATGTCTGTGTTATTAGCTATGAACAATTACACAACTAGACTATTCTCATTCGTGACTGTTATTAGCTATGAACAATTACACAACTAGACTATTCTCATTCGTGTCTGTGTTATTAGCTATGAGCAATTACACTACTAGACTATTCCCATTTGTGTCTGTGTTATTAGCTATTAGCAATCACATAACTAGACTATTCCCATTCGTGTCCGTGTTATTAGCTATGAGCAATCACACAACTAGACTATTCCCATTTGTATCTGTGTTATTAGCTATGAGCAATCATACAACTAGACTATTCCCATTTGTATATGTGTTATTAGCTATGAACAATTACACATCTAGACTATTCCCATTCGTGTCCGTGTTATTGGAAATGAGCAATTGTACAACTAGACTATTGAAATTACTTTAAGCCAAATCTTTGACTAAACTCCATGATGAACATTGAACTCCATGATGAACGACGTTATGTCGGGTAACTAGTAAGATGAAAATACCACAAATGCAGTATTCCTCTTGTCTGGCTTTGCTTTTATAAAACAAAACAGATTAGCAAAAAGTGGGCATCTTGTTCTCACCTGTGCAGACACCATTGTAACAGGACATCTTATCATTCTTGAGCAAGGGCTGCTCATAAGCAATTATTTTCAGGCTCATTTTGTGAATTTACAAAATTCAGTTAACAACACAACTCCCATTATACTGAACTATATCTTAGACTATACTTAACAAACCTTAGACAATGTCCAATTGTTTGAATATTTGAATAAAATACGTGCAAACATTATATATGAATTTGGGGTTTGATGCTAGCTTCCTTTAACAACATGAACTGTTCACGAGTAGTCAGCAGTAATGGAGGCCTAAATAGTCAGTGTCTCCACCTTGGATGTGGCTTTGCAAGGAAGAATTGACTAATTAGGAAACAAACTCGCCTTGATTAGACTGTTTCAAAATAGAAATGTATATAAAAATAAAATATAATAGGGATTGCATTAGATTAAGATCGTATGAGTGCATGTTTGCAACTTATCCTGTTTTACATATCTACAACGACCATTTTGTGCTATATAACGCAACTATTATTTACACACGAGTAAACATTTTGAAAATGAATTATACAATTTTTTAATTGCAGGAAAATAATGTTACAAGTTGAAAAGGTCGCGAGCAAATTAATTACTTGAGGTTCTGATTTCACTTGTTTCAAGAAGCACCGTTTGTGTCACAACACTTTCATTTGTCTACAACGTTACAATAGCCTATTTCATACCGGATTTAACCGAGTTGCTCCGTAATTATCCGAAAAACCTCCAGAGTCACTTTAAACTCCAGCCAATCAAACGCTGGTGGGCATATGTACATAACAAAATGGCATACATTGTTGTTTAGACGTATCAGATTAAAACAAATTAAAAAATACCCGCTACCTGCCGCTAAATGCCTGGTACTTCCGCAGCTTTACCGTCGAAAAATATTCCAGGTTTGTTATATTGTGTACTAATACGAATAAATTCTTTTATTGGTAAACGAAACTCGATTTATGAAATACGGTGTTTTGGTAAAAAAGGGATTATATTTTTAACATCGACACCGTTTCCATACTCGCATGTATATGTCCAGATGTTAACAGCTCATAACTACATTCTCGTATGGCTATAAAATCCACCATGGTTTCTAGAAAATAAGACTGGATGGTTCCAATATTAGATTTCATTAATAACTGTGGCATCATCAATGTTGAATAGGCATTTTCCAAGTCTTTAAACGAAGCTGAAGTAGTTGGAACAGTTGATGCTAATGCTGATGCGTCCGCCATTTTTTGACCACTAGTCTGGTCCCCTGCTTAGCATGCTCCCTGCGATGCACTCCGCTATACCATACTAATATAGGGGAGTGCATCGCAGCGAGAATACTAAGCAGAGGACCAGACTATTTGACCACCAGCTATCGATTGGATATTGCGGTCACTTGACTACCCGGCAAGTGATCAAAATTCCGAGCAAATTACGAAGTTCGCCGAAGCCTCCATGAAATGGTCTATACAAGTTCTTTTGATACAGTCATTGCTATGAAGTAAATCGTGTTGAAAGTGAGATTCACTATGAGACAGATATAAGATTTTAACATTTGTTTCAAACTCAAATTAGGAATTTCCTATTATCAAATGTGCAGCGGCTAATTGGTGCTGTAAACTTAATTAGTAAAGTTCATATCTCTTGCACAATTATATAGTGGGTAATACAATACATATTGCTCGAAAGGAGCGATGCTGCCAAAACTGCAGTAAGGACTGTATACAATATTTAAACTGAACAGACGGGTTCTGAGAGTGCTATTACAGTCAGGGTATCTATCTAAGATGAATCAAGTCTGATAAATCGGCCCCCACCCCCGTGTTTATATTAGTGAATTACGTGAGCTATTGCTTTCACCTGTTTGTTAAAATGTCTAATTTTGCTGTATACAACTCTGTCCAGTACACATCAGCTCAAAGTTTAAACACTTAACGATACTGGATAACAACCGTTTATAACCAGAAATTTTTACATGAACACAAACTATGGGGTTGTATTAGTCAATGTGGATTAAAAAGTCGCCATGCATAGGATTTGATATGTAAGTACTCCAAAAGAACCATTCAACCGAAGGTGGCTCAAGAGAAACGAGTAATACCGGTATGCCAAAGTGTTGCGGATATATCTGTCTGCGAACAGTCCTCGATTTTATGAATAGATGACATCAAACCCTCAAATCGCCCATCGGCATCGACATATTAGACTAGGATTTTTATTACACATTGACAAGAACGCGTAGATATTTGTTCGATCGTTATTTAACAGCTTGTTGAACTGATACATGGAATTTTCTCGTCTAAATCGCGTTGGAACCTGATTCTAACAACTACTGTTTTCTCTTATTGCATGTTTTAGTTGAAAATGCACTGGTTTTGTTAAAACCTTATACCAATTGTATTTAAAAAAGCTTTTTGACATCTAAATATTGATTTACACTTTTTTGACAATTGCGGAGCGGAATCATGCACTAAAATTTGTGTGAAGCCATAAATGCCGTATTTAAATGGGAACAATATATTCAGATAATCCTAGATTGATTGACTGTATAGGCAATTATTACCTGTTGTCCCCCATATGAACATTATAACTAACGGAATCTAGAGATATTTTAGTATACAGATCTGTACTGGCAAAGTGCCGCATAAGTTTGACACAATCTTGTATTTCCTCGCAATGTCCATTAGTATCGAATCGTTTGCATCACTTTCAAACTAATATTGCAGGAAATCACGGTACTAATTCAGTTCCCATAGTAAATGTATTCAAACACCATAACATTAAAAATTCAATAGCTTTAAATTTCTGAGTGCTCATGATCAAACCTATATTTATCAGCATAGATGAAACCTGGATGACAGCTCCTGTGTACTAGAATGGATATGAACCACGGCATTATTTTGAACTACGGCTGTTTGCAAAATGTGCTTTCAGTTCCGCACAAATGAGTCAGGTGCTAATACCAGTAACTAGTGTTGCAAGCTCAAGACTGTTAAAGGACTGAAATTCCATCAATAAAACAATGTCTCTACCTTTTTCAGTTACAACTAGGAAAGGCTCCTAAAATATTATTTTTCCTACAAAGAAACGTTCAACCAATTCTGGCCAACCAATATACTGTATTTTATGTTCACTCATTTCCTGGCTGGTTTGCATGTTTCCATACAATTAGTATAGTGTGTCTTATAAAAGCGCACGCGCACGTGTGTGTGTGTGTGGTTTTGTGTGTATGTATGTTGGAGGTATATTTCCATTTAAAGGAACAAATATCATACTGAAGTAGATGGAAACAAATATCACGGTGTCGTGGAAAGGAATGCGCATAGAAATAACGTGGAAAGTAATACACATACCAATAACGTGGAAAGGAATACGCATAACAATAACGTGGAAAGGAATACGCATAGCGATAACGTGGAAAGGAATACGCATAGCAATAACGTGGAAAGGAATACGCATAGCGATAACGTGGAAAGGAATACGCATAGCAATAACGTGGAAAGGAATACGCATAGCAATAACGTGGAAAGGAATACGCATAGCGATAACGTGGGAAGGAATACGCATAGCAATAACGTGGAAAGGAATACGCATAGCAATAACGTTGAAAGGAATACGCATAGCAATAACGTGGAAAGGAATATACATAACAATAACGTGGTAACGCTATTGGTTAGTAAATTGACATTAAGGAAAACAGTTTGGAATGTTACAGGATGTTTTTTCACACAAAATGTTCTCCTTCATAAGAAAAGTTTCATGTGTTCACGTATAAATTTTATTTTAAGGAACAAAAAAAAATGAAACATGCTTAATATCACGAAATGGATGCAATTTCACCAAACCTACAAATATCGCGATAGCAACTAAATAGTTATTGATATACATTATAAAATTCCACATAGCTGGTACGTTGGGGTAAATGACTATAAGAACTGAATCCAAACGTTTTACGACAGCTGACCATAATTTCTTTTCCCAATTAGCGTCCATCGATGCTCCATTGATTTGTTAGTGTCCTGCTCGCTAGATTCCCTTAGCCTTTTATTTGACCAAATATATTTTTCCTACAAACCAAACTATCATGATACCATCACAGGTTCCAGCAGACTGGAGAGTTGTTCTCGTTGCCATTGGGACCCTAAACAAGTTCACTGGCTATTGACAGCGTATTTTTATACATCTATACACATCAGCGACCATGATAAAATGGACTGGAAATTATATAACTGCCAAAACTTACATTCCTCCAGAATTAGTTTCTAATTTACAAAAAAAAAACTAAGATCAAATATTGTGTCTGCGTAGTTCGCATATTCGTGGAATTTAACTTATTTATTTTTCATTTTCAAAGCTATCTATAACCAAAAAAAATTATGTTTAACTCATGCAATTATTTCGCTTCATCAAACGAATGATCTTCATTTCCATTTTTCGCTAGAAATGTTTCAAATGCATTCATTTTAGGTCATATGAGTTACACACAACACAATTCTGTAATACCACTTTTTACAAAATCTTTGTATGTATTCTCGTAATCGTAGGTCCAGAAATAAATACAGTACCCGATATAATATTCTGATCAGGCAGTTGTCTACAACTCTATACGTGAAGCAGCAAGTTTAGATTTGCTAACCTTATTGCCAATTAGATACCCTTGCCATTTTGTTTTCCCTCAAAATATAACCTAAGTATGTAGCGGCATATAACGATGTTACTTTCATTACTTTTTTGTACTGTATCGCTGTTGTAAATATATACAACTAAACATGTAGATTATATAAATTAATTACATGTTGATTATATAAAGTATTTACATGTAGTTTATATAAAATAATTGCATGAGGATTATATAATGTAATTACACGTAAAATATTTCAAGCAATTACATGACGATAATATAAAGCAATTACATGTCAATTATATTCAAGTCGATTATATAATGCAATTACATGTCCATTAAGTTTTATCAAGCAATTATATGTAGATTTTATCAAGTAATTACATTTTTGTGTCCTGTACTTGTCCTGTTTGTGTAATCGTTCTTTGTTGCTATGTGCCATTAAAAATGAATCTGTAGATATAACGGGGCTAATTGTATTCAGGTTTTCAAATGTTGCAAGTCATTTTTATTTCTTATTGACGATTGTTCCTGACCATCACGATCATTATGATCCAATGCAATTAGGAATGACTAACTTGCCGTATGGCTTGTTTTTATTTTCATGTGTATGTTGAAATATAAGTAAAATGAAATGGTTAATAAGCTTGATGTGATAAAATAGTGTTATTTATTCTGCTGATTGCATTGCCGTTAGGTGTTCTAAGTTGTAGTACACTAGAGATACGCGCTGTGAGTCTTAATTAACTCTCAAAAATACAATTATTCTTGGGTGCAATCAAACGTTAATGCAACTAAATTGGGTTTTTGTTTTGTTCGTTTGCTTGTGGTGTTTTACAGCAAAACAATTCAAGTAGGTTAATTATTGCTGAGACAATCAGAGTAAGTCCCCTTGCCCAAACGATAGGGATCCAATTGTAGGATTTACAATTGGGGTCTAGAGCCTGGCATGCTGAACAGAGAGCTACCGAATCTGCTTGACGTAATTAAAACCATACCGTATGTTAGGATGTCAGATCAATTATCATTGATATGTTTATGTTTGTTTTGGGGTTTTTTTTTTGCAGTTGTAAGCAAAATGATAAGCAAAAATATTCATCCTTTACAGCCATATTTGTCTCACGCTTCTGGTATTCATAGGGTAAGTATAATCCTAAAGAACCATTACCGAATTTATCGTGGTTATCTAATAGTTTAACAACTTTGATGTCTAGTCCATAAGAAAGACAGATTTATATCTTCATCCAGACTGCCTCTAATCTGATCGCAAGCAATATCGATGGCATGGTAAATTGAACCATTTGTCTCCGTCTGGAGACATGGTCATCACGCATGCTCCAACATCAAGCTTAGGATCACAGTAATGTTCTAAAGTAATGCCACAGTGACTGCCCGCATTAGGAAGATAAATGTATCCTTACAGGAAAAGGTGCCCATTAGAAGTAATTAAACATGAAAAGAATGAAAGGCTTTTCTTACTGTCAAGTTAAAGAAAAACAACATAGAAATGATAAATTGTATTGAAAAATACTCTGTACAGTTTTCTAGTTTTAAAAAGTGTTTAATAAAACTTTAAAACCAAATAATTCTTTTATACATCAATTACTTGGAAAAGGAATTATTCACGTATAAAGCAGCATTGCAAATATGCATTAGACACAAAGCTATGTCTTCTATATTCCTAACATTTAAATAATAGACAAAACGCCGGGTTAAATTTTCATTTCCCTAAAGAAACTTCCATTTATTAAACAGAAGCCTAATTTGTGGACAAACACTAAATATAGGAATTTATTCAAATGTGATAGTTCACAAAATAAATAATGTATTTAAACTGCAAAAGTGTTTTCGGACTTCATACGCAATAATGTTTGCATCTAAGAACCAATCCGACATACCATAACAATATGGCATTGAGGGTTTTGATAAATTAAGTCAAATGAAAAACTGGCTTAATAATTAGACTTTCGGATTTTGTTCGGTATGTCATCTAAATATAATGCTCCCTTTTGTTTGGCAATATGTACGCTATTCTGTCATCTGCTCTAAACATTTCTATCAAGCCCCGCATCATCAGCAATTATAGGTAAACTATATAAACGATGTAATGACTCTGTCTGGTTTAGCACATATATTCCGAAAGCAACAAATTTGGAGCAGTTCATACATTACAGTCTTCTGGATCGTGGCTATACTGAAGGAATTAAATGTCAAGTCTACTGAATCAAATTCACCTGTAATGAAAAAATGGTAATAAAGGTTTGCAAAATGGTCTCATATAGTATTGGTGTGCATCAAACTATAGTATATCGTTTAGAAGAAAGACAATAATTGTTTGAGTTATGGCCTCATATGGCTTTGGTTTGCATCAAATCAGAGTGACTTTTTACGAAGAAGTCCAGTAATTGATTCAGTTACGACCACATACGGCACTGGTCTGTATCAAATTACACAATACCTTTTAGAAAAGACATTACTCAACTCAATAATTAGGATTTCAATTTGAACAAATCCCTTGAAGAGTTAAAAACAACAAGAGAAATGATATTCAAAACTGCAATACCAGATGAGAATGGCTCATATTCATATAGAAACGAAAAACCATAACAAGTTGTAATAGGAATGGCACAGCAAGAGAATAATTAGCTTTACGTGTCTAAGTCTCGTCTTCCTTGTTCAGGTCTTGTTTTTCCTTGTTCAAGTCTCGTCTTTCCTTGTTCAAGTCTCGTCTTTCCTTGTTCAAGTCTCGTCTTTCGATGTTCAAGCCAAATTGACTTGTAATTAATCACACGATGAATTTGCATTAATATGCAGTGGCTGACACACAAATAATACTCCCAAGTTATATGTTCGTTCTAAATGCGATGTCCATGAAAACACATAACTTACTTACTCCTTTTTATATTTATAAACATAACATTTTAAAATAATTCGGCAAAATTTCTACATTCAACATATAATATACCAAATATAACTAATAGAAAACCAATAAGGATTACTGTTATATGTTTTGGGGATCGCTTTTACATACCAGCCATAGGTATTTACTGTACGCTATTAAGTTTTTCAATAGTCATGCTTATGACTTAAATTTGTTTAACAAAATGTTTTAAAATGATAACAGATTTGAAAGTCACTGAAAATATGTGAGAGATCATATAAGGACAGTATAGAGAGAAGTCTTTAATTTACATTTTATTAATATGTGTTCATTATGTTTGGTTCTTATTACTAAAACTCAAACAATATTTAAAAAATGTGTACGTTACGTATTCCACTATGACATAAATACCATTGATTTTTTTAAACCGAGTTATCTACCTTGTAACAATACATTAACATCTGATCGGTTTTGTTAATTTTCTGAGCAATCTATAAATAAATTCAGTTAAGTTCTTTTTTCAACATCTGAGACAAATTTCTGGCAGTCTTGACTGCTAGTCATTCAGCTTCTTACATATCTATAATAAATTTATGACAGTCTCGACGGTTTATCATTTGACTTATAAGGCCAATGCTAAATTTATGGCAGTCTCGAGGGTTTATCATTTAACTTCTTACCAGGTCAATGCTAGATTTATGACAGTCTCGAGGGTTTATCATTTGACTATTAAGGTCAATGCTAAATTTATGGCAATCTCGACGGCTTATCATTTGACTTGTTACAGTGTCATTGCTAGAGTTATGACAGTCTCGACGGTTTATCATTTGACTTCTTACAGGGTCAATGCTAAATATATGGCAGTATCGACGGTTTATCATTTGACTTCTTACAGCGTCAATGCTATATTTATGACAGTCTCGACGTTTTATCATTTGACGTCTTATAAGGTCAATACTAAATATATGGCAATCTCGACGGTTTATCATTTGACTTCTTACAGGATCATTGCTAAATTTATGGCAGTATCGACGGTTTATCATTTGACGTCTTATAAGGTCAATGCTAAATATATGGCAATCTCGACGGTTTATCATTTGACTTCTTATAAGGCCAATGCTAAATTTATGGCAATCTCGACGGTTTAACATTTGACATCTTATAAGGGCAATGCTAAATTTAAGGCAGTCTTTATGGTTTATCATTTGACTTCTTACAGGGTCATTGCTAAATTTAAGGCAGTCTCAACGGCTAATCACTCGGCTTCTTATATATCAATACTAAATTTCTGCAGTCTCGACGGCTAATCATTCGGCTTCTCAAATGCCAGTACTGACGATAAAATCAAACCAATAGGTGTAAACTAGATATTAGTCATTTTAATATATTGATACGTTATAAAAAATAGAATATAATACCATTCATAAAGGCCTTGTCATCAGCAGATTTGTTCAATTGTTATAAACTAATATGAGGATTTGACAAAATTTGTGTTGCGGACGCACGGTAGTGTACATTATGACAAACTGAAGCCTATGTAGGAAATGGTGCATGGGCGTGTTTCGGAGACCACATTATGCATGGGCGTGTTTCGGAGACCAAACACTATGCATGGGCGTGTTCGCGAGACCACACGATGCATGGGCGTGTTCCGGAGACCACAAACTATGCATGGGCGTGTTTCGGAGACCACACTATGCATGGGCATGTTCCCGAAACCACACTATGCATGGGCGTGTTTCGGAGTCCACACTATGCATGGGCGTGTTCCCAAAACCACACTATGAATGGGCGTGTTCCCGAGACCACACTATGCATGGGCGTGTTTCGGAGACCACACTATGCATGGGCGTGTTTCGGAGACCACACTATGCATGGGCGTGTTTCCGAGACCACACTATGCATGGGCGTGTTTCGGAGTCCACATTATGCATGGGCGTGTTTAGGAAACCACACACGATGCATGGGTGTATTCCGTAGACCACACACTATGCATGGGCGTGTTTTGGAGACCACACTATGCATGGGCGTATTTCGGAGACCACACTATGCTTGGGCGTGTTCCAGAGACCACAGTATGCATGGACGTGTTCCAGAGACAACAGAATGCATGCGCGTGTTCCGGAGACCATACTATGCGTGAGAGAAACTGGAGTAAAAATAGAAATGGTCATTTTACAAAGAACATTCTCAACGGAAAGAAAATTACTCAAGTTTACCTTCCACAAATATTGAATTTTAATGTATGCTCTAATTCCAGCGTATGGCTGTTTGCCCAAACTTAGTTCAACTGCTTTTTCAGATTTTGTTTGGAAAGTGATTGAACATATCTGGATTTTGATTGGGTAGTGTCTGTATATATTTAGAAATGTCACGTTGTTGTTTTAGGGAGCTTGTGTATTTTGCTTGGGTAGTGCCTATATATATATATATATATATATATATATATATATATATATATATATATATATATATATATATATATATATATATATATATATATATATATATATATATATATATATATATATTTAGAAATGTTACGTTGTTATTATAGAGATCATGTGGATTTTGTTTGGATGACGTATATGCAAATTTAGATATGTCACGTTGTTATTATAGCGAGCTTGTGGATTTTGTTTGGGTAGCGCTTGTATATATTTAAAAATGTCACGTTCTTGTTTTAGCGAGCTTTTGTGTTTTGCTTGGGTAGCGCCTGTATATATTTAGAAATGTCACGTTATTATAGTGAGCTTGTGGATTTTGTTTGGATGATGTCTGTGCAAATTTAGATTTGTCACATTGTGATTATAGCGAGCTTTGTAGCTTATGTTTTGTATGATGTCTGTGCAAATTTAGATACGTCATGTTGTTATTATAGCAAGCTTGTGGATTTTGTTTGGATGATGTCTATGCAAATTTAGATATGTCGCATTGTTATTATAGCGAGCTTGTGGATTTTGTTTGGATGATGTCTGTACATATTTAAATATGTCACGTTGTTATGAAGAGCGAGCCACTGTACTACTATCATATCTTTGATGATAACACTTTCCTACCAAATGAAGATAAATTCAAAGGAACACATTTACGATGCAGATATGTGTTTTGGACTTTGATTTGTTAATATGTACGCAAAAACTATATAATAAATCATGCGCAGGACAGTTAAGGTTACTGATATCTGAACTGAATCTGTCAATATACCAACTTCAAAATCACAATTCGATATGGAAGAATGACAAATGGATACGGTAGAACTATTTCATACATACATACATGCATACATACATACATACATACATACATACATACATACATACATACATACATACATACATACATACATACCTACATACCTACCTACCTACCTACCTACCTACCTACCTACCTACCTACCTACGCATGCACGCACGCATACACATCCATCCATCCATACATACACACGAATATAGAGGGACACAGGCAGATACATACACATATATCACTCAAATATTTATACATACATGCATCAATACAGACATCCTGACAGACTTAAAATATCTTGTTTGTGTTTATTTTGAATCGAGTAAAGTGATTTTAAAAACTGCGACACTAATCATCAACAAATTGCCTACTGAAATTATCAAGTCAATGCTAGATGCATTACAATCTCTCATGCGCTTGATATATTATGAAATTCATCATAGTCTCTCACACGCTTGACAGAAATCTGAAATTCATCACAATTTTCTATGCACTTGATTGAAATATCAAATAAATTAAAATATTAAGCTATTTCGAGCTTGATTGGTTTTAATGATTGGATACTATTGAGAGGAGTTCAACCGCCAATAAATACGTGTTCAGTTAATTCCTAGGGGACAAAACTGCAATAATTTGATTAGGTGACAGAAATAGAGGTAATTTTCAATTCAAATGAAGTTTCATAGCAGACAAATGTCGATCAATATTGAGTAGATTTCTGCTAGGAAAGAAAGCTAATTTTAGTCCAGGATTTAAAAGCAATTTGCTTCAAAGTTATAAACTAATAAAGAATATAAATGCTTCATTTGAATATAAAGTTTTGCATTTTGCAACTATAGCAACCATATAGAGTATATTATGGATACACATACATGTACCTTTAAAAGAAAAAGATTTGCAAATAACAAATATAATCGGAGAAATGCAAAAATAAATGTTGTAATAATATTACCACATATTCACGCATCTCTATTTTATTGAACGGGACATTTTGTTTAGGAAGTCATATTTTTTTTCTCTAATTATTAGACATGTAATCTAATTATTAAAAAAATAGTCTTGACCGTTTGATGCTCGTTTCACACACACAGACACACACACACACACACACACAAATGGTACGACAAATAACGCAATACTAAGTCATTTTTTCTCTAATTAATAGACATGTAATCTAATTATTAAAGAAAGTGTCTTGACCTTTTGATGCTCGTTTCACACACACACATACATACAAATGCTACGACTAATAACGCAATACTAAGTTATTTTATTTATATGACCAATAGATATTGTGCAAAAATAACCAATTACCTGAATGCCCATACGATAAATTTATATTTCATACGTTAATACAATATAAGTAAAAATGATTAAAATAATGAAGATATTCCAAGCCACCATGTATCGAAAGAGACTGTCAATTTAAGTCAACTATCTATTGAAAAAGACTTTATTTAAAGCCACTAACTATTGAAAGAGACTGTCTATTTAAAGCCACTATATATTTCAAGAAAGTGTCTATTTCTACAAGACATACAAGCAAATTTAAAAAAGAACAGAGAGAAAAAATATTGAATTGTTTCTAAAAACTGGGGTAAAATTCCCCAAGGGAAGAGCAAGTGTGCATACGCTTTAAAAGCGAGGACTATACAAACGCAAACTTTATAGTAGCGGATGATTTCAAGATTGCATTGCTCATTCCTGTTGGTGTATACGCCTCGTACAAAAATAACTGTTTCTCAGGACATTCGTAAGTGCATTATACACACAAAATTTCCATATTTGCAATTCACATATTCTTACAACGAAAATGCATAGAAAAACTTGTGGAATTATTCAGGAAAGGACGCGTCAGAAGTGAAAGAAAAACGAACAAGACGCATATATTGTTTAAAAGCTATAGCAGCGTTTCCTGCAACTATTCGCCCACATATGCAAAGCACTTTTCCGAACTACGTGATTCACTAAAATTATAACTTTATGCTGCCAAAGACGTTCTTCAAGTTAATTACACGGTTATAGAGTTTAGGTAGCCTACGCGTAACATTACGACATGAAATTAAGTCAAAACCACATGCGTAATAAGCGCCTCTGAGAGATCATTTAAAATTAAAGTGTTCCGAAGGAAAAATGGCCCAAATAAATTAGCAATAGTCTTAAAAGTCAAACACAATTTTTTTGTTGAAATATCGAGTGATTTTAAAATCAAGAAATGTACTTTACAATTAAGATTCCTTCCGCTTTAATATAGACTGTTTGGCAGCCAAAATAGTCCTCCCACCAGCAAAACACATCTTGAAAGTCCTTGAATATGGACAGTTTGGCAGCCAAAATAGTCCTCCCCACAACAAAATACATCTTGAAAATCCTTTAATATGGGCTGTTTGGCAGCCAAGATAGTCCTCCCACCAACAAATTACATCTTGAAAGTCCTTTAATATGGACTGTTTGGCAGCCAAAATAGTCCTCCCCACAACAAAATACATCTTGAAAGTCCTTTAATATGGACTGTTTGGCAGCCAAAATAGTCCTCCCCACAGCAAAATACATCTTTAAAGTCATTTAATATGGTCTGTTTGGCAGCCAAAATAGTCCTCCCACCAAAAAACACATCTTGAAAGTCCTTTAATATGGACTGTTTGGCAGCCAAAATCATAACCAACTCTTTTGAATTAAAACGGTACGATCGATTAATACATGCTTTAGCAACGAAGCTGATTGATGAAGCGAACTGTAAAATATGACATGACCGGGCACTATATATAAAAATGTGATACACAATTATTACTCAGATTTGTTTTTAATTAAGTCCTGAACGATTCTCTTCATTGGCATTTATATTTCGTGCTGACATTTCACTTCTAAAGACAGAATGAGTCACTTTGTACTTCTAAAGGCAGTATGGGTTACCTTTCACTTCTAAAGTCAGCATGGGTCAATTTGTACTTCTAACTAAAGTCAGCATGGGTCAATTTGTACTTCAAACTAAAAGCAGTATGGGTCACCTTCATGGGTCTCTTTGCACTTCTAACTAAAAGCAGTGTGGGTCACCTTGTACTTCTAAAAACAGCCTGGATCACTTTGGACTTCTAACTAAAGGCAGTAGTGGTCACTATGTACTTCTAACTAAAGGCAGTAGTTGTCACTTTGTACTTTTAACTAAAGGCAGTAGCGGTCACTTTGTACTTCTAACTAAAGGCAGTAGTGGTCACTTTGTACTTCTAACTATAGCCAAAATGAGCCACTTTGGACTGTTAACTAAATGCAGTAGTGGTCACTTTGTACTTCTAATTAAAGGCTGTAGTGGTCACTTTGTACTTCTAACTAAAGGCAGTAGAGGTCACTTTGTACTTCTAACTAAATGCAGTAGAGGTCACTTTGTACTTCTAACTAAATGCAGAAGAGGTCACTTTGTACTTCTAACTAAATGCTGTAGAGGTCACTTTTTACTTCTAACTAAATGCAGTAGTGATCACTTTAGACTTTTAGCTAAAGGCAGTAGTGGTCACTTTGTACTTCTACCTAAAGGCAGTAGAGGTCACTTTGTACTTCTAACTAAATGCAACATGGGTCACATTGCTGAGATGAATGTTGGCATTACATCCTTATTGCCTACTAACAAGTTCTTTCTGATTACAGAAGCATTCTGCCAATTCCAACACGTTGACGATTTATGTAGACCAGCAAATTAACAAAGAATTTGCATATTTAGATTTACTGAAAAAGATGTTCCAGTAATGTGCATACAAAAGTCTTTGAACCAATTATTTTGGGTCAATCGTCTTATTTCTTGAATTAAGGATTATCGAAATCATTTGGTTTGCCTAATATTTGCGATCGATAACGAGCTCGAGGCAAAATTATTTTTCTCGAAAAACAACCAAAAGCTGTTCCCCAACCCCTCTTTACACATCCATTTATGCATTTGGTTGCTGAATATGATTCCTTGCATATGAAAACATGCTAATGCAGGTTAAATTGGATATTTCCAATATATACATACATATTCTATTGACTGATTCTATTTTTCTTCTTCAGAAGAGCACAAAACATTACAAGGAAAATGACATTAGATGATAAATCGAACAAAAACATTATTTCCAGGTTTCAAACAGATAAACATTAGTGTAGTTCAATGCTAAATTCAAAAGTAGACTATGCCTGAAAACTCAAACCTTTATCACATAGATACACAAGGATAATACCGTAGCTTTAATGTATAAGAATGCATACCAAATTTTAATGAGAAATCACCATCAAAGATATTTATTTTCAGAAAACACATGATCGTATGTTGACTTACCCACTGTATCTAATAAACATAAGTCATGTATTGTATAATTGACGTATCCATTGTATCCAGTAAATATTAATCATATATTGTATATTTGATGTATCCAGTGTCCAATAAACATAAGTCATATACAGTATACTTGACGTACCTATTGTATCCAGTAAACATCAGCAAATGAACGGTATATTTTACGTATATATTTTCCTAATAAACATCAGAAATTGTATAATTAACGTATATATCGTATCTAATAAATATAACAAATGTACGGTAATTATATACATATATTGTAAATCAGTCATGCATGCTGTACTTGAAGTACCTATTGTAAATCAGTCATGTATGGTATATTTAAAGTACATGCGCACCCAATAAATACTAGTCACGTGTTACATATTTGACGTACCTATTGTATGCAATAAGCATCAGTCATACTTTGTGTACCTATTATTTTATGAACCTCTAAAATCATATTTTAGTACGTTTAGTCATAGCGTGATTTACGTGCAACAGATTATGGTGAACTCCTCTAATAATAATAATCTAATAAAACCATTCGCACATGGCACACTAACTAATTCGAGAGGGAATAAAGAGAAGCATGCACGCATTTTAAAACGGATCTGAGAAGATAAAGAGGGCGTTTGACAAACATAATACTCAGAAAATATTGGTGATCAGCTGGGACTCTGAAATATACAGTGAAGGGCTAACTTTGGCTGAGGAGAATCCGACAAAGCATGATGTTAGCTTCTATTGTTTACTACTACTTCTATTGTGACGTCATTATATTGTGACGTCATTAAATCTCTTTCTTTTCTTTATCCCTGGAGGGTGCTCTCCCTGGTTGATCTTTTCAGACCATTTAGGGAGGCCCTCCTGCCTTACTGTAATGTTTGTGCTATAATTAAAATTTTGTATTTTCTTTATTGTGTAAAAATAAGGCATTTTTATATTTTTATTAAAATTATTATAATTAAAATTATTATTATTATTATTATTATTATTATTATTATTATTATTATTATTATTATTATTATTATTATTATTATTATTCGTTTCCTTTAAGGACATATTTTCTGTCGTTTTCTTCTTGTTTCTTCTTTCTCCTTCTCGCTTGTCTTTTCTCTCTTTGGATTCCTGCTTCTGACTGGTCTTTCTCTCTTGTTCTTATAGCTGCCAATGATAAAGCTGTACTTAGAATTTGGTTCAAGCCTTCAGTATTATCATGTTGTTGTTGTTGTTGATGTTGTTGTTGTACTGTGAGCTGGTCTTCTCTTAGTTGTTTCCTTCTTGGTGGTGCTTGGGGATTCAGCGGGTTTTTTTTGTTGTTGTTGTTATTCCAAAATTGAGGGTTGTTGAGTCATCTAGTTGTTGAGATTTCCGACTTCTTGGGATTTCGGTCTGTTGTTCATTCTCATTTGTTGTTGGATTCAGCATTTTTGGTATTGGTTGTTGTTGTAGTTCAT
The DNA here is from genome assembly GCA_016746295.1 of Potamilus streckersoni. Classification (NCBI taxonomy): domain Eukaryota; kingdom Metazoa; phylum Mollusca; class Bivalvia; order Unionida; family Unionidae; genus Potamilus; species Potamilus streckersoni. Next base: position 1,700,089 of record JAEAOA010000734.1, on the reverse strand, counting down.
GTGTCTCTTTGGTTTTGTAGCTTTCTGGATCATCTCGTTTTTGAAATTATTGACTCCTATTTGTTGTTTGTGGGCTTTGTTGTTGCTGTTGTTGTTGCACTTGGTTTTTGGTGCATTTATTTGGCGTGTATCCCGTTTTCCCGCATTTGCTGCAAGGCCTGTGATAGATACATCTTTTGTAACATGATGTGGTTAAACAACCAAAAAGGTAGAAGACCTTTTTTGTCTCCACTAGCTTACTCTTTTCGATTTTAAATATTCTTGTTCCGTTGTAAATACTGGTCATCGGTATGATATCCTGTCGTGCTGTTATAACCTTAATTTTGAATTTCTCTTCGAATTTCTCTTTGGTGGCTTGTAGTAGTATTTTAAGTGGAATATCGGTTAAGTGTAATTCTCTTCTTTGTTTTCTTATTTTCCTCCTGTGGGGAGTCGGTGTTTTAACAGTTGCTGGTAATCCTTTTATTGTTCCGGTTGATTGAACATATTTTGTCAGGGTTTGACACCTTGAGTGCCACCATTACATCAACAATTCCTGGTGTTTTCTCCATTGGTAAGTTTTTTCAGTTCTATTTCTTGTGTCCCCTCTCCATTCGATGAAAAAAAAACCTTCTGGTGTTTCTATCCTTTGTACTTAAAAAAATTCCTCTAACTCCTTGTAATTTTGTGTAGGCTTTGTGCACTTCCATGCTCTCTCTCTTGCTCTTTGCTTTTCTAGTGAGTTATGTTCACTGATTATTTTCTCTGTATAACCTTGTAAATCCTATAAAAAAACGACTATGCAAATGTCCTTGTTAAATCAACTGTTGTTGTTCATTAAATCTTGTGTTGCAACTTTCGAATTACCAAGAGATTAATTCATGTGAAAAATGGCACGGTTTCTCAGTTCGAGGGAGAAATTACGCAGCTCATAATGTGACCAATCGTCGATATTTTCTGGTTGTCATGGAAGTCAGTGATGTTTATAACCAATGCCTTTTAGGATTCAGTATTATTTATATGATTTGGCATATACAACTTGTTACATGTCTCGGAGGCATTGAGGCTTTCACTTTTATCCTTTATATTTCGCGTTTCTGATTTTAGAGGTACATAAAATAAAATGTGTGGAATATAAAATAAAATGTTTGATACATATATAAATGTGTGATACGTATGTGATACATACATACAAAAAATGTGTTATACATATCTAAAAATATGTGATACATAAAATAAAATGTGATACATAAAATAAAATATGTGATGGATAAAATAAATGGGCGATATATAAAATAAATGTGAACTTTTCTTAAATTATTTTCATCTTTTTCTAACGTCATAAACCTTCTAAAGTACGTGTACACAATTAAGAAATACAGTTTCTATAATAATGACTGTACAAAAATTTACAAAATTCGAAAGTCGTAGAAATTAACTAATTGATTAGAAGAATTATTAAATTCCTGGACGGAACGAAAACAGACTTGTTAAATCGGACAAAAGAATAAGCATATAAGAAAAACGAGTGTTATATATGTCTTCAAACTTGTATCATGAAATACTTATCTAACGAGTAGTGGAACAAATGTCGTGGTCATATAACTACTTTTACCAAACACCGACGTTGTACTTTTAACAATGACTGACGTTGTACAATTAATAATGACTGACGTTGTACTTTTAACAATGACTGACGTTGTACAATTAATAATGACTGACGTTGTAATTTTAACAAACAATGACGATATTTATTCTTCATTAAAGTTCGAAAGATACGTGTTTCATTTTTATAAACACGTTTGGCCATGGATGAAACAACATTTTCAAAATGCAACGAAAAATCAATGAGGACAGGAAACCATGCTATCAGACAGGCAGTGCTGAAAGCTAATTTAGAAAATTAAATGCCAACAATAGACATGGTTTCTGGAAACAGCTTATTCAATGGTGTGATATAAAACACGAAAAATACAAGTATCATGTCATGCAAAGATCTAGGCAATGTCTTGATTATTTGCTTATTTATACACAAACTTGAATGGCAGGTTCGATCACATCTCTTCTACAACACTAGTCAAGACGCAAGAAGAAGAGAAATAAATGGTTTTGACGAAAAACCACGCTCCACCGGACGTAGTAGTTCAATATGGCAACCAGCAATTTGACATTTGTGACCGAGTGCTTCGGTTCGGTGTGTGTGTGTGTGTGTGCGTGTGCGTGTGTGTGTGATTTAGTTTTCTAACGTAGCTTTAACAATTTTTTAGCCATATCGCTACGATGTCTGCAGTGCGCAGTTTATATTGATGTCTAGCACTTGGGCATCATGCAGCAGACATGTAGCATCATGCCCTACCAAGTCACATTATCCTGACACCAGGCCAACTAGTCCTAACACTAACATCGTAATGATTAGCGCCAAGAGAGGAAGCTGCTAATATAATGTTTATAAGTCTTTGGAATGACTCGGCCGGGATTCAAACGCGCAATCTCCAACTTTCGAGGCGGATTTTCTAACCACATAAGCCACAGTTTGGTTTGGTGCTTTACAATACAACGAAACAAATTATTTAGTGCCGAGGCAAGTGAAGTAAATTACCTTACCCAAGTACACTCCATGGAATCTGGCTTAGGTTGGTCTGATAGCAGGATTCTAACCCGCACCATTTAAGTCGTGACTCCTGGACGTTGACCATTGAGCCAACGTGGTTCCCACGCTTGTGACAGTGGACAAAGACGGAAGAAAGTGTTTTTATTCTACATTTGCCATCTTATCTGAACTTTTCTGAAATTCTAAGTGAAGACGTGATACATGCTACGGATTTATATTTTTAAAAAGAAAATCTAAGTATTCCGATTGTTCCAGTCTGTGATTTAGCGCCATATGTATTCTGTCGAATGCATTTCTCTTCAATCAGTTATCTGGAGGAGGCGGAAGTGCTTTTAAGAAATGGAAAGGTCAAATAGAACAACCGGAAGAGGCCACTTATTCTTCCAGAATTGCAAATCAAACCGGCCGATATGGAGACGGCATATCGAATTACCAAATTCATTGCTGAAGTGATTATTAAATTAGGAGGAAGAAAGCTGGAATTATATATTACAGTGAAGTGCTTGAGATAATCGTAGTCGTTTGTTACGACGATACCATTTTAAAACACGGGAATAGCTAGAAAAGAATGTTTTTGCCTGATGAGTCTGACATTCACTTGCCGGATTCCATATCAGCGATGACTGCAGTTATAGTCGCTCTTATTACTGCCAAATGATGCGCCTTACGCTTATATACACTCCTACCCCAATCCAGTTAAATGTCACCAAATTATCAATGGTTTCAAGAGCTAATATTAATATCAACAGACTGAAAAAGTAGCAAGGAAACAAGTCATAGAATTATTGACGTCACTCATCATCTCAATACGCTAACTTGAAGACGACATTTAACAACACGTGAAATGCATGATGTTTTGTTCGTGCGACGTTGTCTATGATCTTAGAAAATTAGGATATGTTAAGCGTTGTACATCTATTTAGAATATCAGCAACAAAATTTCCCTCTTTACACCGATCGTTTTCAAACAAAAGTTAGAGCTGCTATGTACTTCTACAACAAAACATTCATTCTTGTGCTTCTACGTTTTTACCTCGATCCAGAAGTGATTTTTTGCATCCGTTTTTAATGGATTAGGACCAACACCCAAAAAAAAATGTATGATGCTTTTGTGCATTTGACATTTCATGTTCAGTAAGTATGCATGGGTTAAGACGGTGGCGATCTCAATAATTTCCAAGCTAAGATTAAGTAAGAAGCTTAGTCCGTTGGGTCGGTATGGACAGACGGCTAACGATATCAGTTGTGTGTAAAAGCCTTTCCTTTTTTACCAGTAACTGAATAGTTGATAAAAAATGCTAATATAAAACATAAAACAATGACAATATAAAACCAATAAAACTGAAAATAAAACTCACAAAAAACTAAAATAAAAACCCAATGAAAATGAAACACTCACCAGCAAAGCTCCTGCTGTACCTTCGACGCCTCATTTTTGCGGAAAAACTGAATTTTGTTTGTAATAGTGGCTATGAATGAATGTCCATGTGAATCTATATAGTACAACGCCAACAGGAGCACTGGTTATTTCTTGTAATGCACTGACATAAGTAGTCGTTTTATCAGATTCGATTTTCAAATGAAGCTCTGGACCGGATTGGAATTATTTGGCCGGCACCGCTTGCTTCTTGAAAATGGCTGAAGCATGCAATGCTTCTCATCCTATGGAAAGTCGAACTTTAAAAAAACCCATGGACTAGAGTTTCACATTTATCAAGATATACCGTCAAAGATAAGTTTCAAACGAATATGATGCTAAAACGTATAGAAAACCATCAGGGTAAAGGTTACTAGAACAAGGATGCTAAGCCGGCATACACTAATTGTCTGATAGGAGAACGTTCAAGCTAAGCTAACAATTTTTGCTTGACTCGCATATATCGGTCAACGAAAAACCCGTCTAAAGAACACTTTAAATAAAGTTTGGTATGGCTCGCATATATCGTTCAACGAATAACCCGTCTAAAAATCACTTTAAATAAAGTTCGGTATGGCTCCATGTATATGACAAGTGTGCGATGATACGAAAATCAGAAATACGATATCAGTACATGCAGTTATTAACTGACACCAGTCAGTGGAGCAAATAAGCCGGTATGGCCAGTCGGTCAGGACATTTACAAATGTTGCGGCTGTACTGGAAAGTCGGGGTAGGGGGTCAATTTTGTACAGGTAAAAGGGTCGAAACTTCCAAACTCTTGCAACATTGTCTCTAAGACTCAAGAAAAAAGATCGCATATATATATATATATATATATATATATATATATATATATATATATATATATATATATATATATATATATATATATATATATATATATATATATATATCACTGGGGAATCATGCCGCAGATATGTGGCATGATGTACAACCCGGTTACATTGTCCTGACATAAGGCCGACCAGTCCTAATACTAACCTCTTAATGCTGAGCGCCATTCGAGGCAGATAGTAGTACCAATTTTATAATTCTTTGTTTTGACTCGCCCAGGGATCGAGCCACGACCTCCCGCATTTGAGGCAGGCGCTCTAACAACTAGGCCACCGGAGCGGTATCAGACCTGCCAAACGTCTTAGTAAGACAGCTGATTTTTTTCCCCGTAACTATGACCATTTCTCAGTAATGTGAAATATAACATCATAAACTGCTAGTATAAAGCTGGAAAACGTATTATTCTAATATACAGCAACGATAAATATTATGTCAACCGAAAAGTTTGTAAAGTACACATAGACCTTACTTACCACGACTACAGTTGCCCAAACTTCAGTTATATATGCCTGTTACGCTATATCTCAATTTGACGTAAATCTTGTAAGTTTTGATTTACATTTCACATGACGACATTAATTATATCTCCTACCACAAATCATACTCAAATTGGCACGGTGATGTTCAGTAAATGTAGTTGTGATCATTCCTGCTTTTATTTACAAGAATATGAATGTTCCTTTTTATTCTTCGGCATTTATTACTAACACTTAAACAGACGCTTATTGTTGCTTACATCTTCAACATGTATTGCTTGCCTGACATACATTTTTAGAGGCGCTCTACAGTTTCGTATTTAGCATAGGTTAGAATTTTAAAGAAAAAGAATTTCCCCGGGTTTCCTCACTAGTTACACTGGCTATTTAAAAGAGACTTTGTATATATTAGGTATTGTTCAAAGAACCTTTAATTCTCTTTATTTTGATGTATGATTGATGGGTGTAATATGGGTTAGAGAGTACACAGCATGGCCTTACTCCAGATGTGCACCTTTCAAAAAAGTGCTAGCTCTACTTGCTCATTTTCACTTCTCGAACTTCAAAGGTAAATTGTAAAAAAGGAGCCGATAACTTTTTTTTTTACATTTTATGTATTTGGCATTCATTGCACTTTTAGAAGCTGGTATTGTCTAGTTTGTCAAAATTCATTTTCCATATTTTAATAACTGCCAAGAATAGTGTACTTTAGACAAATTCAGGTTGATTTTTGGAGCACAAGGGATCAGTCATTTTAGTTAGCAGTGTCCTGAGATCATTTAAAATTTCCAAAAGTACAATATTTAAAGACATTTCAGCCACATTACATGAAAGTAGCATATAGGTATGCCTATATTTTCTCCACTGTACATGTTTAAAATGCAAACAACTTCACCTTACATACATCACTCTCTCAAAAATACATAATAACTGGTGAGCACCACCTAACAAAATTCTCTAATCAACAGTTTAATCATGCAGATGATTTGCATGACAAAATATGTGCAGCTTAAAGCATCTGCAGTACTGCCGTAAAAGTTAGACTGGTTCTCTGACCAAATCCATTAATTCTAATATGACACCCAAATCAAAATCAACCGCAGATGAACAAAGTATCCTGATTTTTCGGCAACAATAAGTTTTCCGTAGTTTTGGCCTTTATGCCGTAAGTCCGTATGTTAATGGTCATTTTCATAAAATGTACGGTAAGATTTGGACAATCATGAATAGACTGGTACAAAATTTTGACAATAATGTTGGAATAAAATGGTACACATTTTGACAAACATGTTGGAATAGACCGGTACACATTTTGACAATCGTCTTGAAATAGAATTGTACATGGTCTTGAGTCTGAAAAAGGCCTCAACTAAAGGTACAGGCCTATGGTTTTGAGGTTGAAAGCCTCCACTCAAAGTACAGACAAATGGACTTGAGTTGGAAGGACTCCATTTAAGGTACGGTTTTGAAATTGAAAACTTCAAGCAAATAACTAGGCCCCTTTGTCTTTATTGGATAATGTGTTCTCTGTATTCCATTATACGAGTCTTTTTTTGTTTTACAATTATCGTACTGGTACTCAGAAAAACATAATCAATTTAAATTCTTATCTGACTTTCAAGTATGTGGTACAGATGGAAGAAATACTGTCTTGTATCACACAAAGCGTAACAATAAATCTCGATTTGTTTTTGCTAATCTATGAAAAAAATAGACATACGTCCATTAAGGTCCCCGTCCTTCTGTTAGCTAACTTAGTTCAATAGTGTCTGTAATAATACTATCATTTTGTTTTAATACTTGTAGAGCAGAACAGGAAAACGAAGAAGAAAAGAGCAAAAAAAGAAGGGAATTGTTATATCATTTTACTGTGCTTATGATGGCTTGATTTAGTGATACAATATAGACGAACATTTTCGAACGAAGATTGTCCGATTGTGTGTTTGACAGCTTGGGAGGAACAGGATGTTAAGTTAATTCCTTTTCGAAGACATGCCATTCTTGATCTGAGTAGGAAAGCACTGCGAGTAGTCTAGTCGGTGTTTCGGTTGAATAGGCCTGGACCAGACTACTCAGAAATTGTAAATCAGTAAATCTGATAATTACTGTTGGCAAAATTGCAAATCATTTCCCAATGGATACAACTATATTTGCCAGCGGAATTGACGTGATGGAAAACAACTGAAGATAAATAAAAATGGGAGATTTGAAGCCATCGCGTCATAGTCAATCGGCTGGTGAGCTGATCATTTGCAAGTGTTATTCATCGAAGAAATCCTGCACATTTACTACACTAAGACAAGCCATTTAGGGATTCAGCTTTAACAAGCTTATATATCTAATGGATTGGATTGGTAAATATTAAGTTTTTCCTATATAACTTGCTTTCTTCCTTTAGATTAGCATATTGTTACAAGTCATGGGTCCTTAGCTTGGCCGATAGGTGTCAAAACCCTGGCGCGAATCCTGCTAAAAGTCATAAGTTTACCCCAATTTTCCAAATACTTCTATACAACTTCAGCTGTAAGTTGGAAAGCCCGACATGTCCATTCTACACATAAAATTCACTCTAATCAATGTAAGACCATATTATTTACAACTTTCCAAATAACCATCAATCGCAGATTCGTATAGTTTCTCTACATTAACTTTCCGTTCCGCCAGTAGTTAACACCGTAGAAACTCTACAACTATCCCTAACAGAGGGGACTATTTTAACTACGCTACCTTGGACAAATCAATCTATGGTTTCAAGGAACATCACATTTGCCACCATTGTGACATAAACAGTATCTGCCGGGTCCCTTCTCATTTATTCCATTGTTTAATTTACCGGTTTCCAAACCATAAATACTGTCGTTGCGGTCACAACACCGATGTACACCACTAGATTTTATAAAATACTACATCACGACAAGGTCACTCATACGGATTGGGTCTGAATTCGCAACTCATTGACCATAGCATCTTAAAAACTCACTAACATTTTCTCTCTGTGACGTTTGATCCTAATAATTGGCTAATTATTTCGGGTTAGGGAATGTTTTCCATTGCACCGTCTTCCAATAATCAAATAAGTAATCACACATACCTACGAATTGCTTAAAAGGGGCACTACAACCAAATGCATATCTCCCTAATTTTATTACAATATATACAATGTGATTACAATAGCATATGAAAAGGTACCTCTTTTCAACATATTTTACTTAGCTCAATTTTAGCTTCTTATAATGATTTTCAGATTAATAAAGCACTTTTGACTAAAGTAATTAAACAATCACTATTTTGTCACCACGAATCATGCAAAAGCGCTATAACAACTGAATGAAAACCGATTTCATCCTCTAGAAAAAATACATTTATACAAAGGTAGAAATTTTCACTTCTTCTAAAATATGTTTAAAATATTATAAAAGACAATCATTTCAGCTGCACAAGTTTAAATAATGTTCTACTATTAAAACATATGCCTCAGAGGAAATCATTTTCAACTCTGAAAGCAAAGAAGGCTCCTTTAAATGTAGAAACTGACCAATATATTTTTCATAATGAGTTTCTTGTCTAAGGCTTCTCTGATGGATTTTTGAACCTGCAATCTGAATCATTCCAGCATTACGAAGAAACGTTATTTCTAAGTTCCCACCCTTTCTCTAGAGAGGAAAAAAAACCGTTAGATATGCAAATATTATTCTCCTATTTCAGAGAAAGCATCAATCACGGTATTTGTTGTGTAAGCAGCTGTCCAGGCCAAGGGAAGATATGTCACTGAGATAGCTATTGATCTGACATTATTGATTACTCCTTAACGATGGCTGACTGTGCTATTTGCTCACTCTCTAATTACACCCTTCTTCCTAATTTGTCGATACTCAGTTTTGAGATTTGTTTTTCAAACTCATTCATATTTTCATGTCGATGGTGATTTTTTTTCTCGATATTGCCAGGCAGGCTGCTGATAGAAGAGATGCGGATTCGAATCCGATCACATGATCAGTGTGAATCGGATACCTTTTTTGTCCTTATCAAAGGTACACAACTTCAATTGTATCACCAATGACGAAATTACATGGTTTGCAGTGCCCTAACAAACTATAACCGAACCAAATCCAAATTATGTCAGTGGTGGCGAAAGCTAAATGCCACTCCTAGAAACAGACTATTTCAACCGGTATTAACAGTTCGATCTGCTAAATGGTGGAAAATAATGATAATATTTATGTCTTGATGATTGTCCAATCAAACGTTTATATCTTGAAGATTGTCCAATCAAACGTTTATGTCCCTAAGATTGTCCAATCAAACGTTTATGTCTTTAAGATTGTCCAATCAAACGTTTGTGTCTTTAATATTGTCCAATCAAAAGTTTATGTCTTGAAGATTGTCATGTTTATTCCAATCACCTCGGCTGAATCGTTTTAAGAAATGTGGGGGTCCTTGGCACAAATTCTGGCCTTAAAAGTAACTAGAAATGCGCCTCAATCTATAAGATACATAGCATTGCATTGCATTGTCATGTGCATGTGTGTCATTTTGTTAAATTTATTAATATAGTATTAAACTGCTGACAACCAACACCGAAATTTTGTTTTTGAGCCGCCGAAGGACCCTTACTGCGCGGGGCTCTAGGCACATGCCTCGCGTATCTATGCCTTAAAATGGCTCTGCGCCTCGGCGCTAAAACACCTTATGTGCGTTGCTATGCCGTAAAACACCAAATCAAGCCAAGCCAATATACTCTCCAGTTTCTTTCAATAATGATGTATGGGGCGCTAGCGTATCATGTTGGCGTATTGCCTGAAGTTTGCTGGAATTGAACAAAGAGGAACAGACACATTTAAAAGGAGGCCATTTTGTCTTAGATAGGTTCACTTCAGAAAAGCATGCAACATTAGATATGAGAAGAATAATATATTTAAAACAAATCAAGTCGAATGCTTTCAAATCTAAGAAAATTTATCAGATCTGAAAATTGGTTGTTGTTGTTGTTGTTGTTGTTGGTTAAGCTTAACGCCATTTTTTAGCACACGATAGGCTATTCATGGCGGCCAGTATTAATGGTGGAGGAAGGAACCGGGAAATCACCTGAAAGAACCACCGACCCACGAGAAGCTACTGGCAAGCTTTCTCACATATCCACATTCGCCGAATCCTAGACTCGAACCCACGCAGACAGAGGTGAGATGGCAGTGATCCGTAACGGACAGCGCTTTAGACCACTCGGCCACTCGGGGCCCCCAGAAAATTGGTGCAAAAATTAATATTTTTACTGAACATCTCACACAAAATACTCTTTGTTTTCGAGCTTTAGTTTGGCACATAAAACTTTTTAGGTAATGAAAAAAATATGGCACATAAAACTTTTTAGGTAATGAAATAAATACTGAGTGATGCTACGTATTTAACTTTTTGAGTGTAATTAACCTTAGTTCAATGCTCTAAAGAAAATGTTTACATAGCTAATCTTCCTTCACGAGTAAATTGAAAAACACACCTTAATATATATATATATATATATATATATATATATATATATATATATATATATATATATATAATTTGTATGAATCAAACTTTGCACATTATCAATGCATTCATCCACCTTCATGACATTTTAAACACTCGACATTAATTTTGTGTACAAGTGGTATATATATATATATATATATATATATATATATATATATATATATATATATATATATATATATATATATATATATATATATATATACTAATGAAATGGACAAAATGGGAAGAAGCCTAAAAATGGGTAATTATAAAATATATCATATATGGATTTGACTTATCAGTATTGGGTAATAATGCAATTTATGTTTTATGAGAAAAAGAATCTTTTGAGAGCTTATCATAGTTTTAAGTGGAAAAAATAGAGACATTGTTTTATTGATGGAATTTCAATTATTTCACGGTTTTGAATTTGGAACACTCATTACTAATATTAACTCCCGACTCTTTTGTGCGGAATTGAAAACACATGTTTCATACATATACAGGTCCAGGAAATGCCGCGGCTCATTTTCTTTCCGCAACACTGAGGATCAGATATCTAAACTGAGTGTTAGTCAGTATGGCTACCCCAATCATCAACGAGACAAAGTAGAAGATGAGTAGAATCACCAAAGTATTTGAACTCCAAACGCACCTGGAATCAGTACACAATTAATAAATATAGTCCCAGTCTATTTTTAGATCACTTTTTCCGGTCTAAAATTGGTGGTGATACTAGAGTTAGATTTTGGCATTCTTGGTAAGGATTTAAAGGCAATTGATTATTCTTTAGAATGTGATCTTATGGTGTGGTTGTCTGTGTGTATTTCGGCGACAGTACACATTGAGTAATAAGGTCATGGTGATGATCAGGAAGTGAAATCTGTGTTCCGTTGCCTGGTGTTTTGTTTACAATTCAGCCTCTCAAAAAAATGCAGGTCAACCCTTGACAAGAACTAAATCGTAAAGTCATCTTTGAAGGTATTTTAGATTAACATATGATTTGTATTGATATTCACACAGTGGAAAGTTCAGTACTGAGGAACAAATGTAGAGACCATATAGTAAAATTAATTGTGTACTATGGCCACCTGGATTTTGCCAGATGCATCCTAGATGAGCCATGTCAGAAGCAGCTAGGATTGAAGAAGAAGTAGAAAAAGAAAAAAGAGAAGGTAAAGAAGAAAGAATCTTGACTAACATCATACTTAGACAACAGCGTGACGTGAAGCCTGGGTGAAGACCAAAACCACATCGTGCGTCATAGCCACAGAGACAATCACAAACACCAGTACCAAGAGCCATTGTCCCCCAAATGGAAAACTGGGAGTAGGAGTTGGGGAGATAGCGGCAAGAGTGGGAGTCGCAGCTTAGGCAGGAGATAAGGAGAATTCATCACCCGCGAATGCAGAATAGACATATGCAATACTGACTGTATTGTTCCAAAACATTATTTCTTCAAGTTAGTGTGAACTATATTTGTTTGCAAAACATATCGCAAAACCCATGTTCGTCACAGTGATGTAGAAAATCAGTTAACATTTTTAGCCGTCTATAAATAGCTTTTAGCGGGTTGGATCTTTTGAATGGTTCTTGCCTTCTATAAATAGTTTTCAGTGGGCTGGATCGTTTGTCTGGGTCATTGTTTTCTATAAATAACATTCATTGGGTTGGAACTTTTAAATGGATTCTTGCCTTTTTAAAAAGCCTTTGGTGGGTTTTATTTATTGAATGGGTCCTTGCCACCTATAAATAGCTTTTAGTAGGTTGGATCTTTTGAAAGGGTCATTGCCTTCTATAAATAGGTATTACCGGGTTGGATCCTTGAAATGGGTCCTTATCGTTTATAAACAGCTTTTAGTGGGATGGGTCTTTAGAATGCATCCTTGCCTTCTATATACAAATTATTATATTGGCACATTTTCATTTGAATGGATCTTCTACTTTATCTATATATATATATATATATATATATATATATATATATATATATATATATATATATATATATATAATTTTCACTGGAGCGTTTTCAATCAAATGGGTCTCTTAATTTCTATATAAAATCATTTATATTAGTTTTCTTTGAGACAGGCCAATACAAATCAATGTTTCCATGACAAGTGATCCTACGAGTAACATTCTAAATCACCGATGATAATTTGACTGTTGCTTACAATTACATATTTGCCCTTGTGAACTAATGAAATACTCTGATCTCAACATTTGAGGACAAGAAAGGAAACCTTGGCCAGAACTTAACAGAGTTTTTTTTTTTTTTAAAAATACTGTTTTGATTGTCTAGAAATAATACCACTTGAGTTGGCCGAAACTTGTTGCATAGCAACGGATGCATGTATGCTGCAAAGAAAATGATCTCTTGATTTTCTACTTTGATAACGTGAAATAGTCAAAGTCATTCATGATTATCTCGTATCAATGTTGTTATTGGGTTTAACGCCATTTTTCAGCAAATGATAGGCTATACATGGCGGCCAGTATTAATGGTGGAGGAAGAACCCTGGAAAACCCCGGGAAGAACCACCGATCCACGAGAAGCTACTGACAGGCTTTCTCACTTACCCACGTTAGCCGAGTCTGGACTCGAACTTACGCAAATAGAGGTGAGATGGCAGTGATCCGTAAAGGAAAGCGCTTTAAACCACTATTCCACTCGGGGCCCCTTCTCGTATCAATAGGTATCTCTCTAAACAAGTAAGTTTCTGTTCATTAGATGTGTACAATAAAGTGTGACAGACGAAGTTCTCAACGTAATTAACAGGCTTTGCATCAAAAACACTTTCTCTATAAATAGTCGGCATCAATGTCGTTAGCAATATTGCCCAGAGGCTTTACTTCGTAGGACTGTTATGGCATATATTACACTGATTAATATGCAGGCATCACAATAATGCTATACTGCACAGACGTGAGCATCGTGTCTTTACTTGCAATGATATCATCAATTAAAGGGTTATTCGGGATACTTTAACACAAACATACAACAAATATCCCCAAAAGCACACAACTTCAAAACAATGGTCAGCAGAAATCTGGGCCTATCATTTATCCCTGTTTAATATATACATACTCTTGTAATACTTGGACAAAGTAATTACAGAACACCGTCTTCTTATTTTGAATGAATACCGTCATATTACAAACGAAAACCGTTTAATTCATATCATCCATTATAAAATATAAAATGAACTACAAGAGATTTCATCATGCCGTTTTAAAATATACACGGCACGTTGTATCCGATCTTTCTGATTTAAAATATACAATTAACTACGGGGGACTTCATCCGATCTTTCCCTTTTAGACATAAACGGAAATACGAGAGACTTCATCCGAAGTTTTAGAATATATACTGGTCTAGAGAAGGGTTCATCCGAGCTATCCATTTTAAAATATGCAGTGAACTAGGGTAGGATAATTGAGAACTGTAGCAGTTACAAGAAAATAAAGACATTTGAGTCAAGTCCTCTTTTGTCTGTAAAAGCAATACAGTAGCTACAGAGATCTAACTTTGTTAGGTTAAATGAAATACAAAATAGCATAAAATTAACACACTATGGGTACAGCTCTCGTTTCTGCACCCCCTCTCTTCCACCGCCCCTTTACCGAAATTAGGCCGATGAAAACAACAGGTTAAAGCCTGGGTGCAAAATTAAAGGGTGTGTACCGCAAATCAAACCAAATCGTTTGCAAACATCTAATAAAAGAGTGAAATCATAACTGGTAAATTACAAAATGACGCGATAAATTAATATGTCTACCCAGCAATCTAACATCAACCGTAGTCCTCTTTGAGTCTTTCTTAATTCTGAATAATATTCCGTCCTAAGCATCATGAGGGACCATTAAAAAGAAAATTGAGTTGCATTTATCCATCTATACAAAAATACTATCTAATAACTACAAAAAATACTAGAGAAAAACATCAAAACGTTGAAAATGCAGCACAAATTATGTGAGTAATTATTTAAAGTGTTCATATTTCAAGAGAAAATGAGATAATAACAGGCACTAGGCATCAGCAAGTAAGTAAACAGTGGCAATTGCACGTAACTCAAGATAAATTAATATGGTAATGGGAAGCCACGGCAACTCAATAAAAAAGAGCATGTGACGCATAGTTCAAGGGTCGCTGGTTCGATATCCAATCATCCTATTTCAAAGTACTTGTCAACAATTATGGTATTTGTACGATTTTGTTTTAGGTTCTGTTTGGGGTTTGTTTTCTACCAATGTTTGCATACCGCTTAGCAATGTTTCAACTGCTTTTCGTACAGTTCCTGTTTCCAACAGAGCATCAATCATTTCTTTATCTAAGTTTTATCCTGTCTCGTGCTGTACCGTTTCAAGATGTTTTTCAGCGTCTCGTAGTTATAGAGTTATAGAAATCGGTTTTTGATATGTTGAACTTGAATAAAATAATTGATTGTTCGTAAATTCTTATAAACACACACACACACACACATATATATATATATATATATATATATATATATATATATATATATATATATATATATATATATATATATATATATATATGAAATGTCGGCAAATTACTTTCAACACGTTTGTATGTTACCAGGTCGGTATAGTGTTTTTATCGTATCGTACCGTCGTTCCATACAATATCAAACGGTCTTCCTGACTGTATTATCTTATCGTCTAGACGTCTTCGTACCATAACGACGTCTAAACGTCTTCGTACCATAACGACGTCTAGATATATTCTTACCACATCGTTCCTCTTGCCTACTAAAGAGTCTTCGTGTTGTTTCCAATCAAAGGGGGTTACGAGTGACATGAGGCTTTCGTTAATGAATTCCATATCAGGATATACATACATACATACATACATACATACATACATACATACATACATACATACATACATCCATACATACACATATACATACATACATACATACATACATACATACATACATACATACATACATACATACATACATACATACATACATACATACATACATACATACATACATACATACATACCCCCCAGTTCGCCCTTCCCATTATCTTTATACTATACATACATACATACATACATACATACATACATACATACATACATACATACATACATACATACATACATACGTACGTACGTACGTACGTACGTACGTACGTACGCACGCACGTACGCACGTACGTACGTACGTACGTACGCACGCACGCACGCACGCACGCACACACACACACACACACACACACACACACACACACACATACATACATACATACATACATACATACATACATACATACATACATACATACATACATACATACATACATACATACATACATACATACATATGGATATAAACATTCAGCTTTGATGTATACTCGCTCTAATTTGGAGTGTTCATTCACTTATTGCTAACAGTTTGCCCCGAACAAACAGTGCTATAGAAGACTCGAATGAAAAGATGAAATGAGCGGTTTTCTGTCATCATCCAAATATCTGGAGCTTCCTTGCGATTCTTAGACGTGAACAGAGTTTAAATAATGTCAACCTAAATCAGACATTAACCTCAAAAAGCAAAGAAGAACAACGACTCTTCGTCATAAATTGCAAACAAATTCGTCGACTTCGACAATCGTGACTGCATAGAATACTTAAAAGTACTTGCTTGCAACATTAGCATGTAAACAATACATTAAATGTGAAAATGTCAACTTTGTGTAACATCTACTGAAATTTGTTTCAAATATCCTTTTTCTTTTAACATAACTTAATAGAAGTTTTTACATTGTATTTGGAAAATGTCATATTAAAAGTTTACTACCCCAAAAAGATAATTGGGGGGAAACGACTGGGGGAATTCCTATTAGATGGGGGAAAATTCATCTGGTGATGTCCGGGTGATATGTGGGGGGGGGAGATGTCCTAGACTGAACCGATTCGTGTCTATAAACAAAATATGATCTTGCATTGATGAGCTAAGGATGTAAATGTTATAAATATTCCTATATTGAATTGGCACGGCTAAGACAAACTTTATTTTTCTTTAGCACATGAACAATCCAATCTGATGCGCGCACACACACACACACACAGCTTTCAAAATCCCGAACTTTAATCATACAAATCTTTCAAGGAACCAAAAGAAATAAGAACTTTGTACCAAGTTATTTCTCCAAAAATACTTTCTTACTTGAATCATGACATTAAAATTAATTTAGACTTGGGTCCGAAATACAAACTTAATTTTTTCGTTATACCACGTATCTCTTGCCATTCAGAACTGGTTATGTAGACATCCATGAAGATTTTCACTACGGGTACAATTCTACAATTGTTTGGGAAACGATATTTCCCTTAAAATCACTTATGCGAAAATTCATTTCTGAAATTATACAATGACCTCGTCTCACTAGTCAGTGAAAGTGATGTTCCAAATTTTGAGAAAACCACCTTCTGCCATTACGAGAAAACACGGCTTTTTGCGAGACCTTTTATGATGGATATTTCACGGAAAAGGGAAAGTCTGTATGAGCGAGACTCTCTTGTAACCATAGCTACTACACAAATTTACTCAGCAATTTACTCCAAATCTAACGTAACCATTAAAGAGCATTGAATAATTTCGCCTGCAAAATATCTCTCTTCTCATCTCACTGAATTGTACTTACTTTCTTTAATTGAAGAATGTCCCCACATTATTCCTCTATGGAAATTGAAAAAAGCCTCCTTCACTCGTGATGTCCGCTTCTCAAATAGGCGAATTTAATGGATCAAGTTGTCAGTGGGCCATCCGCCCCCTGTTCTTAGTGTGTGACAAGGGTATCTTAGTCGTTTCAACTTTGACATTTACAATAGAGAAGGCAATCAATGTGGGCAACACGGTATATGATTATTTTGTGCTGTTTTCTTTAATTGAATTTTCTCTCTTCTCTTCAGTTAGTTTGTGCCAATTCGATAATAATGCTTCATATTCAGAAACGCTCGATAATGAAATGGGAATTATGCCGTGATTACTATACATATTATAAAACACACAGGTATTTACAGGTATGCCATGTCGTATGCAGATTAGGTAGAACTCTAATCACTCACCTGTAATTGCCATGCACAATGAGTATATTGTCTTATATTGTGTATGCAAACTCAGTAAAGGCATCTGTATATACCTACCAGCCCAAATCTCCCTGACTGGTGCTGACTTGCTGTTGCAACGTATGATTCAAGAAAACACTTTAGTCCTTAAATCGTGTATTGTGACCATATCAAGTCGAATAAATACATCATTAACCATAAACATTAGTCAATTCTAAAGGCTGTTAGTTACTCATCGTTGTAAAGAAGACAAAGTTGACGAAACTTGGTTACCAGGTACATTACATAACATGCGAAGTAACTGATCGTGCTGTCTTTTCATTCTCTAAAACTCTGTTAACTCCCTTTGAGCTATTTGTTAGTATCGAAAACCTTTGATGAGAAAAGTTTGTTTAAATTAAATACAATTTCAAGGTTTTAAACGACGGAATGAGTGATCGTAGATCATGTAAGAATCATCGTATACGCATATCCAGTCAGTATATGCCAGTGATCGTAGATCATCAAAAGTATTCATATACGCATATCCGGTCAATACCTGCCAGTGATCGTAGATCATCAAAAGTATTCATATACGCATATCCGGTCAATACCTGCCAGTGATCGTAGATCATGTAATTATCATTGTATAAACAAATCCAGTCAGTACCTGCCAGCAGTAATCGTAGATCATGCAAAAGTATCGTATACGCATATGGAATCGGTATGTTTTGGTTCTATTATTTTCCAGGCCCTGTCCTAGGGCAAGGCGAACGAGGCAACAGCCTTGGGCCCTGCGCTTTTCCGCAATGCAATGATTTTGCCTGAAGCCTCGCGCTCATCGCTAGCTGTCTTGGGCCCTATATTCAGAATTGGGCCCCGAACATCCTAGGGCCGGGCCTGACTATTTCATGATGTTAATATATCTAGCAGTACGAAAGAAAATCAAGACTAAGGAAGGTGTACATAATCTGTCATATATATTCAGCAAACAAATTTCTAAAGGACTGTATCGGTACTTTAGTAAGAGGTAGAGGATGTACCACAGTCATCCATTTGCAAGTTCAGGCATGCGAGTTAACGATGGCTTGCACATAAATAGATAGCAGCAAATGAGAATAATGATTGCTTCAAACTGATTCGAACAAACGGCATGTTTTCGGTTACCATACTTACTTGCATATAAGTCTGATGCAACTGCAAGTAACATATACTCTGATCTGTAATAGCATGGTCTATTTTGTTTACATACATACATACATACATACATACATACATACATACATACATACATACATACATACATACATACATACATACATACATACATACCTACCTACCTACCTACCTACCTACCTACCTACCTACCTACCTACCTACATACATACATGCATACTGTTACGTGTAGGCTCGTTCAAACGTAACAAAAGAAAAGAGAGACGCCAGAAGAAAAAAATATTGAAGCCAACAAGCTTTGTATATTTCATATTTATATTTTGTTTGCGAGAGTTGTAATAATTGCCTTGGGTGAAAAATCCCACTTATTTGGCCACCATTTGAACTATCTCGGCTTCCAAGACAATCGCTTCCAGTGATTTGATGTCTAAATAGAAATAGACACCCTAATAAGAGACGAAATTTCAAAGACAAAATTGCATTTAGTAAGGAACAATCACTGCAATATTCGGATGATATCTGTTTATATTGTACTTTATGTTGTACTTATTAATGTCTGGAAAGTCGGAGAAGAAACCCAAAATTTTGGGCTTTTATCCCGTCTTAACTCGTATGACCTTTCGTCCACAAACTGTTTGAAGTTATTTGATAATATGACTTTTGTTATATACGTAGCGCAAATTAAAATAGCGTATAGCCGTATGACCTTTTCTAAACACATAAGGACAGCTATTTTTAAACTGTTTGCGGTCGCGTTACCTTTTTGTTGTATATAAGGCTGTAACTTTATGCTATATTAGTCAATTTACAAATTCAACGGATTATTGGTTAGACAAAAGTGCACTAGATGAAACCTTTACTCAAATATAAACGTATAGGCCGCATATTTTCAGTATTTTTTAAGTTTTAATTTTATAATTAATTATGTAAGTCAAATTAAGACAAAAAACCAATATATAATTTGAATGATCCAAATGCAAATGTCATGTCAGAATGTTTAAACATCTCAAATATATATTACATATTTCGTTTCTTGTAATAGATGTGAAATCATTACAGCACTGCGATCTATTTCCGATTTCGTTTCTCGTCGTAGATCTGAAATCATATCATTGCCGAACACGTGAAACCATTAAGCAGCCAAGTCAATCTTTCGAGTATAGGCTTAATGAGCTTTGAGAATTCAGACTAAAATACATTGGTTGATATCAGCACACCATTGTTGTATAATCATCCCGTCTTTTAAGAATTATGTTTTAGAGGCTCCAGGCATGAATTATCATTTCTTAGTCTTTTCTTTGCTGCTACGTTGATACGATTTGAATTTACTCATCCCCAGTCTGAAATTAAATTCGTTCCCCAAAAGACCCATCAACGTCATACTTGTAGCAAAAGACGAAAACACCATTTAAAGATGCTGGTTGTCCTGCATGTCAGATTGTAACATACATATAGCTATGTTATATTAAGTTCTTATTGTTTACTTCAAGAAGCAGCATCTGGGTTAAAATGGATTGGTTTCTCTCTCGTTATCTTGAAGAGACAGTAAGTTTTGTAGTACAAAGAAAACGGGTAGAAATTGTCTTCTTCGATTAGAAAAAGGAGGAAGTCATTAACAAGAGTGTAGTGTGAAAAATAGTTTTGAAAAAAAATAAGATCACAAAATCTGCTTCAAAAGCCTCTGTGATCAATTTATCTGCGAATTCAACGAATAGGCTGGCGGTAACTGCACGCATATCATCACTAAATCAAGCAACTTTTTCCATAATTAGCTGATTATTCAACGCGAATCGTTTATGATCCCAATTTAATCAAGACTTCAAAAGTAAAACGGAATCGACTTGCAGAAAGCAAGTTATTTTAGATAACTGTATGTTACCGAAGGCTTCATCCGTTACGTTCCTAATTCGGTGTCTCTGAATTAATATTTGTGTAAAATGTGCAGAAATAAAACAAGAAATAGAGTTGTCAAAAGAGGTCAAAGCATTCCCGCCAGATATATCGACGTAAACATAGAAGGTGTACATTTGCTAACGCCAATTCCGATGACGCACAGCTGATGACGAAACTTTAGGTACAGCGTACAGTCTCCATCACTTATGACAGACATACGGTCTCTACTACTTAGTACAGTCGAACAAAAAGGAAACATCACTCTCCTAATATTGCTTTCCATGCTATTAACTAATTACATTGCGTTTCTATCAATTCACACTACTGCATACCATTCACTAAAACAGACCGTGTTAATAACGACAACTAAAAGGATCCTTCAAAATATATCTTACAAGAGGAAACACGACTACATGGCTCACTGTACGATGTTGCATGTTCTTACAAGAGGAAACAAGACTACAGATTGAACTGTACGATGCTACGTATTCGTGCAAGAGAAAACAAGACAAGAGCGGACACGGTGTGATCTCACATATACTTACAAAAAGACGCAAGATTATAGTTAATATCGTGCGAACTTACATATCATTACAAGAGGAAGAAAGACTATAGGAAACTGTACGATGTCACATATTCTTACAAAAGTAGGAAAGATTATAGATAATATTGTGCCAAGTTACATATTGTTACAAGAGGAAGAAAGACGGTAGGACACAGTCTGGTGTTACATATTCTTACAAGAGGTAACTCGACTATAGGACACACTGTACAAATGTACATATTGTAAACTGTAAATCAATTCGTCTAGTGGATGATGAAGTTTAGCGATTTGGCGGTCTCAAAAACGAGACTGGGAAAAACGATTCACAAAAAAGCTTATCATTTTATATAATATAATCTTCACAGATCGGCATTCGCTTAAATATAACTAAAATTCGCATTAATTCTGTTTTACGATATCGCTAGTTTACATAAACGAATAAAATACCGTCAAACACTTCAGCTGAAAGATACAAGGGAGACTATTTTCGCCAGTAATGAATCACAACTGTCTTCGCATTCTTTAAAATAAAACAAGGTATACTATAGGTTGAACATAGCCAAGAAGGCACCCGTTACAAGGGTTACGCAGATGTTTATTTATTGGCGTAGCTAATATTAAAATTACCGCCGTTCTTCCACAAAAACCGTGGGTTCAGATACAAAACGGTCGAAGGAGTACATGTATATCAACAACATGCTTGCAGAGAGTATTTATATCAATGAATTTATCTTTTCGCAGTAATCTCAGGATCTTTGATAACATAACAAATCTATCCCAACTTTGAACTAAGCCCGCTACATTGGCTTGCAACCTAATCAACCATGCCAACTGGGATCCTGATGTTAAATCCGTCCCACATATGACGTGTCTTCCTGCTCTGATTAGATATACAAAGTTTGATCGGTAAACGTCAGTGTAATTGAATTGGATGCATATCTACATATCCAAAAGAACACTTGGTAAAAGAGCCAAGAAAGAAGGGTCCCCCAGGGAAAGGGGCTAATAAAGAATGGATCCTGGGAGGGGGGAGCCACGAATGACACCCATCTTACAGGTGATTACACCAAAGGCAATACATCTGCGTTTCGCCAATTCTAACATAGCGGTTAATGAGGAATTATAACGAATAGTCCGTTTAGTAGCATGTGCCGATTAAAGGTTAAGTTCCATAAATCTAAAGATAGTATATTTTTTTTCTAAAATATTAAAGAAGATAAACTTTATGAAATAAATGCATAGCGAGTCTTACGTGATAGAAAATTAACTGTAAAGATTCCCAAATTGTGTGAAACCCAAACAATATAGCAGCTAAGGTTAAAAATATAAAATCTTTATATCAAAGTTGAGATTACACGAACCACATTTTTCTGAAAAAGGATGAGGTTTAGTTGTAAAACATAAGAAACTTCCGAGTCGAGTTCACGTCAAACATAAATCCGACGGCCGAACAGAAGACGTGTGCCACAATGATTTTCATTTAAGCGTGAAAAAAAAAATAAACAACAGACATGTACAAGATAGCCTAAACTAAAAAAAAAAGCCAATAACCGCGAAAAGTAGAATATATTTCTGTTTGCCCGTGGGATTAAATGAGGACTAATTGACAAGTAATATTTCAAACCGGCTGTAGGCTAGCCATCTGCTTTGAGCATTCTACTTTTCTAATTGATGAAATCGAAGAAATGCCACAGCGATTTCAGAACTAATTGACCTATAACTGGAGAAACTAAGTTATTTCCAGATTCACACTGTCATTGTACAGATTCAATAAAATGGATGTTTTGCCTCTAACTCTCAACAAGATCTGGCAAACCGCATTCTGTTGGCGGCCATGTTACGGTGTTAATTCCATCGAAGAACATCCACCAATGAAAAACCGACTTTGAACCATTTACCAAATTAAATTTCAACGTTAATCAAATTTAAACTAAAAGTTATGTTCTACTTGAAATATCAATCATAGCAAATACCACAGACTTAATATTCGCTATTGAAAATGTTGTGGTAATATTGTTTTGTACCACATTAGAAACTCTCGCTATTGTTGTTAGATATAAATCTAGACGTACAACCTATTTAATAATTTCTGAACTCTGCAGATTGATATCTATCATTATGGTCATCAGAGAACCTGAGAAACTATCATAGGATTGTCATACCTCCAGCTATAATGGTTTTCTTGTCATTTAAAAATATGGATAAGGATGAGCAAAACCATGTTTTTCAAAGTGTCATTAAACATAAAATAATTATTGGTGGTTACATGTTCTAACACGCATGGGGATCTTTGCACTGCTTTATTATAACACAGGCGTTTAACGTGTTAATCGACTGATTAGCGTGGACTTATTATAACACAGGCATCTAGCGTGTTATAAAACTGACGGATGTAGAATTTATTATAACACAGCCATCTAACAGGTTATTAAAATGATTGACTTGAACTTTTAGTCGATACCATTTTTACATTCAGTTAAGTTTGTAGGACCTTTTCAAGAGACAGGTTAAGCACATTAAACATATTTTTGCAGTTTAATGCGTAGAAAGTAAACTAAATGAAATTTCATTGGTTGTGATCTATAATAACTTCTATTTATTTTTATTGGATGTGAAAAGGAAACGAAAATAAAAGAATGCCACCCTGATCGTAGATGACTATGTTTAGCCAAGTACTGAACTATGTTACAACTCTGTTATACTAAAATGTACGAAAGTGAACTATCTCTTAATTGCAGTTAATTAGCACTGTAATACAATTTGGTGTCATGTATTTATTATAACTGATGGCATATGTATTTTACAAAGATGTGTTGCAGCGAAATGTCCTGATGAGGAAGTTTGGAAACTTTAGATAATTCCATATTATGTGTACTTTTTGATTGTCCATCGCACTAAATAAGCAAATCTTTACTAAAGCCCTATAACAAGCAAATTTATTGGTTCAAATCTCATCATGTGATGCAAGAAAACGACGATTTTAGTTAATGACGCCATAAATGAACAACATATATATTCATGCTCCGTTTTATGTTTTCTAATAATATTTGTAAACAGTGGTTAAATTAAAGTTCTATTATTTATTTTTTGTGCTTCGTTATTATTTATATACAAAGACAAGAACAAAAATAAATATATGTGACAACAATGCATGAGAGGCTTTCGCTTTGCTACGGCCATTCATGTATGGAGTAATCTATTTTAAAACTTCGTGACTTCAAGAATCCTCTGAAATATGAAACTGAATTCTTAAAAAATGGTTCAAAATGGTTTATACTATCGTACTTGATATTAAGGATGTGGTGTTAAATATGAATGCATGAGACAATCAGGTTTGATGTTAATGACGTAATGTTAATGCATATGTTTAAGACAACCTGATTTGATGTAAATGACGGGATGTTGATGCATACCTTTTAGACAACCAATGACAACCTACAATGTTACGGACTTGATGTTAATGCATACTTTATAGACAACCGGACGATATTAAGGACGTGATGTTAATTTATAAGTTTTAGACTTAATGTTAAAGACGTGATGTTATTGTATAAGTTTAAGATTTGATGTGATGGACATTGAATTAAATGTATAAGAAACTAGATCTTTTCAGCAAACTCCAAAAGAATTTATATAATTTACATTTACATTTCGGCTGATTCGTTGACTGATTCATTGATTCACTGACTGACTGATTTATGCACTGACTTATTAATTGATTACTTGACTGATTCATCTAATTGACCAATTGATTAATTGACCGGTATTTGAGGTCATTATGTCAACACATGAATGGCTGTAATTCCAAGACAATTAAAAAAATACTTGATTACATCTACATCATATTGCTGACTAGGCCTGCTCTGCACAGAATCAGGCCTGCTCCGCACAGAATCAGACCTGCTCCGCACAGAATCAGACCTGCTCCGCACAGAAACAGACCTGCTCTGCACAGAATCATAATTGCATGTCGGGAAGAGCTGTCGACTCAGGAACAAATAAACGCTATTTAAGACGTATTTCAGAGGGCCACATATGGAATTGACAACCGTCTATCAGCGAATAATTAAAAACGTACATCTGAAATATTGCAGTAGCCGCATAGGAATATAGTGTACCCCCTTGTAGACCAAATTATGTCGTATCATACGCACGCACAGCATTCATCACGAGCGACTCGAATGATATGATTTATTTGTAGCCTGAGCTTTCCCCACGTTTCGGTTTTAGCATAAACGTACTAGAAAAGATTCTTTTAATGAAAGTTAGCCAATAATTCCATAAAAATAGCCTAAGACATGGTCCTATTTCGTCTTTATTA
The DNA here is from genome assembly GCA_016746295.1 of Potamilus streckersoni. NCBI lineage: Eukaryota > Metazoa > Mollusca > Bivalvia > Unionida > Unionidae > Potamilus > Potamilus streckersoni. Next base: position 1,674,219 of record JAEAOA010000734.1, on the reverse strand, counting down.
CTTTTAGTTTGCGACTGAGTTCTCCGTTAAGTTGGATTAATTTTCCTCCTTTAATACGTTGTATAGAAGAATTTACAGCATATATAATTTAATTTTCTAGAAAAACAATAAGGTTGTGAGACTGAGTAGCAAACTGGGAATTCTGTGATGACATTACCATAGTCATGAATCATCTTAAGGTAATTGATTGCCGAAATAAGTAGATAGTGTGATCCAAACCATTAGCAGTATGCATCAAGAATCGCACATAATCCAACAAAGATCTTCGTTGTAAGAAGATAAAAACATATTTCTGACGCCCTACATGTAAGAAGATAAAAAGCCAGATTTCTGACGTCATACATGTAAGATAAAAACCCAATTTTTTAAGTCATCCACGTAGGAGGATAAAAATCCAGATTTCTCACGTCATACATGTAAGAAGATAAAACCCAGATTTCTCACGTCATACATGCAAGAAGATAAAACCCAGATTTCTGAAGTCATACCTGTAATAAGATGTAATAAGATAAAAAGCCAGATTTCTGACGCCATTCATGTGGGAAGATAAAAACCCAGATTTCTGACGTCATACTTGTAATAAGATAAAACTCAGATTATGACGTCATACATGCAATAAGATAAAACCCAGATTTCTGACGTCATACATGTAATAAGATAAAACCAAGATTTCAGACGTCATACATGTAATAAGATAAAAACCCAGATTACTGATGTCATATTTGTAAAAAGATAAAACCAGATTTCTGACGTCATAGATGTAATAAGATAAAACTCAGATTTCTGACGTCATACTTGTATGTAATATTTACAGCCTAGGTTACAGCTACCGAGACGGGAATTCATAAACTCTTTAAAACTGACGATGTATTAACGATTCGAGCAGAAAATTAACTCCATACTGTTACATTAGTGCAATATATGTGATATAGCCAGCAAATTAATTCCATATGGATACATTCCCGTAATATCTATTTGCTCATTCCTGCAATATCAAACAAACACCCAGCAAATTAAATCCATATTGGTATATATATATATATATATATATATATATATATATATATATATATATATATATATATATATATATATATATATATATATATATATATATATATATATATCAGCAAATTAAATTCTGGTACATTCCCGTAATATATGTTGGTACATTAATGCATTATGAAGCAAATATCCAGTAAATTAAATCCATATTGGTACATCCCTGTCGTATCTTTTGCTACATTTCTGCTATATCTAGGAAATGTCCCGCAAATTAAATTCATATTGATACATTCCCGTCATATATATTGGTACATTCCTGCAATATCTATCAAATATCCAGCAAGTTAATAAACCAATACTGGTACATGCAGGAAAATATACTGTTACATTCCTACAATATCTAGGAAATGTCCAGAAAATTAATTCAATATGGTACATTCCTGCAAAATAGAGGAAATGTTTAGCAAATTCATACGTCTTAAAGACCAGCAGACGATAAATGTTTTTAGACACAAATAGAATCAATACTGTACCAAGCTCCAACAGCCAATTAAATTAGATCTAAAATGACTTGATCTTGTTTAACCCTGAATTGCACTACGGCAGATTGTACTAAATTATATTAACTAGTTCCTTCTGTTGCGCAGGACAAAATGAATTGTATAATCTTTATCAGTTCATCCTGATTTCCCAAAGGAAATAAAAATGTAACTTTAATTCTGGTAACGTCTTTTGCATTTCGCTCTTGGGATGTGCAAGTGATAAGTGAAATATTGTCATTTTAAGGGGATATCCTAGCGCTAACTATAGTATTCTCATTTTAAGAGGATATCCTAACGCTAACTATAGTATTCTCATTTTAAGGAGATATCCAAACGCTAACTATAGTATTTTCATTTTAAGGGAATATCCAAACGCTAACTATAATATTGTCATTTTAAGGGGATATCCTAACGCTAACGATAGTATTGTCATTTTAAGGGGATATCCTAGCGCTAACGATAGTATTGCCATTTTAAGGGGATATCCTAATATCCTAACAATAAGTTTATTATTATCATTTAAGGTGGTATCCTCTTGGCAAGTATATCATTGTCATTTAAAGGGATATCGTAGTGCTTAATGTATTATTGTCATTTAAGATGTCCAATTAGAAAGAGTATTATTATAATTTAAGGAGATATCCAAGTGGTAAGTGCATCATTGTAATTCAAGGAGATATCCTAGACGTAAGTATATTATATGTCCAAGTGGTAAATGTATCATTGTAATTCAAGGAGATATCCTAGAGGTAAGTGTATTATATGTCCACATAGTGTGTTATTGTAATTTAAGGAGATCTCCTAGAGGCAAGTGTATTATATGTCCACGTAGTAAGCGTGTTATTGTAATTCAAGGAGATATCCTAGAGGTAAGTGTATTATATCTCCAAGTAGTAAGTGCATCATTGTAATTCAAGGAGATATCATAGAGGTCCACGTAGTGTGTTATTGTAATTCAAGGAGGTATCCTAGAGGTAAATGTATTATATGTCCAAGTAGTTAGTGCATCATTGTAATTCAAGGAGATATCATAGAGGTAAGTGTATTATATGTCCAAGTGGTAAGTGTGTTATTGCAATTTAAGGAGATATCCTATAGGTAAGTGTATTTTATGTCCACTTAGTGTGTTATTATAATTTAAGGAGATATCCTAGAGGCAAGTGTATTATATGTCCACGTAGTAAGCGTGTTATTGTAATTCAAGGAGATATCCTAGGGGTAAGTGTATTATATCTCCAAGTAGTAAGTGCATCATTGTAATTCAAGGAGATATCATAGAGGTCCACGTAGTGTGTTATTGTAATTCAAGGAGGTAACCTAGAGGTAAATGTATTATATGTCCAAGTAGTTAGTGCATCATTGTAATTCAAGGAGATATCATAGAGGTAAGTGTATTATATCTCCACGTAGTGTGTTATTGTAATTCAAGGAGATATCCTAGAGGTAAGTGTATTATATTGTAATGACCATAACTAGAGTCACAATGACTTGGATACTCTTTTCAGTCTTTGCTTTTATTATGTTTGTTTATATAGATATGGTACATATGAATATGAATATGATTTATAATATTCATTTTACAAGGAAGAGTAATTATATTTATCTCTAATGTCCATTGACTGTCAAACTAGCAGAAAATTCTGGCAACCGATCTTAACATGTGTAACCTATTTTCGAGGTAAAGGTTCTTTCGGTAAAACGTCTTTGAAAGTCTGTTATAGAGTTTTTAGAGTGTACTGTTTAGTTTATCTGCTACACATATTATGCTCTTATGCTATTACTATTTGTAATATATGTAAAATACCTACAAAATCATAACGAGAACAGTCCATGTGTGTCCTCGTATCACGATGTCCGCCATTTTGGATTAGCATGAGAGTTTCGTATTTAGAGATTCTATACATTCACATTTGCAGTTATTCTTTCTAATGATAATAAGGTACTAATAAGAAAGTGACTTGCATGTTTTAGTGATAATATCGTTACAATACCGTTGTATCGAGGTATGCAATTCATGTTTCAATGTGACAATAGCGGTCGTCTGCATAAAGTGCAGAACCCGCATCTATATGAATCGATTCAATTATTCAAGACTTAAGTTATCATCATAAAGTTTAATTTCACCTAAACTTGAGCTCATAAAATGTTCTTATTCGTTTCATAGACGAGCTCTATGGTATTTAACTAATTATTGTTATGCAATTTATGTATTTGTAATTTTGACATTGTATATCATGCAAAACTGTATTGTTTACAATGCAATGCATGGCGCACCATACAAGACACCGATTGGTTGCATGGGTTGCCGTGCATGCAGCGATTGGTTGGATTGTCTCACGTGGTGCCTGGGGAAGCTTATAAATACGGGAGCGCTGTCAATGTTGGTCAGACAACTGACGAGTACAGTCGGCGCCAGAATTCAAAGTAAAGCAAGCTTTCGAGTATGTACATTTTTTTATCTTTACAAATATCATATCATAATAATAAATAATCAAGAATTGATGGAATAATAGATTGTTGCAGTTGTCTCCCACCACACTTGAAAGCCTCCCCCACCTCCTGTTGTTATATTAGAATTACATGATCTAGCTGTACACAATAACTATAGCTTTTATTTATTATTACAATTAATTAAACATTGCCAAAATTGTTCTCGATTTTATGTTGATGATATAACCCCCCTTTTATTGCCCCAACCCAAAACTTTTTGACTTTTTTTTTAAAAAATACATTTCTCTCTGTTCCTATATACAAATATTTGTAGCATCCTTAAGGACCAAAAAGGGCCTTACAATATCTCCAAGTAGTAAGTGCATCATTGTAATTCAAGGAGATATCATAGAGGTAAGTGTATTATATCTCCAAGTGGTAAGTGTGTTATTGTAATTTAAGGAGATATCCTAGAGGTAAGTGTATTATATGTCCACGTAGTGTGTTATTGTAATTTAAGGAGATATCCTAGAGGTAAGTGTATTAGATGTCCAAGTGGTAAGTGCATCATTGTAATTTAAGGAGATATCCTAGAGGTAAGTGTATTATATCTCCAAGTAGTAAGTGCATCATTGTAATTCAAGGAGATATCATAGAGGTAAGTGTATTATATCTCCAAGTGGTAAGTGTGTTATTGTAATTTAAGGAGATATCGTAGAGGTAAGTGTATTATATGTCCACGTAGTGTGTTATTGTAATTTAAGGAGATATCCTAGAGGTAAGTGTATCATATCTCCAAGTAGTGTGCTATTGTAATTTAAGGAGATATCCTAGAGGTAAGTGTATTATATGTCCAAGTGGTAAGTGTGTTATTGTAATATAAGGAGGCATCCTAGAGATTATTGTTGTAATTTAAGAGAATGTCGAAGTGGTAAGGGCATCATTGATATTTAAGGGGATGTCAAAGTGGTAAGTGTACGTAAGTGTATTATTGCGATTTAAGAGGATATCTTAGCAATAAGTGTATTCTTGTCGTTTAATGGGATGTCCTAGAGGTAAGTGTACTGTTGTAATTGAAGGGGATATCCTAGCGCTAATTGTATTATTGTCTTTTAATGGGATATACTAGAGGTAAGTGTACTGTTGTAATTTAAGGGGATATCCTAGCGCTAAGTGTATTATTGTCTTTTAATGAGATATCCTAGAGGTAAGTGTACTGTTGTAATTTAATGGCATATCCTAGTGGTAAGTGTATTATTGTAATTTTGGGGATATCCTAGAGGTAAGTGTTATTTGGTCTTCTAAGGCGATGTCCAAGTGGTAAGCATATTATTATCATTGAAGAGGATATCCTAGGGTTGAGTGTATTATTGTAATATAAGAGGATATCCTAGCGTTAAGTTTATTATTGTAATATAAGAGGATATCCTAGCGCTAAGGGTATTATTGTAATATAAGAGGATATCCTAGCGCTAAGGGTATTATTGTAATTTAAGGGGATATCCTAGCGCTAAGTGTATTTTTGTAATTTAAGGTAATGTCCTAGTGGTACGTGTCCAATTGCCTATTGTCATTTAAGTGGTTGTCGCTGTAGTAAGTTTATTATTGTCATTTAGGTCGATATCCTAGTAGTAAATATACTACTGTCATTCATCATGCGTTTATTGTTTTCACCGTTACCATGACATTGTCAGAATCGTACAGATTTATTCCATACCGAACACCTTGATCATGGAATACACGAACGTCTAAAAATAGCATAGTTAATTAGGAACTACATTGTATACAAGAAAGCACACGTGTAGTATACGCTTTAGGTTTTAGCTTATTATAATTGCTTGTTGACGAACTAAATAAAAAAGCTGTTTCGTCTATTTGAAAGTTTAGATTATCAAGTGAACGATATCGTCGAGTGTACCAAGTCACAAAAGAAACTTTCAAACAAGGAACGAATGAACGAGATCTTTGCAATTTGCACAAAAAAACATGAGTGAGAGCAGAATTGAAAATACCATTCTGTTCATTTAAATATTTATTTAGGAGAAATATTCGTAACTTTTTTGTAAATGGAACGGTTCAGACTGACCCGTGCTCTCTGCGGTATATAATACAACATAGTAGAGCATAATAAAGACAAAAAGTCTATCGCGAATCTATCAGAGACGTACCATTTTATAAGTCAAGGTACTCAATTCGAGAAAAACTGCAACTGAAGGTTTCGGTTGAAAATTAAAGGTTTCAGAGTCAATAAGCAAAGACGACGAAGAATTCATATTTCCGCTGGCTGAATGGACTGTCACACACCAGCTGCTTTGCAATTTACCATATTAAATTTATGATCCAATATTTCAGATTTATGCTAGCAGAACACGCAATACAGGTTATTAAACTTAATTACACACCACAAAATTGTACTTTATTTTCGATTACATTCCCAACAGCGTTCACATTCTCCTTACTGCACTCGAAATGAAATGAAAAAAATAGTGTGTTTTTAATAATTTCAATTGAAATAGTTCATATTTTACACACATTATTCTTCCAAACAACCAATTACAGAACAGAAATACATATGAAGCTGATGCAAGGCTGGTCCCTCTCTGTTCAACAAGTGTGGAATTGACACAGCTAATAAAGCCAGTACATCACAAGCAGGAAAACAGAACTGAGTAGAACCGGCAAGGAAATCCATCCATTCCTGACAAACTGGAAAAGTTGTTGTAATGCGCATTCATTCACAATATGATTTTAAATTTCAGTTTTAACAAAACCAAATCGACAATTCTTTTGCGTCAGTGATTTGGATTTTTGACGAAGTTTTTAACCATTTTTCAGTCATATTGCTATGATTTCTGCAGTACGCAGTATACAGTGACGTCTAGCACTGGGGCATCATACCCCAGACACAGCATGATGCGATGCCCTACCCAGTCACATTACCCTGACACCTAGCTGACCAATCCTAACAATCACCTCTCAATGCTTGGCGCCATGCAAGGTAGCTGCCAGTACCATTGTATTTATAAGTCTTAGGTACGACTCGGCCCAGTTTCGAGCCCGCGATCTCCCCTCATCCGAGGCAGACGCTTTGACCAATTAGGCCACCGGAACAGTCAAATCCTTTTTGAAACTAATGTCGAGCGCGCAACGAACTTGAAAAGCAGCTTGCTTGGTGTTATATCCGCATTAATATTGTTATTTTATATTGATGAATTGACGGTTGTGCATTTATTTTGGAATACAGCATAAGTTCAATTATATTATTTTTAGTAGTGTACCTTATCCGATTGTTTGGCTCGTCCGCCATACTAATTTATATGATTACTTCCGTTTTCAGCGTCGTTTTTGGTATTCTGTAATTATTTAGAAACGTAAATGGTTTGGAGTAAATATGGTAGGCATTGATCAACGCATCGCAGATTATGCAAACTAGGCATTGCAAGCCTTATTTGGAAAACGAATTCTCGCTAGAATCTCGTGCTATCTGTCATGGTGGACAAGGTACGTCCAATGCAAAACTTACATTACATACATTACAATATAATATACCCAATATTCGAATAATCATTAGCCAAACTACGTGAAAATGCAAATCTTCTTGTCTCTGATTTACTTACAACATTGTAAAGATATGTTCAGATTGTAGCATGTACGCTTTCAAATACTTTCATTCATATATATATATATATATATATATATATATATATATATATATATATATATATATATATATATATATATATATATATATATATATATACAATAAACTGACAACGAACAGTGCGAGACTAGTAACTAACTAGCCTGAGCGCTTTCGACTCTTAATGAGTTTTTTCAAAGGCAAATACAAAACATATATAAAACACAACAAATAAACACAAAAACGTTGTGTTTGGAAACCTCTACATGGCTGTCTCAACATGAGTTAAAACTACAAATACAACCAGCTTGTATAGACTTGTTGCGGATACTGAAAACTGTTTATAATTCCCTAAAAGTGTACAAGCCAAAGCGTCATCTATTACTTTTTTCTACATTTATTTAATGCACACACACACACACACCTATATTCACATGCCCAATTGGCAATATTATTAATACCGATGGAAGTAAGAATAATTTTGTATAGACCATTCATATACAGTATCTTGAAATTATAACAAATTGTAAACAGTCGATTGATAAAACATGCGAAAGGGTATACGAGCTATCTGACTGAAAAGAACCGCCAACTGCCGGTCAGATCATTTTAACTCTTTTCGCCTAATATTGAACAAGGAAATCAATCTTGCAATATTTGCATTTCTTAAGGACATGCGATTCCCTCTTGTATGTCTTTCTCATGCTCACTTAAAGAGGAACAATACGACCATATAATGGCATCTTACGTCATGTAGACTGGTTACAATCATATTAGAGGCAAGACACTAGAAGATACCAGAATGGATCTACGTCTATCGTCATGCGCCATTCCTGTATGCTTGGACAATACTGGCAAACATTTGTTGTTGAAAGTAATATGTTAATTTTCCTTGAGATTCTTTTTTTACTTTTATAACTATCTTCAATTCACAAAGATGCACTTTATATTGCAATGGATTCATAAAATTAAGTTTGGAGATTGTCTACACGCTAAAGATGAACATAATTCACTTCATTTTGACCGTTCTAGCTTTAGGCTTTATGGCTGCAAAATATGAAGTTAATGCTTAAAGGAAATTCCAAACCACGCCAAGTCTTTTGAATGCGTAATTTAAAAAAAACTGTATGAACAAAATAAATATTTTTATTTTGTAAGGAGAATTTCAAATGGCGTTGGTATTTGTTTTTAATTGTAATGACATACTTTGTTTGGGTTCGATCCCCTACCTTTCTATAGAATGTAATCTACAAGTTTTGACCAATTCATGGATTAGAAGGCCAGTAACCCGATGTGTGAGTAACATGACGAGAAGACATCTATTGATTGCCAGACAATTCGCAATTGATTGGACGACCATTCGCTGTGAGAAGACAGATGCCTACTGACTGACCAAACTATTGCTTTGAGAAATAGTTTTTTTTTCCTCAATACTTAGCCATCACAACATCGGTCGAATTTAAGAATCGAGACCGAAATATAATTGATTCAGATATCCAGGTCGTTATACTGTTATTAGCGTAGTATCAAATTGTCTTTAACATATGTTTATTCCCAGATGTTCGGGTCGTTACAAAGTAATTAGCGCAAGAACCAAGCATTCCTTAATCATTAATGAGTACTCGATGTGACTTAGCGGTTTATGTGCAGTACTTGCGACCAAAAGGATCTGGGTTCAAATCCTTCGATCCGATTGACGTGGGGCAGCTATTATCATCTGCAGTTGTGTACGGCACTTAACTCCAACTGCCTCTGTACTAATTAACTTTTATTAAATCTGGTATAAATCAGTTACCCGTTGCAGAAAGTCGCGTACCCGTTGCAACATAGGACAGAGTGTTACTTAACCCGTTCCAGAGTAGGGCAGGGCGTCACATTCCTGTTCCATAGTGTCACATATCCATTATAGCGTTTCACATACCCGTTGCAGCATATCACATACCAGCTGGAGATTGCCACATTCACATTAAAGTGTATCACATACCAACTGCAGAATGTCACATGCCCGTTCCAACGTGTCACATACCCAATGTAGTGTCCCATACCTTTTGCAGTGTAGGGCAGCTCGTACAAAGTGTCTAACAATTTCCATATTGGACTTACCAAAAATATCAGATGAACTAATTTAAAACAAATTAACAGTATTAACCAAATCCAAAGTGTGACCTTCTATAATTCGGTTTAATTTTTCTCATATTAATTGGATAAATAAGCATCACCGACTTACAAAGATTATCTATATCTGGGTAAATAACATTGCTGCAAATCGTGAATATGCTGTAATTTGAATCGGTCACCTAGGTGATATATTTAGTTCCTGATTGACAATTTCTCCTTTTTCAATGTCAGCGATTACTATCCCATATGTGTAACTCGTAAGCAGCAGGGCGCAAAGACAAACAACTCACACTCCTGTATGCAACACTGATGCTTTAACATGATTTTTTTTTTCTCTTGAAATCTCATTAACTTTCTCTACTATAGATCAATATTACAACTAGCTGGTAGCAATGTCTTCATACAATCACTAAATAAGCACGTTCCAATAAAATGAAATCAAAATCATTAGACGACCCAAACAAGCAGAATGGTATACGATCTATCGTTTATGGTGTAACAAAGTCAAATCCCTCGCGTTGTAAAACCCAAAAGCCTATTCTGATACAAGCCATCGCTTTAAACCCTAATAAGAGATGCATCATAAATCATCTGCTAAAAACAACTTCAAGAAAACAGTACTTCTTTGTTCGTATTAAATTATGGTGAATGGCGCTAGTTCTGCTGATGATCACGACATGACAAACCAAATGTACATCTTTTTAAATTTTTCCCAAACCTCTGACAGTTCTAATTCTACAGATGCTACAACTGACAAACTTCGTGAACGAAAAGGTACCCGATCATGTTAGAAGATTTCGGTCCCACAATTACAAAACGGTTACCGCTGACACAACAGACACTGACAAATCAGTTGGTCTTGGCAGGATTCATACCAAAATTCTGAACATGTCAGCTTAATCGCTTTTTAAGTCATCGAAAGAAGTAATTAACTGTAGTATCACCTCCTGGAAATTGCATTGAAAAAAGCACAAGTATTTGCATTGCATAAGGAGTATGAAAAGAATGGCTAATCAAGCGATTGACTCATTTGTTCTGTCAGTACTTTGAAACATTACTGAAACAACATGTCAGCAAGCTTCTATACACACCTACGTTGAGTTTCCATTGCAATAAAATATTAAATCCATGAACTGGTTTCAAAACATGGACTTTGATTTTCCAGTGCGATATCATGTCGAATCTATCAACTGGTTGAAAATATGGTTTGTTTGGGTTTTTTTTATCTGGTCTTAAAACATGGATGTTTTAGTTTCAGGCGCGATATAATGTTCAATTTATGAGCTGGTTTCAAAACATGAATTTTGATCTGGTTTGAAGACATGATTTTTGAGTTCCCAATGCGATATTATGTTCAATCTATGAACTGGTACGAAAACATGGCTTTGAATTTCAGTACGACGCAGATTAATAAACCTCATCACCTAATCTGAATTATCCTTAGGCTATCTTTCATATCCGTGAATTATTCTTGATTCGTGCACATTCGAAGTTAAGGGTTAAGGATTAAATAAGTTGATTACAATATTATGCAGAATAATTGAAAAAAATATCTTAAAAACTTTATCATCTGTCTGTCAAACTATCTAACTTTATCATATGTCTATCGATCTCTCTAATTTTTTTATTGGGAATTTGTATTTTAAAGAAAACCATAAAGCGACCATTAAAATGTTGTAAAACACAAGTCATAGGTGACCGGTACCAATCATTACCAGATACATTGAAATGTCTCTGAAGATCATAAAAAGAGATGAACAAACAAACTGTGCACGGCTGCTTCAATTGGTTGATAACTACGTCATTTGTGATACGTTCTTATCGCGTCTTGGTTAATTAGTGTATAACAAGTCATTTTCCAATTTTCACCCCCAAAGCAATGTGCACTTGATATTAAACCACATCTGTATCTTTGATGTTGGAGCTGGGTACAAAAGGAACTGTTGAATGTGAGGTCAGTTATCGCTGACTATACAAAATGTAATGACAAGATAACTGAATTCGAACAGCAATCACTGACACAGACCGAATCCAATTTTAAAATTTGTTCTAATATTCAAGTCTACTTTTTCCCATATGGCGTACATAGCAAGCTTCGAAGACTCAATTAAATGGGCCTCAAAGCAGATTGTCATAAATGTTTTGCTTCACATACGTGGACGATAGTTTTCGACCCATGCAAATAATATTAAAGAACTGATCTCACATTTTAGAAGCCTCTATTGACCAATGAATTTTTTTCGTTTTAACTAATGTCGGTTAAACTGCATTAACATGAGACTGGCATTTGCATTTTGCACTCAAATTACTACTTAGCTAAATTTCAAATGAGTATAAGCTGTTATTAACAAAGATTTTAGGAACTGTCAAACTTCATTATGCTTTTATAGCTGTAGGGACATTCCGTAACTAAAGGCATAGATCGCAATTTAAAATCAACATGTGCGCATTATGATTAGATAAAATACTCCTGTAACTTATTCACGAAGGAAATGAGTCGACCTTCAAACAAGAAAGATACAGCAGTCAACATTGAATAGGATAATATATGGCGGAATACCTTAGTACTACGCCATTATGGTTCTAGGAATGCCTTAGGACGATGCCATTGTGGTCCTAGATGCTCTCTGATTAATGTGCGTGTAAATCAATTAATTTGCGTTGCTTAGAATGAAAGGCCTACCAATTCATCACGGGAACCAGGCTACGATTACAAGACGTAGGAGGTGAAATAATTGAATAAGACATCATGCATGCAAATTAAAACTGCCAAGTGACCTTTTTCTATATATCAGTCGTTAAAGAGTTCAGCTTATGTTTGGAAATAATGTAAGGTCGTCCAAATAAATGAAAACCAGATTAACAAGTTAAATGACTGTCTTGGGCTAAAATGCTAAAACCAAATTAGTCAAAGCCAGGAAAGGGCATTGAAATCAAGCAATTAGGGACACCAAAATAACTATTGCATTATTTGAGGATTATTTTGTTCCCAGAATGTTAATTTTCAAAGGTCCAAGATGTTAAAAAAGAAATGTGTATCAATAGAGAGTGTAAATGATACAAGACAGAAAGATACTGACATTATTTTCCTTGGAACAATGAACACCAAACACCGAATCAGATCTTGTTCACGACAATATCTTGGGTATAGGGGAATTTAAGACCACTGTGGCTTCCAGATTTGTTTTAGTACAGTCACAAAATTCTGCCACAAGGTATTCGTCCCGAAGCTCATTACCAAGATATGAAATAAATGATGTACAGAAACCGTGAATGCAGATTTAAATCGATATATAATATTGTTATAATGCATCGTTTTCACTCGCAAAGTATAGGGTAATAAACTTTTGCGGTAGTTACCATTTTGTGACCACTAAAGATACAATCTAGTCAAAAATGTTTCCACTACGATTTTTTTTCCCGTCGGTCTCAGTTTGTATGGTCCTGATAAAAATAAGTATTTCGATTCTGTGAAGATCAGTAAAAGATTGTAATGTTTTTTCTTCTATAGAATGATCGTTGTTCGTTGTTCGTCAGGTCTTTAGACAAGTCCATTGTTTTCTGCTTTTCATCCTCCCGTTACACGACATTTTGAGACATATTTTTAAATATTTACAGGACATGTTGGGATATATCTTTTAAACACTTACAGGACATTTTGGAAATTATATTTTACATACTTACAGGATATTTTGGGACATACTTGAAGTATTTACAGGACATTTTGGAACATATATTTTAAATACTCAACATTTTGGGACATATTTTAGATAAACAACATTTTAGGACATATATTTTAAATGCAGAACATTTTGGGACATATTTTAAATACTTACAGGACATTTGGGGACATATATTTAAATACTTACAGGACATTTGGGGACATATTTTAAATACACAACATTTTGGGACATATTTTTAATACACGACATTTTAGGACATATATTTTAAATACTTACATGATATTTTGGGATATATATTTTAGACACTTACATGACATTTTATGATACATTTTAAATACACGACATTTTGGATATATATATATATATATATATATATATATATATATATATATATATATATATATATATAATACTTAAAATACTTACACGACATTTTGAGATATATATTTTAAATCACAACATTTTCGGACACTTACACGACATTTTGCGACATATTTTGAACACACGATATTTATGTGTCATATTTTAAAAGTAATTAGCACGTTATTTTTTGTACATATTTTAAATACACGATAGTTATGCGATATAGTTTTTAAATGTTTAACTCGTCATAATGGTATTATATTTTAAATAATTGCTTTAAAAACAAATGAGACCGTTATGTTTGAATGAAATAACATGACAGCTAAGGTACAGAAAAAAACGTCTATATACATACCGTATGCTTATATGTCTATATCATTAGTTGATAGGTAATAATCTTATATGTATTTCACACACACACACACACACACACACACACACACACTCACACACACACACACATACACACAACTCATTTGTGATATTATTTTCAAATTACAATAAAATGCTTTTAAAAGTGCAAAAATGGATAACGAAAGTTTTATATGTTGCATAGTATGAAATATGATCAGGAACATGAACTATAATAATCCAAGGGTTGGTGCTATTTGTACCCGTTCATAGCTTTGTTAGATTTTAGTGATTATTTCTAGATTATGGGAGTCGATGTTCTGGATGATATTTCTCAACTCAATACTTAGCCAATTTATTAGAGCAGACTTCATAATGTACAGTTTTCACTAGACTTTATGCCAGCATTGATTCTATTCGTAAAATGGACCATCCATAATTTCTTAAAATATGGAACACTCTGGATATTATAGGTGTTTAGAAATTTTGAGATAGTAATAACATTTTGCATTTGATGTTTTGTCATATTTTGTGTGGCATGCCGTGATGTACTAATATCCTACTTGAAAAAGCTTACTGAGGAGTCATACATACATGAAACATGAAAATCATGCAAATGTGGAATCAGTTTCGTGACGTGTTGTCAGTAGGTGATTAAAGCAATTGTATTGTAGTATTTGCGCTTTTAAAGGTTCATCAGTTTGCAACGTCTGATGTCCTGGCGTCTTTAAAAATAGGGGAAATTGGGGTTTGGTTCGCTTGATATGAGACCTCCTGTTATGAGACCCTTTGTGTGTAACCGTACTATCATATATCGACCTTCTCAGCTGAGAACAGTCAATGAATAAGTGTAAATCGACGTATAACTTCAAGGAAAATGGTTAATGGCCTTTTTGAAATAAGTGTTGATATAAAGATTTTAGAACACATACCATTTTAGGACAGATACCGTGTTAAATGCAAACTCAACATAAACAGCACTAGCCAGGTTACATGTACTAAAATAAAGAATCATTAGAGCAAATAGCAAAATAATGCATGACGGTAGTCACACTCAACTCCCTCCTCGAAGAGAAGAGTATAGTTTCTTACGAGACACTTTATACTTCTGTGAGAAATAACCGTGATTTGTCGTTGGTAAATGAGCATCAAGTGTGAGCATTCATTGTTTGGCATTTTAAATACTGGTAAGGCATTTTGTATTGGGCTAAATACACTGTGCTAAAACAAATGGGGAACAGATTGATGCTCACATATTACCCTGGCTATTTTGCCCTTGTGGAAAAACATATTTACTCTATAAATTTTGTATATGTAGCGTGCTTTATACCATTAAGTGAAAACATGTATTTACTCTATAATTATTTTACATGTAGCTTGCTTTACACCATTCGGTGAAAACACGAATATGATTTTTCAACAATAATATTTTAGATGTTAATTGCTTTACAGCATTCAGCGGAGACACGAATATGTATTTTTTAATAAATATTTTAAATGTTTATTTTACACCATTCCTGGAAACAAACAATATAATTATTATTAAAAACAATATTTTAGATGCTGCTTGCTGTACATCCTTCGGTGGTACAAGTATATAGTCTATATAAACATTTTAGTTATTTCCTGCTTAACACCGTTCATAGGAACAAGTGAATATTCCTTTATAAATATTTTAGATCTTGCTTGGTTGACACCATTAAGTGGAATAGGTGTATTGTCGTCATAAATATTATAGATGGTGTATGCCTAATACTATTAAGTGGAATATGTGTATAGTCGTTATAAATATTTTAAATGGCGCTTGCTTGATACCATTCAGTGGAAAAACGTGATAGTTTATGAGTTTTCCAAACACAATGTTATACTGGTCTGCCGGTCCTGTTTAGTTAGCGTGTAAATAAATTATTTGTTGTGTGCGGAAAGAAGATATCCAAAATCCATTACAAAACACACGATGCGTTGGCCATGAATACGGGAAAAATTTATGGAAAAAGAATCGTGAGCGTAAACCAAAACTAAGCTCTGACCTTTTCTTGTAGTTGAATTCTACCTTTCGAATATGGTGATTTGAACTTCGATGAAGTACGTGAGTTACGAGTCAATAATTTCACTTTATACAATCGAGACATGTATTTCACATAAGAAATGATACAATCGAGACATACATTTCACATCTAAAATGAAACAATCAATACATACATTTCACATCAGACATACATTTTCACATCTAATATGACACAATCAATACATACATTTCACATCAGACATGCATTTTCACATCTAATATGACACAATCAATACATACATTTCACATCAGACATACATTTCACATCTAATATGACACAATCAATACATATATTTCACATCTGACATGCATTTTCACATCTAATATGACATAATCAATACATACATTTCACATCAGACATACATTTTCACATCCAATATGACACAACCAAGACATACATTTCACATCCAATATGATATAATCAAGACACACATTTCACATCCAAGAGTATTTACTCAAGACATAGATTTCACATCCTACAAGACACAATCAGGACATACATTTCACATCCAAGAGTATACACTCAAGACATCGATTTCACACGGTAGACTATCCAGTGTACTATCCAGGGTAGTATCCAGAGTACTATCCAGTAGTACTAATCAGTGTAGTATCCAGTGTACTATCCAGTGTAGTATCCAGTGTACTATCCAGTGTACTATTCAGTGCAGTATCCAGTGTACTATCCAGTGTACTAATCAGTGTAGTATCCAGAGTACTATCCAGTAGTACTAATCAGTGTAGTATCCAGTGTACTATCCAGTGTAGTATCCAGTGTATTATCCAGTGTAGTATACAGTGTACTATCCAGTGTAGTATTCAGTGTACTATCCAGTGTAGTATCCAGTGTATTATCCAGTGTAGTATCCAATGTACTATCCAGGTTAATAGAATGCCCTACTAAGAAAAAAACTTAAGAATCTAAAAATGAATTAAAATCGGCGCTTTACGAAAACGGCTCCGAAACGGACTGACGCAATTGTAGATTTTATACGTTATTCTTGGAAATCACGGATAAAAATGATGGAAAACCAAACAAACCAAAAGAAATTATAAATATATGAAACAGCATATAAATTGAACATAAAATACGATTTTACATATAATCTGAACACCAAATACAATCTGAATACAAACTGAACACAAAAATAACATTTTGCAAACTAACATTAAATGCAGAAAAACTCGAAATCTATGTAAATATAATGAGTCAAATCTAACAGCCATATATCAAAGGTCATATCTAACAGCCATACATTAAAAGGTCAAGTCTAACAGCTATACATTAAAAGTCAACTCTAACAGTCATGCATCCAATGTCAACTCTAACAGCCATACATCAATAGTCAACTCTAACAGCCATACAACCAATGTCAACTCTAACAGCCATACATCAATAGTCAACTCTAACAGCCATATATCCAATGTCAACTCTAACAACCATACATCCAATGTCAACTCTAACAACCATACATCCAATGTCAACTCTAACAGTCACACATCCAATGTCAACTCTAACAGCCATACATCCAATGTCAACTCTAACAGCCATACATCCAATGTCAACTCTAAACAGCCATACATCCAAAGTCAACTCTAACAACCATACATCCAATGTCAACTCTAACAGCTATACATCCAAAGTCAACTCTAACAGCCATACATCCAATGTCAACTCTAACAGCCATACATCCAAAGTCATCTCTAACAGCCATACATCCAAAGTCAACTCTAACAGCCATACATCCAATGTCAACTTTAACAGCCATACATCCAATGTCAACTCTAACAGCAATACATCCAAAGTCATCTCTAACAGCCATACATCCAAAGTTGACTCCAACATCCACATGTAACTAGTGTTTGAGTGAAATCCTCGATCTAAAATGTAGAAGGAAATAAAACATTTTAGTCTACCAATTGTTTCACAAAACAAAACTAACCTCAAAAAGTTGGTCTGGAATGAATTAATTTTCTTTTCTCGAAAAAATATGAACTCTTTCACTTCAAATTATTAAAACGATGCTATAGAAATATAATCGAAATTATGGTATAATTTCGCGGTGTGTAATCAAATTTTGGAATCCATGACACATTTCATTTGATTTGTAATTTCATTTTCAAGCTGTATAGATCACAGAGATTCCCCAGAGCCGTATGCATGTTTTGAATAGTAATTATCAACATGCATGATTAACTAGATATCAGTAAATTCGTAACACCATATCATTATAGGGGCTGGTGGTTATTCTATCAACTTATTATTTATATGCTTATATAAAGGATCGTTTTGGTGTCAAATGGGTTGTACTGATAAAGTTACATGTAGCAAGCACGGATGAAGAAACTAGCCTCTTTCACAGCGAATAAATATATATTTATAATTATTCTTTCTGATTCTAAGACATATATGAAGGGTGATCCATCAATGGAGTGCTAGTTTGAAATGTTCGTCAGACGTTGTGTTTGCGGCTTTAAGTTAATGGTAACTCAAATTGGTTGGTAGTTCTTTCAGACAAGAGGTCCTTACGTAGATCATTACATTTTAAAGGTATCGTTAAGTAAAAGTCACTTATTATGTTTTGGCGTAAGGTTTGCTTTCACAGCAAACTATAAGAATAAAATGCGGCAATCAGTTGTGATTGTGCATATAATTGTGTACAGTGTCTTTTAGATCTCACATCGGTATATTAGTATTGATCTAGTTATGTGTTATGTATTGGTCAAGTTATGTGTCCGATAGCACAATTGAGTTTGAAGATTTAGTTATGTGTTTGATAGCACTGTTTGAGATTTACCATTTAGTTATGTGTCCGATAGCACAGTTTGAGATTCTCGATTTAGTCATGTGTCCGATAACACAGTGTAAAACTGACGGTTTAGTTATGTGTCCGATAGCACATTTTGAGATTGACGGTTTAGTAATGTGTCCGAGAGCACAGTTTGAGATTGACGATTTAGTTATGTGTCCGATAACACAGTTTGAGATTGACGATTTAGTTATGTGTCCGATAGCACAGTTTGAGATTGACGATTTAGTTATGTGTCCGATAGCACAGTTTGAGATTGACGATTTAGTTATGTGTCCTATAGCACAGTTTGAGATTGAAGATTTAGTTATGTGTCTGATAACACAGTTTAAGACAGACGATTTAGTTATGTGTCCTATAGCATAGTTTGAGAGTGACGGTTTAGTTATGTATCCGATAGCACAGTGTGATATTTACGATTTAGTTATGTGTCCGATAGCACAGTTTGAGACAGATGAATAGTTGTGTCAGATAGCACAGTTTGAGATTTACAATTTATATATTTGTCCAAAAGCAAAGTTTGAGATTGACGATTTAGTTATGAGTCCGTTAGTTTTGTATGCGATTAACGATGCAAATGTGTGTCCGCCAGCACTGCTTGAGACTGACGATACAGATGTGTGTCCGTTAGCATGGTAAGAGATTGATGATGTAGTTGTTAGTGTGTCCACTCGCATTTTATACGATTGACGATTACGGCGTAAATCTGTGTCCACTAGCATGTTATGAGTTTGATGATGTAGTTGTTAATGTGTCCACTTGCATTGTATACGATTGACGATCACGGCGTAAATCTGTGTCCATTAGCATGTTATGAGTTTGATGATGTAGTTGTTAATGTGTCCACTTGCATTGTATACGATTGACGATCACGGCGTAAATCTGTGTCCATTAGCATGTTATGAGTTTGATGATGTAGTTGTTAGTGTGTCCACTTGCACTGTGTACGATTGACGATCACGGCGAAAATCTGTGACCATTAGTATAGCATGAGGTGGATCATGTGGATGTGCGTCTGTCAGCAAGGTTTGAGATTGGCCATGTAGATGTGTTTGTGTGTGTATGTGTGTGTCCACTGACGTGGTAAAAAATTGACAATAAGGATGTGTATCGGCTAGATTCGTATGATATTGAAGATGTACATGTGTCTGCTAGGTAGTGCCGAATTGCCTAATAGACAGAGTAAGCACCGGTCTATGGGCCTCCCAACTTTTACGGGCCTCGCGACAACGGATCAAAATGATAATAAATTGATTTGATCCTGACGTATTAGGAGATAATTTGCGAGGGGAAGATTTTGACTTCCTAGGGGCCTCCACAGGGTTTAATCCGGCACTACTGCTAGCATGGTGTAAGGATGACTATGTAGATGGCGAGTATCCGCTAGCACGGTCTGAGGTTGACAATCCAGATGTGAGTGTATGCTAGCATGTTATGAGTTTGACGATGCGGATGTGGATGTCTGAGATAGATGATTAAGATGCACCTATGTCCGCCAGCATGGTATGAGGCTGTCGATACAGATGTGTAAGTGTACGCATGCATGAATTGAAGAAAATGACAATGTAATTTCACTCTCATTACAGTAGGACCACGAGGTACTGGGCCACTTTTCGTCTGCTGTGTTTTCATCGTGGTTCGGCAGGGTAAGCATGCCCGTGTCTTTACTATGGTTTTCAACATGTAGAGATTGAATAATTACTTTATACAGATCAGTGTTCCCAGGGAAATTACTGTAGGACTGCTCTTATAAACGAAATTTAGTAGTCAGCATTGACATGTTGGCCATCGCAATATCACGGCTAGAACTGGCTTGTCTTTGCTCTGGAAGAAATACGTATGCATGTCCTTCAGAATATCTAGTCCCTTTCATATTTGTCGTGGCAACATTCTCTGAGAAAGTGTTTCCTTCTTCAACCGAGGGATGGCTAAATATATTGGTGGTTCAGATGCATGCAATTTTTTCTTTTGCATACATATGTTAAATTTGACATAAAACATCAAGATGTATGCCCACGTAAGTGATGATGAGCAGTGATCCTACCTGGGGTAGCAGACTTCTGTGACAGCATGGGATTTGAGATGTGATTATGCTATCTCACATATCTGGATTGGATTTGTTTTACGGTACTGCAACACAAGTAGGCTATTCAGGGAAGAGGCAACTGGAGTAAAGTGCTTTGCCCGCGAACACACCACGAGAGCTGGCCCAGGAGGGTCCGATGGTAAAATTCAAACCCGGACCCTTTCGAGCGTGAGTCAAACACACTAACCAATTGGCTATCGCAGCTCCGGATCTCATCTATATTGGTTTGAAGGGGGATAAATGAGTGGGGCGCTGTTTGGTAACAAATCGACAGGTTTTTGTATCGGCGTGTTGGGGCGATTGATGTTTTGTGTGGACATGCCAGAGTTTTATTTGTCTAATAAACTGATACTGTGCAATGGATTATATGCAAATTGTTGGACAGCCAAAATGAATCTAAATATCACTACCTGAAAATTGTTTTTTTTTTTTTGTGGTAGCAGGCGGTGTGTCTCCTTGTTTGACAAGTTATTGGTGGACTTTTATATGGGAGTTTTTTGTTTTTAATGGGATTTTTTTAAATGGGAGTTTTGTTTTAAATGGGAGTTTTACCAGATGGGAGTAGTTGTCATTATGCAAAAGCGCAACAGTATGAATTCGGTGTCACGTGGACATAGCCTGAAAATAAGTTAGCCTTAGAAGATCTTGATGTTCTAATGCGCTTGAAATCTGCCATTAATAAAAGAACGCGTACAGTTATGTATTCTATATTCAGTTTCATAGGAGTGAATGGTTAAGCGACAGATCCACTGACTCACACGACAGATCCACTGACTCGCATAAACTTTCTCCTTTTTTATTATTCTACTTTACACAAATTGGGTGGATGTTTCTGAAGTAGTAATCAATCGTGAGTCATGACTACATCTATGATCACTCAAGGAAAGAGTGATTTCCGAAAGAGTGAGTAAAGTTACAAACCTAGGTTCTGTGCTATTTTTTACGTCTCCTATTTTAGATTCCTTAGATTTTTGGTGACAATGTATGAATACTTGAATTTGTTGCTGGGAAGATATTTCTCACAAGAAGTAATAGGTACAGGTCGCATTTATACTGAAACTTGTTCACTATGCTTTCTGGAAGCATTTAATATTTTCGTATTATCGCCCGTCATATCTAGGTCTTTGAAATACGGGAGAAACAAACTCAAGCCAAAGTGATGCAGAGTGCTAGTGATTGTTACATTTGTCTTGATGCAAACGAGCTGATTTCAGACCTCTGATATGCCAAAATATCATTTCATTTTAATATTGGTTGAACTAAGTAATGTTCTAAAACTAGCAGCCTCGCAAAAAATATGCAATTTTTCAAAACATCCTAAACGCAGCAGAAGTCAATAAACAGCTAAGAACAAGTGTCATTAATCAATAAAGACTGTGCATCTTTGAGTTGTTATTCGCTATTTGCCATAATTTTAACATGTGCATATCTTTTAAGAAGCGCATGTGATACGGAAAAATATCCTGAGTATATTTAGGGAAGCGCTATCGATGCAGAAATAAACTTTTCAAACGATACAAAGATGTTTGGCAAATTTGCGACTGACAAAATTGTAGAGATTCATGAATTCGAATTAAATAGCCATCTTAGCAACGCATTTTTCTGTGATAAGGATTAAACAGCCATCTTAGCAAGGCATTTTTGTGATAAGAATTAAACAGCCATCTTGGCAACGCATTTTCCAGTTGTAGCGCAAATGAGATAAATAAATAATTAAGCTCTGTACATTCACCTGACTTTGTACACATACCTAACTTTTTAGTGCATACCCACTTGACTTTATAGAGTACACCCACTTGACTTTATAGTGTATGTCTAACTAATGTGCACCCACCTGACTTTGTACACCCACCTGACTTTATAGTGTATGTATAATTTACATTCATCCACCTGACTTTATAGTGTATGTTTAATTTATATACACCCACCTTACTTTGTACACCCAACTGACTTTATAGTGTATGTCTAATTTAGATACAGCCACCTGACTTTATATTGTATGTCTAAACTATATACACCCACCTGATTTAGTACACCCACCTGACTTTATAGTGTATACATAATTCACATACAACCACATGACTTTATAGTGTATGTATAATTTATATACACCCACCTGACTGAAGAGTGTATGTCTAATTTATATAAACTCACTTGACTTTATAAGGTGTACCCACCTAACCTTATATTATATGTCTAATTTTTCTACACCCACCTGACTTTATAGTGTATGTCTAATTTATGTACACCCACCTGACTTAATATTGCATGACTAATTTATGTACACCCACCTGACTTTATAGTGTATGTCTAATTTATGTACACCCACCTGACTTTATAGTGTACGACTCGCTTTATAGGATATGTATAATTTAAATAAATTCACACTGCTTTTGCTAATCTACGTTTTCACTGCTACACTATAATGTTGTCCTTCAGCTATTTCATATCAACGTTATCAACAGGAACAGATAGACAGTACCATCTGGGAATTAAATCCATCCATTAGCAGTCAAACTAGAAATGTCTTAATGGAAATTGATGCCCCACTAGAGTGCCTAAAACGAAAGGCAAAACTTAACAGGATTACGGTATATGCCGGACACTTTTTTGTAGCACAGCCAGTAAGAAAACAAATTTCATTATCATCTTCGTTATTTCCTTTTGTTCCAGGTTGTCAGGTAT
This sequence comes from Potamilus streckersoni, assembly GCA_016746295.1. Taxonomy (NCBI): domain Eukaryota; kingdom Metazoa; phylum Mollusca; class Bivalvia; order Unionida; family Unionidae; genus Potamilus; species Potamilus streckersoni. Next base: position 1,650,438 of record JAEAOA010000734.1, on the reverse strand, counting down.
GGTAATTAGGTATAATAAATCACTTGAGTACAGTCAATAATCATGCATCATACATAAATATACAAATATAAACGAACACACACACTCACACACATACACACACACATACACACACACACACACACATATATATATATATATATATATATATATATATATATATATATATATATATATATATATATATATATATATATATATATATATATATATAATGAAAGGTGCGGCTACTAAGTTTGCATTGCAGCCTAAACCCGCTAGGAGAAAGTCAATACGCCTTAAAAGCGACAACAATAATTTTGTGCGTACAAAAATATATTTATGTGTAGTGCAATAATAAAAACAGTTTGTCCATGCTATAAAACGAAATATTAGAATCAAAATGCTTATTTTATATATTTCAATAATTTGTGAATTGCCTGAGATATTCACAACACCAATTTATAGAACATAACTGCACCCTGCGTCACAAGGTATGTTGTGAACTTGACAACATTTATTTAGTTTTCTATGTCACTTACACACATTGTAACTCTTCGCCTAGAATATATAAAAGTTGCATTTAATTTTCTGCGTTTATTAACTTAGCATGTAGGCTATATTATGTAGCGCGAAGGCTCAGTGATAAGTTATGAATTAGGACACCGCAGTTAGGGTATATGGAACCATTTTGATTATATTTGCAGCAACCAAATGGTTGAAACCGTTTGATTTTTAATGTGCAACAAAACTAACCGGGATAATAATTTTGCCTGTCTTGCAAGTTTTGACCACTGCGTTATGCAACGTAAGCTTTCATTTAGTCCCCTGTCATAGATGTGTTGCACAATAAGCAACCGGCATTCATGACCATCCTAGATAGCATTTCATCCTGACATAATTATTGCATAGCAGAATTAAGATAACAACGTACGACTTTGTGACACTAAGCTCTAATCTAAAGTCACTTGTTACTGCAGCGATATCAGCTTTTGCAGATTGTTAGGCTAAGTATGCAAAAGTTAAATATCAGCTGATCTTGAATTTTCCCCCGTTATGAATTCAATCTTTGTTCCAAAGTCCCCTTTTCTTTAGCATGAGTAGTAAGTAATACTGCAGGTTGACAAAATGACCCCTTGTCTTACTCCTTGTCGAATTAGGAACCACACCGGAGGAAAAAAAAAGCACACTTACAACAACTTAGTTGTGTACATTAATGTACATATTAAAATGTAAAAAGGAATTAACCGGTAATTTCCGACAGCAATAATTTAAAAAGTTACTCTTTGCGCCACTCGGTCTCAAATGTCTTTTGCATCAAAAATGACATTAAAAATGCATGGACCCATGCATACGATATATTGTACTGTTTAAACTGCGAACAATCCGATGTTTTGCTGACTAAATTCTTTTTTTTTAACCATGTTGTTGTTTTAGCTAGAAATATATGAATTAATATCGCTGAGCCAAGTCACCAGCCTTGCAGGAATAATTTTACCCGACGTTTTGGTGGTGTTTATAATTTTTAACGTACCTTTAACAATTTTTCAGTCATATTGCTACGATGTCTGCAGTGTGGCAGTTTATAGTGATGTCTATCACTGGGGCATCTTCCCGCAGACATGTGGCATGATGTCCCACCCAGTCACATTATTCTGACACCAGGCCGACCAATCCTAACACTAACCTCTTAATGCTGAGCGTCAAGCGAGGCAGCTGTTAGTACCATTTTTGCAAGTCTTTGGCATGATTCGACCGGGGATCGAACCCACGACCTCCCGCAAACCAGGCGGACGCTCTAACCACTAGGCCACCGGAGCGGTTCCCCGACGTTTTGTAGATAACATGCAATAAAGTACTGGGCCTGTACATTCGAGGGAGTTCTTTGGGTATATGTTACCTCTGTATAGTGGTAGTACTAACACATTTTGCAATCTACAGGCGTGTAAGGTTGAATATTAAATAAAGTTGTAAGACACACTGTCAGGTAGTCGCTGCAATATAGACCATTCTTAATGAGATTCTCATGAATAATAATGTCTCGCGAAAGCGAGGCTAAGCTAGGCAGATCGCGACTATACTGCATATTATATATTATGTAGATTCCTTTTGCGAGAGAATATATTATATTAATATCGGATGTAATGGACTTTACAGAGATTGTTTCCATATGCGTAATAATGTTTTAACTCATAGAATTACCGCTGTGTCTATTATAATGACGAAAACTTATTTGATATGTCGATTCTCCAAAACTTAAGTTGATTTACGTCCAATCTTGAGTGTCCTTTTTCTCTACGTCACACAAAATACAAGTTAACGAGAGAGAGAGAGAGAGAGAGAGAGAGAGAGAGAGAGAGAGAGAGAGAGAGAGAGAGAGAGAGAGAGAGAGAGAGAGAGAGAGAGAGAGAAAAAAGGATTTAAAGCATCAAGTTTGTTTCTAATTTGGTTTAAGTGTAGTTATGATCAATCCATACTGTGGTCAAAACACTTGGTCAGAATAAAACATTTACAAAATGTGCATAGCGACACAAACTGCCATTTTAACCAACCACGCCTCCCAGCATGGCAGAGACTTTGTGGTGTGCTTTAAATAGTTTTGGGCACATGTCGGTATCCTTGCATTTTAATTTGTATCAGAAGTACACAACCTGTTTTTTTTATAGTGCTTGGTGTTTATAGTGCCTGCGGGTGGGAGGGACTGGGATTTTCCCTTTAGCTGGATATTTGTTTCCTTTCTGAATCATTTGTCAACTGACAATATCGATATACGATTTTATTCATACAAACACATTTTTTGTTTCAATTACAGACTGGCAGTCATATATTTACGCACACAACAGCAGGGTTATTTGTTCAAAGCTGTTTGAAAACACACACACACACATTTATTTATTTATTTATTTATTTTATTAAAATCAAAGCTCCCTGCCCCCAAACACACAAATTGGTCCCTTGTTTATCTGAACTTCTTCATTGGTTATAATTAATATTATTTTTGTGGCGTTGGTAGATGGATGAATTTTAACACCTAATATGTACATGCAGACATTAGATAAAGTAAACATAATAGAGAAGAGTCATGGTTAAACAATAAAAATGTCATCTTATGTACGGATTTTTCTGTTAATCTGTTTATTAAACTAATTTTCTCTTTAATTTTAACAAAACCCGTATCTGCTATAATTTGCTTCCATGGCTCTAATACATCTATAAGCTGGTGCCTAGATTAGTCTCGTTTTGGATTTGTTGACCTAGGGTCACGTGAATACATGAATACATTTTGAGAATGGTTTATAACAAATCTGCATTGCAAACTTGATGCTTTGGATTTATTAAGACTTTTAATGAATTTTTAATTTTACTTCACTTATATTGATAATGTTCAGCAAGACGTCGATATGGCCTGCGTCACCTTGCAGAAGCTGCTTAAGTCTCTGCTGTATGAACGTATAAAATGTTTCGTCAAACTACGGCTTAAGTTCGGCGTATGTATGCCCTGATATTGTATTGCCAATTGCAATGGAAGCATCGTCACGCACACAAACCCATCAATCGATATTCCCTATAAAAACCTTTAAATATTGTCTACCTCGCTTAACACTAACGACATTCACAAAATGCCTTAAATTATATTTGTGTTTTTTTTTTTCCAATTTCGTAGTATACTTTCCCCATGAATTTTTCCATAACTGTTTTTGTAGTATTCTAAAGAGTGTCTTCTTAGATTTATATTGTCGGCACCCCTTGGTCCTGACCGATATCCTTTCAGGAGCGTGATGTGGCCCAACACATGGCACTGCAGTAATAAAGCTCCCATGACTTTTCTCAGTAGCGTACTAACCGGGAGGGAGATGGGGGCAGACGGAGTAGTTGTCTCTGGTGCTAGAGGTTTTCGGACGCCAAAACCCCTTTGGGCCATCATTGTCGTCTTGTTGCGTCATTTTACCTTAGTACGCCACTGACATCTATTAACGCTGTATGAAATAGGATCTATATTCAAAGTTTTCAGGCGATGGTCAAGTCCAGTTTGGATAATTTTTCAAATAATCAGCATCTAGATTTCCATTAGAGAAATACTATTCTGACAATCTCATTTAATCTCATAATGGTCAAAATCTCTACTTGGTTCCATAGTCTTCTGGGGATGGAAATAAAACCAATGTATATTATTCGAAAATCTCAGTTCAAAGAATATATCAATATTATTCGTGTTTTATTTGGGTTGTTTTGCTTTTTTGTTGTTCTGTTGGGGTTAGGGGTTGTGGGTGAAGTGGGGGTGTTCTTTTGCCAGATACTAAACTGTTTTTCTGACAAGGAGTAAGGGAAGTAACCATCTTCACAGGTTCCTCACAAGGGAGTTACCTCTCTTAGATGTAATGCTGAAACCACCCCAACGGTTTAAATTTGGTGGTATTCAAACGCGTTGATAACTTACGTCCCATACAGCTGAGTCTATGTTTCTTCTAGAACGTCTTTAAGTGCAGAACTGGAAGACTTTGACAAATGTATTTCTTAACTTGCATCATTGGAACAAAGTATTGATTGATTATGTTACATAGTAGCAAGCGGCGGGAGGGGAGGGGAACAAAATATAAATTACTTCAAAAAATACCGACGACTTCACAAAATATAGCTATTATATCCACTACTGTATTGTGTCGTGGAGAAACTTGTGATTCTTCTTACTTATAGAGACTACAACTTACAAAGAATAAGTAATCATTGTGATTTTAAATGTAAAAATTGCTTTAATATTTACATTACTTTTAACATTGGTGGATTAATACTAATTTAAAGACTACGTTATTTTCTTGTAAAAGTTTCTTTTATTTTTACAGTTCTCATTTATTTTGCGCTAGAGTATTTTGATCTTTTTATGTTTGTACAGAACAATAGCTCAGTGTACACACATGCGAGCGCGCGTAAAAGCTTTTAAATTATTGTGTTCAGAAACCTTATGCTTATGCCAGTACAATTTTATGTAAACTTTTGCATCATCATATTAAACATGTAATTATTGCTTTAGCTTTAAAAAATAAAAAAAATATGACTACACAAGTACTTTAATTAACAATCCTAATGTTCTTTCTCCGTAAAAGTTATTTGTCTTTACCATAAAATATCTATGTAACTTATGGATACAAGCTCTTTACTATTTGCATCGATTTCCTTTAAAGTTACATTTTTTTACCAATTTCATGTGTAGCTGTTTTATAATCTCTGGGCTTTAATTTTATTTAATAATAATAATAATAATAATAATAATAATAATAATAATAATAATAATAATAATAATAATAATAATAATAATAATAATAATAGTATTAGTAGTATTATTATTATTATTATTATTATTATTATTATTATTATTATTATTATTATTATTATTATTATTATTATTATTATTTTAAAGCGTTGAAAACAGATATGACAGCAACAGATTCTGAAAAGGCATGAACTGAAGCCAGTGAGGCTCAACAGTAGAACGCGTAAGCAAATGGGATCTCATGGGTTATATCCCTTGTACCACATGTATGTTCACATCTTGTGTGGGCAATACTATTATTAACGAACTATATTTAGTAGCAGTATGGTGGATATATCAACTTTTTTAAATGGAGAACGCATCAAACTTACTCTAAATCTTGTAATTTCTGAAAACCTTAATGAAAAAGCAGATAATTACAAAACCAAAACGAGAAAACATTTAACATACTACAATTCCTACATGGATTGACATTTTCTATTAGCAAATCAGCACATATGCATGTCTATAAATGATGGGTAGTCCTGTACACATAAATAAGATTGCATTATAAATAGCATTAAGCACCACGCAGGAGATGTCGTAAGGAAGAATTAGTCATTCCTTACTGACATACTGGGTTTCATTTGCAAGTCGGACAAAACCATATCAGATGCTTTTTCATCAGCAACAGTCAATCTAATCGTGAATACCCGTACATAATTTGCATTCAAAAGCTAAATACTGATTTTTAAATTATTTATTAATGTCAGACATCTGGTTTGTATGCCGCGACATATTATTATTAATTTATTAACGTCAGGCAACTGGACTGTATGTTGAGGCATTTTGTTATGGCTATTAATATCGAGTAAGTGGGTTGTATGCGAAACATTTTACTATTTTTTATTTATTCATGGCACACAACTGGATTACATGCGAGACATTTTACTATTATTTATTCATAACACACAACTAAATTACATGCAAGACATATTGCTATTATTTATTCATGTCAGACAACTGGATTACATGTGAGACATTTTGCTATTATTTATTCATGTCAGGCAACTAGATTACATGTGAGACATTTTGCTATTTTTTATTTATGTCAGGCAACTGGATTACGTGCAAGACATTTTGCTATTATTTAGTCATGTCAGACAACTAGATTACATGCGAGACATTTTGCTATTATTTATTCATGTCAGGCAACTGGACTGATACATTTTGCTATTAGTTATTCACGTCAAACAACTGGATTGCAAGTGATACATTTTTTTCATTATTTAATCATATCAGGCAACAGGGATGTATGCCGAGACATTTTGTTATTATTGAATTATGTCAGGCACCTCAGTTGTATGACAAGGCATTTTGTTATTAATTACTCATGAAAGGCCATTTGTTGTATGCCAATGTATTTTTTTTTAATCAATTATTCATACCATGCCATTTTTGTGTGTCGAGGCATAGCGTTACTTAATATTCACGCCAGAAACCTGGTTGTATGCCGATGAAATCTTTCTTCTTATTAATCCATGCCAGGCACCTGGCTTGTGTGCCGATTATTTTTAAGAATGAAAAACTGTTTGTTTGTTTTTTTAATCCTTGTATTCCCAGCATACATTATTATGTCATATGATTTGAAGAAAACGATTTTATGCAAAACAGATATGAAGTACAAAGCTTGTTAAGTGGCATAAAACAAAAATATCATAGTTACAAAACTCAAAGTACGGTTACACATTACGTGGGAAGTTTTCATGCACAGCATACGTTCAGAAAGAAAATAGACGTGAGTTTCGTACATCATAAAAGAATTAAATGCAATGTACATACCTAACCTTCCTTCTGTCGAGTCACGAAAATAAGTTATATTCAAGTTAATTTTCGTTAAGGTAAACAAGAGAAGAATCTGAATTTGTTGCTTAAATTAAAGAAGTTTTATAAAAAATGCAATAAAAGCAAATTTTTTATTAATGAAACTGGCGTGAGTATGAAAGCAGAGGGATCCCCAGAGTACATCTACGTATTTCATGCATCGTTAGTAATATGGCTGACAGAAGTTTGTTCAGAATATTATATTCTTCATGAACACTTAAATCAAGCATATCTGCTTGATTGATATACAGCATAGCAACCTTGTTTGGGATTTCGTTTCTTTTCCATACAAATTACATCTTTGTTCAAATCTATTCAAGACATTAAGTCAAGTTGACCCAAAAGTAGTCTATGAAGTTAAAGGTCAGGCTTCAGTCTATGACAAAAACGCTTTCAGCATGAAAAGGTTTTCTCTCTCTCTCTCTCTCTCTCTCTCTCTCTCTCTCTCTCTCTCTCTCTCTCTCTCTCTCTCTCTCTCTCTCTCTCTCTGATCCGTCCTCTCTCTCTCTCTCTCTCTCTCTCTCTCTCTCTCTCTCTCTCTCTCTCTCTCTCTCTCTCTCTCTCTCTCTCTCTCTGCTGCCTCTAACCATTGGGACATTGATTGGGACATGTATCAAAATTCGACATGGTTGTTCCAGTTTGCATGCTGTCGTGATGCGTCATACTGAATAGAAATACTCTCTTGTAATTGGTGTAGACAGAGTTCATTTTACAAAAATAAACATACTGACAAATAGACGCACAGCAAGACACACGGACATACAAGGATGGTGACACAGACACGTTATCTTTGCAAAGTGCAAATAGAACTATCCTATTCTGTGTCCTTAAAAGAAAACTTGAGTTACGATCTTTCTTCTCATTTTTCAGAACATCATTAAGGGTTAATTTTTGCAACAAAAAGTATCCAATATTATAAGGTCGGTTCTGCTCCTTAATAGATTTAAGATAAATACTACATAACTTAAAAGAAAAAGAACATTTGTACATTTTTCGATCTATTGACCGGGACACCAGGTTACTTATAGCTCGATATTTGCTAAATTTAAATAAGATCAAAAATAAAATATAGTTGATAGTTTCCCCACACGGACCCATTTACAATCACTTCACGATTTATCACACGGACTCATTTTACACTCACTTCACGATTTATCACACGGACTCATTTACACTCACTTCACGATTTATCACACGGACTCATTTACAATTACTTCACAAACCATTTATAATACTTCACGGATCCATTTACAATCACTTCACGATTTATCACACGGACTCATTTACAATTACTTCACAAAACCTTTATAATACTTCACGTACCCATTTATAATCACTTCACGATTCATTACAAAAGTTCAAAATAGTTCAAAATATAAACAACTGTATGTTTAAACTGGTCACCAAATAGTCACTTAAATCGGATGGATTACCGCGAAAAGCAATTACACTTGGGTGTGAACAGATTTCATTGTATAGCACGTCTGTAATACATGGTAACCTTTCATAAGGATATCCATTGTATAAAGGACACTTTTGAATGCATCCTTTTTATATGGGAAACATGTGGAAATTATACAACTCGTTGATTAAATCTGAGATTAAATGTTCACTCTCAATCAATACAAAGAACCATTACAAATGTTCACTCTCAACCAATACAAAGAACCTTTACAAATGTTAAGCGATTTTCATAGGCTCATACACAATCTCAAATTCAGAATCGAAAGCGTTAGGATATCCAAGGCTAATAAAAAAAAGGAAGAGACTGAATTTTAATCGATACCCAATAGGTTTGTATAGGCAGCTGTCAACAAAAGAAAGAAAAATCTTAATTGTCAACTTGATGGTATTATGTATAAAGAATTACTGTATATGATTATTAACTAAAATAATGGCATCATTCTATTTTTTATACTATCATTCTCAGCAATCTTACTTCAATGTTAATTTTTTTGTACTCACGTGCATAGTTAGGTCTACATCTAGCAGCATCGGTACTTACCTGAAAACAAATATCATTCATATACAGGTCACATGACAAAAATAAAATCTTAGAATAAATGTATACAGGATAGGAAAACACGGATAAAATATATTAAAAATGAAAAAAAAAACCAGATTAAAATATGTATAGAATATATGAAATGTACATGTATACAATATATATATATATATATATATATATATATATATATATATATATATATATATATATATATATATATATAATTTATACAATGTATGTAATAATGTATAAAGAATATGAATTAAGTTAAAAAATGTGTGAAATATAATGCAAATGTTTGATACCCTCTATTTAAAATAAATATTAAATATTACACGTCAAAAAATGCGTTGCTGGAACACGGATATGCAACTACATTAATTCAAAAGCGACCTAAAATCAATTTTACCAGTATAGGGGACTGATGATTGACAAACGTACGGACGGACGTACAATGGTAATAGTATGCCGAAAGGCTGTACTTACGTGGAAAAATAAATAGTTATAAGGACATTTATAGAATACAGATAGATTAGGAAAATAAACGACACAATTTTGACGCTATTTTCTAAATTTAAATGTACCTGAAATAACGTTGAAATCATGCAGTACTCGGGAGGCAATTATAACATTCACCTATCTACCAAAATGTTATATTCTCCCCAAGTTCGTTGTCTACATAAATAAATGTATTCAAATATTTCAAGTAAGTCTTTTATTTCTGATATATATATATATATATATATATATATATATATATATATATATATATATATGTGTGTGTGTGTGTGTGTGTGTGTGTGTGCGCACACACACATGCACACACACTCAAAGCTATAACTACCTAAGGGTATACAAAAAGAGTATTTGCACAGCTGTATACTTAAATTAAATTCAATAAACATCTGTTGCTTTGAGATAATTATTGATGAATTATGAAGAATAAACACTTAACAAATGTTATTAGACGTCAGATCGATGCGTCTAAGCCAATACTATTGAGCACAATCTTTGTCATATTCCCTCTTTTAGTCGTACATTAGATTTTGTCATCGACTCTCGGGTAAACTGATACGGGTTTTTTGAAATAACATGTGGTACAGAAGCAAATATCTCTAGTGTTCCCCTTTACTATAATCCGATGAGCACGTTTACGTTGTATGTATGTATGTATGTATGTATGTATGTATGTATGTATGTATGTATGTATGTATGTATGTATGTATGTATGTATGTATGTATGTATGTATGTATGTATGTATGTCTAGTGTGTGTGTGTGTCTTTGTGTGTTAAAACCTTTACAACAGAATAAGGTAAATAGTTAAGGTTCTAAAGATAAAATATCATTAATTAAGCTAATAGAAATCAGAGCCAGAATGTGCACTATGTTTCTTATAGACATCATACCAGGCAAAATCCGACCTAAATTCTTATTTAGTCATTTAAAGGAGTGAGTTAAATAAAATATATCCTTAAAACTCTTTCATTAATCAAGACATCAACTAAGCCACAACCTAAAGAAAAACTAAGCAACTGCAATCAACACAGCAAAACAACAACAAACAAATCAAGAATCCAAACGCAATTAAAAAAGCAATGCAGAGGCAATCAAAACAACAATTCAACAACAATCAAATCAACAATCCTACAACAATCAAAACAACAATGCAAGAGCAATCAAATAAACAATCCATCTGCTATCAAAACAACAGCAAACAATATTGCAACATCAATCAAAACAACATTGCAAGAGCATTGAAATCAACAATCCAACAACAATAAAAACAACAAAACAATAATGTAACAGCAATCAAACAATCCAACTGCAATCAAAACAATAAAAAACAACATTGCAACAGCAATCAAAACAAAATTGCAACAAAAATCAAAACAACAATACAACTGCAATCAAATCAACAATCCAACACTGCAATATCAATCAAACAACATTGCAACAGTAATCAAAACAGTAATGTGACATCAATCAAAACGATAATGCAACATCAATATAAAAAGCTACACAACAGCAAAGCAAACAAAACAACAATGCAAAAGCAATCGTAAAACATAAGCAGCAGTGTATTTTGTGTTTTGAGCAATATGGACCAATAGAAATCATGACATTGTTTCCATGTTTTACTAAATGAATAGTTTATATATTCGTTAGGACGTTTTTTTTTACTCGTGTCAATTTATGATCTTCATATATGTACGAATATCACCAACTGTTATTTCATAGTCTATATATTAATTACTGTCTTATATTTGCTACAATACATATAAAAAATATATTATCCGACAGGAACTGACATTTTATATCCAGCATTTCAAATTATGCACTATGCGTTTTACAGAGTATAACAATCTAGTTTGAATATGGTTAGGTCCTGAATTAAACGTTTAACATTGTATATCAATCTGCTTTGAATATGGTTAGGTCCTGTGTTAAGCCTTTAACAATGTGTAGCAATCTGATTTGAATATAGTTATATGTTGTGCTAAGCGTTGTACAGTGTATAACTATCTGGTGTGAATATCGTTAGGTCCTGTATTAAGTATTTTACAGTGGTTAAATATCTGGTTTTAATATGGTTAGGTCATGTGTTAAACGTTTTACAATGTGTAATAATCTGGTTTGAATATGGTTGCATATTGTGTTAAGTGTTTTACAGTGTATAGAAATCTGGTTTGAATATGGTTGGGTCTTGTGTAAAGCGTTTTACTGTGTATAGCAATCTGTTTTGAATATGGTTCAGTCTTGTGTAAAGCGTTTTACTGTGTATAAAAATCTGGTTTGAATATGGTTGGGTCTTGTGTTACGCGCTTTAGTGTATAGCAATCTGGTCTGAATATGGCAAGGTACTGTGTTCAGTCAGCCTTGTTCTTTGTTCAGGCACAGATGAAGTTTATTTTAAATGAAACTGTTAGCCAAGAACTTTAATGAGAATTGGAACAGTTATTTAATTCGTCCGGATTATCTATTCCCTAGACTGGTACCCTAGCCTCCAATGATGCTTTACACAGGAAGTCATGCATTCAGCGTCAAATGGCCGGTATTAGAGGAGAAATTTTAAGATGGCGAAGTAATACAGAAATACATTGGCAATAAAGAAATATCATTATGTCACTTATTTCCACACTTGTCAACACTTGCGCATTTTAAAATATTTTAAAAAATATATTAAAACAATTGTATTAGTCAAAACGATGTCAGTTAAATAAGTACTCTGTGTATATCTTTAAAGAGTCACTATGCAGTACTGTCTGTCTCATTTTCAGCCATTTTGTGTCAGTTGTTGTTGTTGTTGGGGGGGAGCATACGGTGAGAGATTGTTCAATTTGCTTTATTTTTGTTTAATACAGTCATGCTTTATTTGAATACAAATAATTTGTTCGATTGGTTTTTATCGTTACATTTACATAACTTGCAACCTTTTCGATTATATTCAACCTTTAAAAAAAAACACTGGATTGGGGTGGGGGTGTCTGAGATTAGGTTCGTAATGCAATAGGTATCTATTTATAGAATGCAATTTTTTTGGAGCTTTACAGGTTTGCCATTTCTATCCAGATAGTTTGGAAAAAAATATCTTGCAAGCTACGACGTAATATCCACGACTGAAAATCGGACTGGTCAAGAATTGATTTAAGTAAAACATGAAATACATGCGTACACTATATCTACCATCTTAAATCACTTATCCGTTTTAATTATGTAGCTATTAACTACTGACAATGTATAAATAAGAAAGCTATTGAGAAAATTTGTTATTTTCGTTAACATAATTCATCCAGGAACTTAATATTTTCTTTTTAAATTTAGTGTAGAGCTGAAGATATTTGGACTTGTAAAAATATATTTAAGAATTGACTGTTTATTGTTTTAAATTTAACGAAGAATGACTCCCATCTTACTTTAAAAAATAACTAAAAAGAAATTATGTGCAAACTGTATTATCCACGAGGGGACGACACAAAATCTGCACAGCGTTATTGTTCGTTTCATATTTCGTTGAATTAAAAAAAAATCTCTATAATTAAATTTAACATAATAAATAGTTAAATAAACTCGAAGTTTAATATTATTTTTTTATTTAAGGTTGGGGGATCGAACCCATCTGTAGCCACAAAATATTTTTCTCTTTTATTCTTCTTTTCTTTTGCTTTATTGCATTCAATAAAATAATTTTCAAATTTCCATCCTGTAATGGTACACAGATTTCATATCATATATCAATGCATACCCGGACTGATGAATTTTTCACAGTACCGTCACGTCTTCACATCAAGATATGCAAGTAGACTATATTAGTTCATTTATTTAAAGTGTATTATACTTGTAGCATTAGCAAATATGACTCATTTATTTAAAGAGCTCCAGTGTTTGGTTCATAATTAAAACTTAAGTAAGAAGTTTGAGTTTAAGTGATTCTGTATTCTAAATATAGACCCCATTGAGTCGCATGCACATAAAAGATGTGCATGGTGGGCGTAGCTTCAAAAATGGATTCATACAGGTATGAACCCAAAACATTCAAACAGCCTGGCCAATCAGACTGCTTTAAATAGTAATTACAGAAGAAAAAAATAAAGCAAATTTACCAGTAATAACAATATGTTTAATTATAACTAGAAAAGTATAACTGGTCAAGTATGCACGAATCTTAGGATTGTCTGTTTCCTGGCAACTGCCTAAAGAGTGATGACAAAAGGGTATACAGACACATCATGTGTTTTATTCCGCGCGGGTTCAAAACAATATGTTCTCGAGGAACATCATTAAAGGCCAGGATACCAGGCTACAATGTTCCCATGTGTGTTTGTTTGTTTTGCCTTTGTTGCTGTTTTGTTTTTTCTTCACATCCGAGATTTTAAATTCGAGATTTTACCTTCACATCTGGAATCAGATCACAAACAAAAGCTCTGGTTCAGTACAAATAAATATAGTCCCAGTCTATTTTTAGGGCATTTTTCCCTTGTCTCCTTCTAGTGGTGATATAAGAGCTAGATTTAGGAATTCTTGGTACGGATATAAAGGTAATTGTTTCTTCTATAGAATATGAAATTATGGTGTTTGTGTATGTTTTGACAAAAATTTACGGTGAGTAATAAAGTCTTGGTGATGATCCGGAAGTAAAATGTGTGTTCCACTGCATGCTGGTCTGTTTACAGTACAATACGTACAATACTGCCAGTGAACCTATAACAAGATCTTCATCGAGAAGTCATCTTTGAAGTTATTTTGGATTAACATATGCCACACAGTGGAAAGTTCAGCACTGAGAAAAAGAGAATATATAGTAAATTTAATTGTGTTCTGAGTCCATCTGAGACTTGAAACCTTCAGACCTTTAGTGGCGGTCATTTCTTGTACTGATATGGAATTTCAACCGCAATGGGCTCAAACATATTTTACTTTAAAAAAAGCGGTTGATATGTTGGATGAGGAATATTAACCACGGTGAAACGCGTACTTTGATACAGAAATAATTGATTGGGATCTTCAGAAACGAATTCTTATACAAATCTTAACCTCTATGTTTGTGCCCTTAATGACACGTGATTTCCACAGCGTTACAGTCCTTTTTTTGCTTAATGAGGGCCCATCAGAATCTGGAAGCACGTATTCTTAAGACCATGTCGTTTGTAAATCGATTTTTAATTTTAGATTAAAAATGAAATGCGGATGCAATGTTTTAAAATTGATAAAATATAATTTCACTCCAAATGTGTGCTGCTTAAGAAATCCAGATACTTTATTTTTTTATTTGTAGCGGGTTGTGGGGGCTGCGGAGAACTGAAACTATCAAAATTAAAGTACTTGGGTTTAGTCGCCAATGTCAACATAAATTCTCATGTTTTATTGCTGAGTGAATGTTAAAAGCAAAGACTGCAGGCAATATTGGTTACTTCCTTCCGGGTCTCTTTATTTAAAACAATAATGCCCGTTATTTATCGGAATAAAATTTGGGAATCTCTCTCTCTCTCTCTCTCTCTCTCTCTCTCTCTCTCTCTCTCTCTCTCTCTCTCTCTCTCTCTCTCTCTCTCTCTCTCTCTCTGTCTCTCTCTCTCTGTCTCTCTCTCTCTCTCTCTCTCTCTCTCTCTCTCTCTCTCTCTCTCTCTCTCTCTCTCTCTCTCTCTCTCTCTCTCTCTCTTCTGTATATTTCGGTCTAAATTAAATGTCCACTGTGAAAAGAGCCAGTGAATGCCTAAGGCATGTAAAGTGTGACGTACTGGCATATTCCTGTAGTTTAAGTTACGGACGTTGACCAGATTTACAGCCGCTAGGTATACCTTTTAACTAATTGCACCATACAGCTGTTATTGCAGTCGCTAAGAAAATATAAAAGAATATTTGTTTTCAGATTTTGCCTATTGATCTGATATGTCACTGGGATGAAATAGAAAGCAATATTAAAGTGTCAACAGGAAATATAAATCTTTATCGAGCTCAGCCTCCTGGCTTTTGTGTAAGATGACTTGGCTGATTTAAGAAAGGTCAAAAAACTTTTCTTTTTTTAAGTTAGTCAATATCATAAGTGACGTTGTCTTGGTGCATCTTAGCTTATAATTAATAGACAAAATTACATCATAAACAGTGTGTTAATAGTAGCTATCATTTTCACTGTCTAACATTTGATATTTTTTTGCATGCGATGCCATCTTTAAATATTACTTCTTATATTCATACTTGTTTGGAGAAGTTAGAGACACATGCATATATAGTGTATCATCTAGTGCGCACAATATGTTTCTTTATTCAAATGTATCTACAGGCTTACCAAAAAAAATGACTTGCCTGTCTTAGATAATTTAATCAGGTCTTGTTTCTAAATCAGATGAAAAAGGCCGAAACTTTTGTCTCAACAAAATCCCAGCCATTAGCCGCACTAAATATTATAAGGTATAATGAGTAACATTTTGATTGCTAACATTTGTAGAATGAAGTTTGAGAGAGAGAGAGAGAGAGAGAGAGAGAGAGAGAGAGAGAGAGAGAGAGAGAGAGAGAGAGAGAGAGAGAGAGAGAGAGAGAGAGAGAGAGAGAGAGAACACAATGCGCATGGAGTAACAAACACTTGCACAAAAATTTAAACAAGGTGTTTATAGACTTGTACCTTCAGCGGCAGATCCTTAACAGATAGTTCGTCGTAAAATGGCTTACCTTTCTATAGCCAATTATAAACAAAGGCTCCAGATTAGGTTGGCATTTGATAATATTTTCATATATTTTGTTGTCGTCACTTATACGAACTAGTGTGGACAAAAAAATGGTTTGTTTGCGAAATAGAACTTTAGATCTGAGACATTTTCAAAATAGTAATCCAAATTCAATATTCCGAAACGGACGTAAAAGTGGTAGAGAAAGCGAAAGGTGAATAATAAATTTAGCTTTCTTTTGATTTCAGATGTGATTGGGATTTATATGTGGGAGATAACTAATTAAATGACGTTATGTTCGTATTTATCAGTCATCACTAATCACGGTAAATTTAGTGGAAGAATTAAAACGGCAGAAAAATAAGTTAAGTAGGAAGATGGATAAATCAAAGTCAACTAATGAGTGGGAAGATACAAGAACAGCTGACTTGAGTCCAAAGATAACAAAACACAGAGACTCGATGGAAGCATCAGCAGAGCAACGATGCAGAAAATCTGATGAATAAACATTTTATTTTTTTTTAAAGTCCAGTTGACTACTTTTTAAAATACGTGATAAGTTATACTGTCCCTTATAAAAGCTCTTATACGGTTTAAGTTATACTGTCGTTTGTACGAAATTTTACACAGTATAAGTTATACTATCTCTTAGACTTTTACTAACTCTTACACGGTATAAGTAATACTATCCCTAATACTAACTCTTACACGATATAAGTTGTACTGTCCCTTACACTAACTCTTACACGGTATAGGTTGTACTGTCCTTGATACTAACTCTTATACGGTATAGGATGTACTGTCCCTGACACTAACTCTTACACGGTATAAGTTATACTGTCCCTGATACTAACTCTTAGACGGTATAAGTCATACTGTCCCTGATACTAACTCTTACAAGGTATAAATTATACTGTCCTTTTTACGAACACGGTATAAGTTATATTACTCCTGATACTAACTCTTACACGGTAAAAGTTATATTGTCCCTGATACTGACTCTTACACAGTTTAAGTTATATTATCCCTTAAACTAACTCTTATACGGTATAAGTTATATTATCCTGATACTAACTCTTAGACGGTATAAGTCAGACTGTCCCTGATACTAACTCTTACACGGTATAAGTTATACTGTCCATGATACTAACCCTTAGACGGTATAAGTCATACTGTCCCTGATACTAACTCTTATATGGTATAAGTCATACTTTCCCTGATGCTAACTCTTAGACGGTATAAGTTATACTGTCCCTGATACTAACTCTTACACGGTATAAGTCATACTGTCCCTTATACTAACTCTTAGACGGTATAAGTCATACTGTCCCTGATACTAACTCTTACACGGTATAAGTTATACTGTTCCTGATACTAACTTTTAGACGGTATAGGTCATACTGTCCCTGATACTAACTCTTACACGGTATAAGTCATACTGCCCCTTATACTAACTCTTACACGGTATAAGTCATACTGCCCCTTATAATAACTCTTACACGGTATAAGTCACACTGTCCCTGATACTAACTCTTACACGGTATAAGTTATACTGCCCCTTATACTAACTCTTACACGGTATAAGTTATACTGTCCCTGATGCTAACTCTTAGACGGTATAAGTTATACTGTCCCTGATACTAACTCTTAGACGGTATAAGTCATACTGCCCCTTATACTAACTCTTACACGGTATAAGTCATACTGTCCCTGATACTAACTCTTACACGGTATAAGTTATACTCTCCCTGATACTAACTCTTAGACGGTATAAGTTATACTGTCCCTGATACTAACTCTTAGACGGTATAAGTCATACTGCCCCTTATGCTAACTCTTAGATGGTATAAGTTATACTGTCCCTTATACTAACTCTTAGACGGTATAAGTCATACTGCCCCTTATACTAACTCTTACACGGTATAAGTTATACTGTCCCTGATACTAACTCTTACACGGTATAAGTCATACTGCCCCTGATACTAACTCTTACACGGTATAAGTCATACTGCCCCTGATACTAACTCTTACACGGTATAAGTCATACTGCCCCTTATGCTAACTCTTACATGGTATAAGTTATACTGTCCCTTATACTAAAAACGCTATGTAGTTTCCTCTATCAAGGCATGATTGATAAGAATCAACACATCCAAGCCCACATAATACCATGACCTCCTGCTCGAATTTACTTATGTTGTTTCCAACCAATTTCCCATTTAGCCAAATCCCCCGTGGCGATCTGTGGATATCGTAGACCGTTAGTAATTTCCAAGAAGGAAAGGAAATAGTTTAAAGTGATAACGTTTCAGGTCTTTTACCACATCAGTCCATAGATGAGTACCGGTGTCTGTAATCAGTGTCGGATTTAGGACAAATGAGGCCATGAGCTAGTTATGAGGCCCCTTAATTGAGCCCTGAAGGAGGTAAACCAGGTAGGCCTACAAAGGTAGTCAGGCATATATACTCAGGAAATTTAGCAGTGGTTAAAATAGCCACAGACTTTAGAAAAATTTATCATAATATTATTTGCTAAGAAGATGGGCTCCCTGGCCAACAGGGGCGTTCTGCTTAAGCATACATAAGCACAATGGTAAATTCGGTATTCTCTGTAATATATCCAGAGCTAGAACAGGTACCAAATTAATGTCAAGAACGTAATATAGTTATTAATATGAGTTACATAATATAGCAAAACACGCAAAGATAATATATTACAGCAGTCCCACGTGCGTACCCTAGGGTGATACAAGATTTCAAGGTTTGCGTGACGATTCCGATAATCTGATAGTTATAGGCGTTGTAAGGACTGGCACCGTTGATTAGTCGCGATCAGACGCAAGTATTCTGTTTAAGAGGGAAAAGCAGCTGAGTTACATCACACTTTTTTTATATATTACTGAACGTTTTCCAATCCCTCCGTCCGTCAGCCTCTCGCTTAGTTTGATTGTCCTTAAACAAGTCTGCATTTATTTGCATTTGTACTTAATATGTTCGCACAGATCATGGCAAATATTACACGCTGACATTAGCTATTGATCTTTTTCTTCTTTATCGTTATTATTTCAACTATTAATCATTTAATATTATACATTTAAAATGTATCTGTTGCAGAACTTTTGCCATGCAGTTTCATTGGGTGTACACTTCAAACTTATTCAGACCTTTTCTTAGTAAATTTGGAAAACTAAGTAGGAAAACCCTCACCCCCACCCCCCAAAATTATTATAATAATATTATTCATTTCTGCCTATAACCTCGGTTAATGTCTCTTTGATAAAACTTATAAATCTTTGTCTCGACCTCATCAAAAGTTAACAATTGCAAAAGTCAGTTTGAAGGAACTGAACCAATCTGAAAACTGTAAAATGATAAATCTATGGTAAAAAGTAACATTGCGCAGACCTCCATAAATTGCTGCGTATCATTTACGCCATAAGAAGAGTATTACTTGAAAGCATCAGTACTGTTGGGCCATTGAATAATGTACTTTAAATACACCATAATCCTTCTTTTAGTTTGAACATAAGACACAAAGATGTGACATGTCCCGTAGTTTTCTTGAATCCATTTGGTGTCCCAAAGATACATTCTAAAGTCCATCTGTGTGATCAATGGCTGTAACACCCTTTTAAGTCTTATGCCCTTGTTCTAAACCCATCCGTGTGATCATTGGTGGTAACATCCGTTCAAAATATCCACACTAAACCCATCTGCCTATTCGATAATGCTAATAGAAAAAAGGAAAAAAAAAATTCGCCTATGTTCTAAACCTATCCGTGTGATCAATGGTGGTAACACCCTTAAAACATCTGTCTGTGTAAGAAACCCATCCGTGTGATCAATAGTGGTAAAACAAATGCCTGTGTTCAAACATTTGTAAACAACTTTGTCATAAATATTTCAATCTTTATTGTTCTGATACAATTTGACAAATATTTACGTGTTTGTAAAGTGACTATACATGTATCCTAGTACGTCCGATAACATTGCGATGAAAATAATATTAACGCTCGACACTATTTCTCAAATGATGGTTTCCGTGTAATAATATCAACGCTCGAGGCTGTATTTTTTAGTTTATGGTTTCCGTGTGATGTAATAATATTAACGCTCGAGGCTGTATTTTTCAATTTATGGTTTCCGTGTGATGTAATAATATTAATGCTCGAGGATGTATTTTTCAATTTACGGTTTCCGTGTGTTGTAATAATATTAACACGTGAGGCTGTATTTCTATATTTATGGTTTCTGTACGATGAAAATAATATTAACGCTCGAGGCTGTATTTCTCAGTGTGTGATTTTCGTGCGATAAAAATAAACGCTTGAGATTGTTTTTCAAATTATAGTATCCATGCGATGAAAATAATGTAAACACTTGTTTCTCAACTTCTAAAACAAAATTATTTGAATAAAAACTAGTCAATATATTTATATACAATATCACCCAATTTATATTTGAGGTGATAAAAAGTCAAATTTTCATACGTTTTAATGTTACAGGTGACGATGAATTACAGGCAGGTGTCCGCTCTATTAGAACATTTTCCGATTGCAAGGCTTTTGTAGTGGTGTTTATCGAAGGTTTCAGGTGAGACATGATATTTCTGGACAAGGCTTGCGTGTACAACTTCGATAGATGCTATCGAACAAAGATGGCGTGGTCAAAAGTTAGTAATCGACAAATCTACCAACCCGACTTCACAGATATACAATCTTCCATTGAAGTAAACAAAGCACTTACAGGTAACAGCAGCTAAAAGACTTATTGTGTGTTTTCATGTGCAAACATTTTGCATGTGTTAGGACTAATCATCCAATTGAAAATATAACTTTATAAATACTAATTGATTTGTAGAAGCTTTATAATAGGTTTAAAAAATATATTAACAAATCCTTAATTCATTGCATATGTATTCACCATAACCAAGACATTTACCTATCGGTGTCGACATGCATTTGCAACTTTATATCATTGTTAAAAAAAGAAACACTTTTAGTTAGGTTTAAAGGGAAGTGTACATATCGTTATGAAGAATGATATTGTGGGTTACTTGCTGTAATTTCAGTTTCAATGCTTTTTTTATCCAGCCCAATTCTTTTTCTTTCTCATTTCAGATTGCTGCATATTTTGTCCATTGGACATGAAAGGGGAGGGGAAAACCAAAAAAGAAAGGATTGCAATTAAATTGTCTACCATGATAAATTAATTAAAAATGGGATTTTTATTACTTAGTATCGTTTTTTCATAAGTCGCCAATGATTAATGATTGGAAATTCATCACTGATATGTAGGAATGGAACCAACAACACTTAGTTCCCAGAAAGTTTATATATGCCTATTGGTACACCATGGGCGGATCACAATTCGATATACCAACAGTATTGGTATATCAAATTACTTTATACCAACATATTACAAGCCAAGTTATGTTTAATGTATGTGATTATATATATATATATATATATATATATATATATATATATATATATATATATATATATATATATATATATATATATATATATATATATATATATATATATAACTGTCAGCCAGTCTGCAGCGCTGAGATAATATCTAATCAAGGGGAATGTGTATAAAGATGCGGTTATTGATTAACGTCCAGACATTGCTGCAGTTTTCCACTCTGCCGCAATTTGCTTTTCTGCTCAAAGTGTCATATTTGGCCAGAAGGAAGATTTCATGATGTCATCTGCAAATCTAGTAGTGAATTATATTCTTGTGAAAAGGTGAACTGGTTTCCATAGAAACATACTAATTGACCAATTTGTGGCAGTGAAGAGAAGTCTTGTGAAAGAAGATTCTGAGTGAATTTAACTAAAAATTTTGGATTTTTGTTTATAAAAAAAATAGTTTTAGATATTCAACAGTTGCAAAACAGAAAAACATCTGAAACAGAATTTTGTACTATTACAAATATATACAACTGTACAAAATGCAATAGTCTATGAACAACCAAAAGAGATCGGATAAAAGATGTGTTCCTTTTGGCAATGCACTTGACTCCTGTGATCTGGGATCTAAAAAACTTACTCGTGTGCTGTAAAACACTCAAACGCAAATCCAACCATTACAAATGAGCATGTAACTAATAAGCACATCACTGTTCTGTGTAATGTTCATATCTTTTTGTGAAATCGTTTATTCATTCATCAAAATAATTTCATTTTATTTCATCCAGGCTTTTTAGCAAGGCTAATCCAAGGTTTATACACACTGACCAGAACCGATACTACCTAGTGTTTTCACTGAAGCAATTCTACCGCCACTGCCCAATATTTTGACTCCAACAATTTATACCGCCACTGCCCAATATTTTGACTGCAGCAATTTATACCGCCACTGCCCAATATTTTGACTGCAGCAATTTATACCGCCACTGCCCAATATTTTGACTGCAGCAATTTATACCGCCACTGCCCAATATTTTGACTGCAGCAATTTATACCACCACTGCCCAATATTTTGACTGCAGCAATTTATACCGCCACTGCCCAATATTTTGACTGCAGTAATTTATACCGCCACTGCCCAATATTTTGACTGCAGCAATTTATACCGCCACTGCCCAATATTTTGACTGCAGCAATTTATACCGCCACTGCCCAATATTTTGACTGAATCAATTATACCGCCACTGCCCAATATTTTGACTGCAGCAATTTATACCGCCACTGCCCAATATTTTGACTGAATCAATTATACCGCCACTGCCCAATATTTTGACTGCAGCAATTTATACCGCCACTGCCCAATATTTTGACTGCAGCAATTTATACCGCCACTGCCCAATATTTTGACTGCAGCAATTTATACCGCCACTGCCCAATATTTTGACTGCAGCAATTTATACCGCCACTGCCCAATATTTTGACTGCAGCAATTTATACCGCCACTGCCCAATATTTTGACTGCAGCAATTTATACCGCCACTGCCCAATATTTTGACTGCAGCAATTTATACCGCCACTGCCCAATATTTTGACTGCAGCAATTTATACCGCCACTGCCCAATATTTTGACTGCAGCAATTTATACCGCCACTGCCCAATATTTTGACTGCAGCAATTTATACCGCCACTGCCCAATATTTTGACTGCAGCAATTTATACCACCAATGCCCAATATTTTCACTGCAGCAATTTATACCGCCACTGCCCAATATTTTGACTGCAGAAATTTATACCGCCACTGCCCAATAGTTTGACTGAATCAATTATACCGCCACTGCCCAATATTTTGACTGCAGCAATTTATACCGCCACTGCCCAATAGTTTGACTGAATCAATTATACCGCCACTGCCCAATATTTTGACTGCAGAAATTTATACCGCCACTGCCCAATAGTTTGACTGAATCAATTATACCGCCACTGCCCAATATTTTGACTGAATCAATTATACCGCCACTGCCCAATATTTTGACTGAATCAATTATACCGCCACTGCCCAATAGTTTGGCTGAAGCAGCTATTGCTACCTGTAAAAAGATTTATCTGACCTTATACGGTAAATACTCTCGACCTGTATACACTGATTAACTGACCAATAGAGTATTGCCTGTCGCCTTATGTCGACAAACCATGCATACCATGAGCAAGATATAGTTCAGTGGTTGTTCTCCTGTATCTCTACAATGTCTTCAATAGAATGTGTCTACAACAGAATATGTACAACGGAATATGTCTACATTAAAATGTTTCCTCAACAGAATGAGTCTGTAATACAATGTGTCATGAACAGAATGTGTCTGCATTAGACTGTGACTACAGAATGTGTCTTTAACAGAATGTCTTAAACAGAACGTTTCTTCAACGGAATGTGTATAATAGAATGAGCCTTCAACAGAATGTGTCATCAACAGAACGTGTCTACAAGAAAATGTGTTGCCAACAAAATGTGTCTACAATGTCTTCAACAGAACATGCCTTCAACATAATGTGTATACAATAGAATGTGTCTTCAACAGAATGTGTCTGCAATATAATATTTTCAACAGACTGTGTCTACAATGTGTCTGCAATGTGTCTGCAATAGCATGTGTCTAGAATAGAACGTGTCTTCAACAAAATGTGTCTACAATAGAATGTGTCTTCAACAGAATGGGACTGCAAAATAATATTTTCAACAGAGTGTGTCTACAATGTGTCTGCAATGTGTCTGCAATAGCATGTGACTTTAACAGAATGTGTCTTTAACTAAGTGTGTCTACAATAATGTCTTCAGCATAATGTTAATTGTTGTTGTTGTTGTTGTTGTTGGGCTTAACGCCATTTTTCAGCACACGATAGACTATTCATGGCGGCCAGTATTAATGGTGGAGGAAGAAACCCGGAAATAATCCGGAAAGAACCACCGACCCACAAGAAGCTACTGGCAAGCTTTCTCACATATCCACATTCGCCGAATCTTAGACTTGAACTCATGCAGACAGAGGTGAGATGGCAGTGATCCGTAACGGACAGCGCTTTAGACCACTTGGCCACTCGGGGCCCCCATAATGTTAATTAACAGTATGTCTGCAATATCTGTCTTCAACGTAATGAGTCTACAGTAGAATGTGTTTCAATAAAATGTGTCAACCGTAGAATGTCTCTACCGTATAATGTTGTTTCAATAAAATGAGTCGGAAGTTGTCTACAATAAAACGTGTTTTTAACAGAATGTGTCCTCAACAGAACGAGTCTACAAGAGAATTTGTTGCCATCAAAATGTGCCTACAATGTCTTCAACAGAACATGCCTTCAACAGAATGTGTCTACAATAGAACGTGTCTTCAACAAAATGTGTCTACAATAGAATGTGTCTTCAACAAAATGTGTATACAATATAATATTTTCAACAGTATGTCTACAATGTGTCTGCAATGTGTCTGCAATAGAATGTGTCTTCAACAGAATGTGCCTACAATATATTTTCAGCAGTCTACAATGTGTCTGTAATGTGTCTGCAATGTGTCTGCAATAGAATGTCTTCAACAGAATGTGTCTACAATATATTTTCAACAGTGTCTACAATGTGTCTGTAATGTGTCTGCAATAGGATGTGTCTAGAATAGAACGTGTCTTCAACAGAATGTGTCTACAATATATTTTCAACAGTGTCTACAATGTGTCTGTAATGTGTCTGCAATGTATCTGCAATAGAATGTGTCTCCAACATAATGTGTCTACAATATAATATTTTCAAGAGAGTGTCTACAATGTGTCTGTAATGTGTCTGCAATAGAATGTGTCTAGAATAGAACGTGTCTTCAACATGTGTCTACAATATAATATTTTCAACAGAGTGTGTCTGCAATAGAATGTGTCTTCAATTGAGTGTTTATGCAATAGAATGGGTCTCAACATTATGTCTCTAAAAGAATGTGTCTACAGTAGAATGTGTTTTTAACAGAATGTGTCTTAAAAAATGTGTCTACAATATAATGTGTTTTTAATAGAAAGAGTCAACAATGGAATGTGTCTGCAATATAATGTGACTTTAACAGAATGTGTCTTTTACTAAGTGTATCTACAATAATGTCTTCAGCATAATATTAATTAACAGTATGTCTGCAATATGTGTCTTCAACAGAATTAGTCTACAGTAGAATGTGTTTCAATAAAATGTGTCAACAGTAGAATATGTCTACCGTGTAATATAGTTTCAATAAAATGAATCTACAACGGAATGTGTCTACAATAAAACGTGTTTTCAACAGAATGTGCCTAAATAGAATGTGCCTACAATATAATGTGTTTCCAAAAGAATGTGACTACAACATAATCTGCCTAAAATAGAATGTGTTTTCAACAGAATGTGACTACAACAGAATGTGCCTACAACAGAATGTGTTTCCAATAGAATGTGACTACAACATAATGTGCCTAAAATAGAATATGTTTTCAATAGAATGTGACTACATCAGAATGCGCCTACAATATAATGTGTCAACAGTAGAATGAATCTACCGTATAATGTGGTTTCAATAAAATAAGTCTACAACAGAATGTGCCTACAATAGAATGCGTTTCAATAGAATGTGTCTACAACAGAATGTGTCTACAATAGAATGTGTTTTCAATAGAATGTGACTACAACAGAATGTGTCTACAATAGAATGCGTTTCAATAGAATGTGTCAACAGTAGAATGTGTCTACCGTATAATGTGGTTTCAATAAAATGAGTCTACAACAGATTGTGTCTACAATATAATATGTTTTCAGTAGAATGAGACTGCAATAGAATGTGCCTGTCATAGAATGTGTCTGCAATAAAACCTGTTTTCAACAGAATGTGTCTACAATATAATGTTTCTACAACATAATGTGTCTACAGTAGAATGTGCTTTCAATAGATTGAGTCTACAATAAAATGTGTTTTCAATGGCATATGTCTAATGTAGAATGTTTTTTTAATAGAATCAGTCTACAATTAAATGTCTACAACAAAATTTGTCTTCAATAGAATGTGTCTACAATAGAACGTCTCTACAATAATAATGAAGTCTGCGTCTATGCAAACCAATGGTATGATTGTTGTTTTTTCCACTGAAGGATGAATACAGAAAATCATGTCCCAAAAGTGGCAAATAGTTTCAAGTTCCTGTGCTTCTTAGTTGTACTTGAAGAACACCTGGATTATATTGAATACTTTTCACCAGAATCGGGTACATGTTGACAATTCTAGATGCAAGTAAACACCGGTTACATTTGGCCAAAAATTAAATGGATAAATAATTTCGGAAAAGGACAGATGTATAGTTTTGATATATTAAAACTGTCTACAACTAAGTACGCTTACAATATCTCTCTCCCCTCTTCCACTGTCTGTCTGTCTGTCTGTCTGTTTCAAGTGATCTACCCAGAACGAAGAAATTATTAAAATAAATGACAGGAAGGGTATGCATATGTGTGTGTGTGTGTGTGTGTGTGTTTTGCATGCAAGATTCTGACACACATACATTACTCAAATTTATATATCATCATTTAAATAATTCTTTTAGGCTTGTGGTTAAGTTAAAATTACTTTAGGCTTCTGGTCAAGTCAAAATTACTTTCGTTCAGACATGTTTTCAACCGATTCATTACACTTTGAGTGATATAGTTAAATATGTGGATATTGATTTTGAAGAGAAAAGAAAATTAAGAGCCATTTTGTAATTTGGAATTAACCGCTGAGAGAAAGTTGTGTACAGGACAGGTACAGTTTCTGGAAAAATTACTAAAACGTTTATAAATGCCTATCAATGGTGTTTGAGTGGTGCTAATTTTTTCATAGAACTGAAAGAAGACCTGTAAAAAAGAGACGTTACTGTGGTTAGTATTTACGTTCGTGTTGCATTGTTGATATATTCAGGTTTTAGAATTTGATTTTTACATTAATGGCTACGCTATTAAATTCGCCAAAGATATTAAAATTATTTTTATTATATATGTAAAACATAACAAAACAAGAAATCAAAAAAAAAAAAATCCTCAAAAGGATAACATATGGAATACAAAAAAAAAAAATGTGCCAAGCAGATTTGTGTTATAGGTGGAAGTGATTAATTACATATAACTATGTGCTGTTAGAGGCTTGAATATTTCACCATACTTCATAAACTTCCACGTTGTAAACAGTATGCATGTGTGTATTGATACAGAGTTCTAAGCGCAGGTAGGGAGCATTCATTTTATCAATACTGATAACAGACTACTATCGGTTGCACTAGAGTCTTTACGTGTAGGCTGATTTCTAAAGAGCTGCAATAATCAATCATTGTATTTCGGAAAACTAAAGTCTGCATCTTTACTTCAAAAGCATTTTCAGTTATACATTCATGCTTTACACTTTTACGGAAACAAAGTCCTTCAGAATTGCATGTACCTGGATAGATAATATATCGTAGTTAAATCGATGACGTGAAATTCTTACTAAAACCAAATTTTGGTTCCAGTAAAGATATTCCGTTGGTCCCAGAAAGAAATGGGGTAAAAACAAAAGATTTTTAAATCTGCATTATCCATAATTTAAACACTAGACATGTAAATTCTTTTAAGAAAGCTGCTTGTCCATCACTTAGACAGGACTACACAAATGTTACAGTAATTTGCATTCAAAACTACTTGTGAATCTCGGACAAAAATATAACCATGATGATCTGGTTGAGGCGACACAAGATCCAGCAAGTCTCACACAAAGATGTGCTAGTATATGTGCATGCATAAAAGCGAATGTACGTACGTATGTAAGTATCATCTTAAATATGGCTCCTGTCCGATGCACAAATAAATTTTAAAAAAAACTTGTCTCCGAAGCTTCTAATATAACAAAGGAGCTAGCTGAAATTAAATTAGACTGAAATGTCACAAGAACGGTTTTATCTTGATATATATAAAACGTTTATAGAATCCATTACTACTCATGCGTGCACTTGATATGTCAATTTAACTGGACCATGTGAGCTAAATAAAGATTACATACAAGTTCAATGAATGTCTCTCAGTTCACAGACATTAAAGGAACATCGATCGATTTTAATCGTGCAGAAAACTAGAACCGCGAGTTCTGTAGAAAAAGAAACTCACCAAAATAAAAAACCTGCAAATAAAATACAATAAAATCTGATGAAAATGTTAAAGCAAATTCTATACCAATGTAATGCAGTCATATGCTTGTATCAAACACTGTTCAACATGGATTGACCACCTGAAATTTATTATGATCAATCAACATCAGCGTTGTTAAGCTTGCTTATAATTTTAAGATTTACAATCATAATCTTGTTTCAAGTTTAGCTATTTTAATACTATAAAGAGAATTGTCTTCACTCAAAAAAATTACTAACTTTGTAAAAAATTACATTCTAAATATATTTTGTTGGAAATAGGAAACACATTTGCCACAAATTCATGTAAACTTATCCTCCTGTTAAATTAGCCTGTTTTGCAAAGCATGAAAGCTATGCAAAAGAACGACGAATTTCATAGACAATATTTGCAGTAGCTGATTGTTACCATCAGGACGGGAGTTTCTCAAATCTGTTAATTGTTTCATAAAATACGGAAAACATACAATGCCCAAACTCTGTGAGCTACAACAAAACATTTTTTTTCATTATAAGTTTTGTTTAACCTTGCACATATTTTATGACATGTTTAGGAGCGTTGCATACTCTGTGACACATTTATGAATGTTGCATATTCTTTGATATGCTTAGGAATGTTGCATACTTTGTGACATATTTAGGAGAGTTGCATACTTAGTGACATGCTTAGGAGTTTTACATATTCTGTGTCATGTATAGTAGTGTTTCATATTCTGTGAAGTGTTTCGGAATGTTGCATACTCTGTGACATGTTTAGCAGTGTTCCATACTGTACAGTTTGATACTCTGTGACATGTTTAAGAATGTTGCATACTCTGTTACATGTTTAGGAATGTTCCATACTCTACGAAATGTTCAGTAGTGTTGCATACTGTGACATGCTTAGGAATGCTGCATACTCTGTGACGCGTGTTACAGACTGGATTGTTTGATACTCTGTGACATGTTTAGCTCTTGTTGCATACTATGTGACATGTTTAGGAATGTTGCATACTCTGTAATGTATTGAGGACTGTTCCATACTCTGTAACATGCTTTGGAGTGCTATGTATATATTTAGATCCATCGTGAAGGTATGATATTAAGTGAAACCATTGAAGCGATCTCTATTCTGCTAAAAAAAAACTCAATTTCCTAGTAAGCAAGGAGGCATGGTTAAAGATGCGATTTAACTGTTTCCTATTTTTCTGGTCTTTTCCATGTAACACTGATCAGAATTCATATGTCAAAAATTTATCCGGTTATATAATTTGAAAGACACAAGCAGATTCTAAACATCATTTTTCTATGGATACAATCCTTTGTTCAGAGCATGTCCATATATTTATGTTTATTTATATTAATTAAAGATCTCATTAAAGTACATGTATGTATTTCTTCGCCAAAGGAGCCTGATGACTAGGGCAAGGCAATTGAACAACGATGTAAAGAAGTGTTCAACGCCTATATAGCGTAGGATTAGCACAACAAAAGGGAGGGCAGAATGACTGGTGGACATGGGTTTGAATAAGAATTATGGTGTTGAAACATGGACGATGGTGGTGAATATCATTCCACTTGTAACCCATGTTTATGAGATGTAGCCAACCAGAGACCGGCCACCCCGAAAATGTCTGTATATGGCTTCGAAATCTCTTGATTACAACTCGAAATAATTACAAATGTGGCCTTTGAGATTATCGTCTACACCATCTCTTAACTACAGTACAGCATGAAAATGGAAATTAAGTCAGATAACTAAATTATTTTATCGAAGTGATACTGAAACGTAAACCGATGGATCCATTCAACACACACTTTTCTACTTTTTCAGAAATAATTAAATTGTAACTAGATACAACTACTGCATCTAATATCTGGCTAACATAGAATTGACCTAAGTGGGCAAAATTTGACTAAGAGAATACAATCGAGTTTCAAATCATGATTCTGTCGCCGCCCCGTGTTGCAGCGCATGCTGTTTTAACTTGAACAATAACAGACGTTGTGTCAAAAATTGCGCCGCGCGGTGCTCCTGTGCATGCCATTTTAAACCTGAACACTAATGACCTTTCAACAATTACGCGCGCGGGCACTTAAGTACAAGTATTCGTGTATGGCCAAATACGTTTTAAATACCCGCTCAGTTATCAGTGAGATTAGTTTAGCGAAAGGTAGCAATTAAAAATAGAGACATGTGCCTGTTTATTGCTTTGCCTCTAATTGCTCCAAATTGCTTAAATTCGGTCAGATATCAATAAGGCTATTTGATGAATGGTAGCAATTTGCCAGCCGGTATATATACTGTACTGCTAATTGCTTAATTGTCCATGTATTGAAGCAGCGTGTATATATGCTGTACCTCTAAATGCCCATGTATTAAAGCAGTCAATATATATGCTGTACCTCTAACTGCCCTTGTATTAGAGAAGGCTGAATATATGCTGTACCACTAATTGACCATGTATTAAAGCAGGCTGTATATATGCTGTACCGCTAAATGACCATGTATTAACGCAGTCTGTATATATGCTGTACCCCTAACGGCCCATGCATTAAAGCAGCCTGTATATATGCTGTACCTGTAATTGCCCATGTATTAAAGTAGGCTGTATATATACTGTACCGCAAATTGGCCATGCATTAAAGCAGCAAGACAAATGACGAAAGACGAAATTGAAAGTGGCAGCATGGCTGATGTAGCTACAACCACACGCAGGTACAATATCCATCCTAATTTTAAACTACCAATGTCAATATGGCTTGCACCATATGCAAGTGAGAAAACGGTTTAAAGTTTTTAAATAAATGGATCATCCTTTTGCAAATAAATGCGTGTACTGTTGATAGGTAATCAATAATGTTCTAAGATAAGTTTTAATGTTTTAAAATAAGTTCAATATACGAACGAGTCTAATACACGCACGAGTCGAATTCACGCACGAGTCGAATTCACGCACGAGTCTAATACGATATATTTTGCTAGTAAAATGAATCCTCTTTGAAGAAAAACTAGCAAATTGAAGTGTGGGTGTGTTTGTTAAAGGCCAATGGACATTACGCTTCAGTATTCGCTTATATTTTGAATCTTACCGCTTATTAAATGAGATTAATTTTCAAAGTTGTCCGGAATCATTCAAAATCTCACTGGTAAACTACTTATTTCAAAGACATCCCCATCCCCAAGTAAGCCCCAACAAAATATAATTGTGAATAAATTGCATAACATAGTGAACTTAAAACGTAAGTAAGAAAGCTTGACAAAGACATATGAC
This sequence comes from Potamilus streckersoni, assembly GCA_016746295.1. NCBI lineage: Eukaryota > Metazoa > Mollusca > Bivalvia > Unionida > Unionidae > Potamilus > Potamilus streckersoni. The sequence goes on along the minus strand of JAEAOA010000734.1, from coordinate 1,618,304 downwards.
TACTGATGAATGCAATGACTAATGAAAAATGAATGTCATGATTACTGAAACACAAGTGTCATGATTACTGAAACACAAGTGTTATAATTACTGAAAGATGAATGCCATGACTACTACAATAAGCATGCCATGGCTTCTGGAAGATGAATGCCATGATTACTGAAACACAAGTGTTATAATTACTGAAAGATGAATGCCATGATTACTGAAACACAAGTGTTATAATTACTGAAAGATGAATGCCATGACTACTACAATAAGCATGCCATGACTTCTAGAAGATGAATGCCATGATTACTGAAACAAAAGTGTTATAATTACTGAAAGATGAATGCCATGATTACTGAAACACAAGTGTTATAATTACTGAAAGATGAATGCCATGATTACTGAAACACAAGTGTTATAATTACTGAAAGATGAATGCCATGACTACTACAATAAGCATGCCATGACTTCTGGAAGATGAATGCCATGATTACTGAAAGACGAATGCCTTGATTACTGAAAAATGAATGCATCGATTACTGAAAAACTAATACCATGCCTACTGAAAGACAAAGGACGAAGGACGAATATTATCATTACTGAAAGACAGATTCCATGATTACTGAAAGACAAATTCCATGATTACTGAAAGACAGATTCCATGACTACTGAAAGACAGATTCCATGATTACTGAAAGACAGATTCCATGGTTACTAAAAGACAGATTCCATGACTACTGAAAGACAAATTCCATGACTACTGAAAGACAAATTCCATGACTACTGAAAGACAAATTCCATGATTACTGAAAGACAGATTCCATGATTACTGAAAGACAAATTCCATGATTACTGAAAGACAAATTCCATGACTACTGAAAGACAGATTCCATGATTACTGAAAGACAAATTCCATGACTACTGAAAAACAAATTCCATGATTACTGAAAGACAGATTCCATGATTACTGAAAGACAAATTCCATGACTACTGAAAAACAAATTCCATGCCTACTGAAAGATAAATTCTATAATTACTGAAAGACAAATTCCATGATTACTGAAAGACAAATTCCATGTACTGAAAGACAAATGCCATGATTACTGAAAGACAAATTCTATAATTACGGAAAGATAAATGCTACGACTACTGAAATATAAATGTAATGACTATTGAAGGATCAATGAAATTTCTTGATGATCTGTAATGCGTGTGGAAAGTGATACACTGTTTTAGGTATATTAAGAAGTATTTAGACCTTAAGAAGACAACAGAATTTGTTAAAACTTATGCTAATTTGTGCCACTATTTGAAACATAAAGATTACACTCAGTAAAAACACAATGCGTCACTATATGTTTGTAAAAAATTGAATATACAATATATTCACAAGATTAAAACATACATTAAAATGTAACTGTTAAATCTCTAAATGATGCGGACATAAAATGCATTTAAATACGTTTACATCAATGTGCGTAAAAGCAATGTTATAAAAAGTCGTTCAACGAATAAAAAAGTTCGAACACAATTTGTCGCAATGTAAGCACTTTAACTATTCCATTTCTTGCAACCAAAGAAAATGTTATTACACGTAGGAGGTCTCATACCGAGTGGTTGATACGCATGCGCGAACGCGGCCTACTATTCCATGTTTTCCAGTATTTTCAAGGACCTCAAGAACACAGTTGTTATCAAATAAAAAGTTCCTAAACGGAATGGTAACTTTGTATGTGATCAGCCAAAAACCTACACATCGCTAAACTTGACTTGCGAGGTTTTTCTTCTTTCACATTTACATGATTTATTAGTAATCGCTGAAATATAGCAAAGCTATAAAGGGATAAGAAAATAACAACTGTAAGCATCCTGGCTTAACACAGGAATCTCCTTGTCATATTTGGCATTATGGTTCAAACTAACTGAGTTCCAATTCCTTCCAGTAGCTTAAATTTTGTATCCATACATTATCTATAATTTTGTATTCAAACTACTGGCTTTAACTTTGTATTTAATTGAGTACCTTAAATTCTGTATTCAATCGAGTTGCTTGAAGTATGTATTCCATCGAGTACAATGAGTTCTGTATTCGATCTAGTTACATGAATTATGTATTCCACCGAGTAGCTTGAATTCTGTATTTCACCGATTAGCTTTAACTCCATCGAGCAGCTTGAATTCTGTACTCCGTCGAGTAGTTTTGTGTTCCATCCAGTAGCTTGAAATCTGTATTCCATTGAGTAGCTCAAACTGCCAATACTATGAGTTGTGTATTCCTTCGAGTTGATTGAATTATACATTCCATCAAGTTGTATGAATTATGTAATCCATCGAGTAGGATGAGTTCTATATTCCATCGAGTAGCTTGAACTCTGTATTCCATCTAGTTACATGAATTATGTATTCCACCGAGTAGCTTGAATTCTTGATTCCATCGAGTAGCTTGAACTCTGTATTCCATTCAATAACTTGAGGTCTGTATTAAATCGAGTAGCCTATGTTGTTTATTCCATCGAATATCTTGAATTGTGTATTCCATCAGCTAGCGTTAACTTTGTATTCTAACAGTTTGAATAATGTTAATGTATTCCATCGAGTAGCCTGAATCGATATACCATCCAGTTGCTTGACTTTTGTATTCCATTAACTAGCTTGAATTTTGTATTCCATTTAGTAGTGTGAGTTCTCTATTCAGTCGAGTAGCCTGTGTTATTTATTCCATCGATTAGCATGAACTCTGTATTCCCTCAACTTGCGTACACTTTGTATTCTAAAGAAAAGTTTGAATAATGTATTCCATCGAGTAACTTGAATTTTGTATACCACCCGAGTAGCTTGATTTTTGCATTCCATCAAACAACATGTATTCCATTAAGTAGCTTGACTTCTGTATTCTGTATTCCATCGAGTAACTTGACTTCTGTATTCCATCGAGTAGCTTGACTTCTGTATTCCTTCGAGTAGCTTGACTTCTGTATTCCATCGAGTAGCTTGACTTCTGTATTTCATGGAATAGCTTGATTTCTGTATTCCATCGAGTAACTTGACTTCTGTATTCCATCAAGTAGCTTTAACTGTGTCTTCCATCGAGTAGATTAATTCTGTATTCCTCTGACTGCCTTTAGCTTTATATTCCATCGAGTACCTTGAATTCTGCATTTCTTCGAGTAGTCTGAACTCTGAATTCCATAGAATTCTTTCTGTTTGTATTCCATCGAGTAACTTGAATTCTGTATTCCAACGAATAGTTTGAATTCTTTACTTTTGCATTCCATCGGATAGCAAAAAGTTTGTATTCCGTCAAGTAGCTCCAATTCTGTATTCCATTGAGCAGCTGGAATTCTGTATTCCGTCGAGTAAATTTAATTGTGAATTCCATCAACTATCGTGAAATTTTTATTCCATCGAGTGGCTTGAATTCTGTATTCCATCGAGGAGCTTGCATTTTGTATTCTATCAACAAGGTAGTTTAAACTTTTTATTCGCTAGAGCGGCTTGCAGTATCTAATCCATCGGGTATCATTGTTTCTGTATTCCATCGAGTGGCGTTAATTTTGTACTCCATCGACTACCTTGAAATCTGTATTCCATGAAATGGTTTGAATTTGTCTATTAAGTAGCTTGAATTCTGTATTCCATGAAATGGTTTGAATTTGTCTATTCCATTCAGTAGCTTGAAGTCTGTATTCCATGAAATGGTTTGAATTTGTCTTTTCCATTAAGTGACTTTAAGTCTGTATTCCATTACATGGTTTGAATATGTCTATTCCATTAAGTAGCATGAAGTCTGTATTCCATGAAATGGTTTGAATTTGTCTATTCCATTCAGTAGCTTTAAGTCTGTATTCCATGAAATGGTTTGAATTTGTCTATTCCATTCCGTAGCTTGAAGTCTGTATTCCATGAAATGGTTTGAATTTGTCTATTCCATTCAGTAGCTTTAAGTCTGTATTCCATGAAATGGTTTGAATTTGTCTATTCCATTAAGTAGCTTGAAGTCTGTATTCCATGAAATGGTTTGAATTTGTCTATTCCATTAAGTAGCTTGAAGTCTGTATTCCATGAAATGGTTTGAATTTGTCTATTCCATTAAGTAGCTTGAAGTCTGTATTCCATGAAATGGTTTGAATTTGTCTATTCCATTAAGTAGCTTGAATTCTGTATTCCATGCAATAGTTTGAATTTGTCTATTCCATTCCGTAGCTTGAATTCTGTATTCAATGAAATGGTTTGAATTTGTGTATTCCATTAAGTAGCTTAAAGTCTGTATTCCATCAAGTAGTATTAATTTAGTAAGCCATCGAGTAGCTTGAATTTTGTATTCCATCGAATAGCTTGAATTTTGTATAACATCGAATAACTTGAATTCTGTATTCCATAGAGTAGGTTTACTGTGTATTTCATCGAATAGCTTGAATTGTGTAATCTATGGAGTAGCTTGTGAAACGTATTCCATCGCATAGCTTTAACTTTGCCTTCCTTCGAGTAGCTTGAATTCTATATTCCATCAAGTAACTTGAATTTTGTATTCCATCAAGTAACTTGAATTCTGTCTTCCAAAGAGTAGCTTTAAGATTTCATTCCTTTCTACTAGCTTGCATTTTGTTATCCATATAGAAAATTTATTTCTGTATTCCATCACATAGAGTTAAATTTGTATTCCATCGAATAGTTTGAAGTTTGTATTCCACCGAATAGCTTATATTCTGTATTCAATCGAGTAGCTATAACTTTGTATTCCTTCGATTAGCATGAATTTTCTATTCCATCAATAAGCTTGAATTCAGTATTCCATCACATGGCTTCAATTCTTTGTTCCATCGGCCAGCGATAAATTTGTATTCCATCGAGTAACTTCAAATCTGCATTACATCGACTAGCTTTGACTTTGTATTCCATCGAGTAGCTTGATTTCTGTTTTCCATCGAGTAGCTTGAAGTTTGTACTCCTTCGAGTAGCCTGAATTCTGTACTCCATCGAGTAGCTTTTACGTTGTATTCCTTCGAGTAGCTTGATTTATTTTCCATCGAGTAGCTTTTACTTTATATTCCATCGAGTAGCCTGAATTATGAACTCCATCGAGTAGCTTTTACTTTGTATTCCATCGAGTAGCCTGAATTCTATACACCATAGAGCAGCCTTTACTTTGTATTCCATCGCGTAGCCTGAATTCTGTACTCCATCGAGTAGCTTTTACTTTGTATTCCATCGAGTAGCCCGAATTCTGTACTCCATCGAGTAGCTTGACTTCTCTATATCATCGAGTAGCTTGACTTCTGTATTTAATCGAGTAGCTTTTATTTTGTATTCCATCGAGTAGCTTTTACTTTGTATTCCATCGAATAGCCTGAATTCTGTACTCCATCGAGTAGCTTTTACTTTGTATTCCATCAAGTAGCCTGAATTCTGTACTCCATCGTGTAGCTTTAATTCTGTATCACGTCGATTAGTGTTAACTTCCTATTCTATCCAGTAACCTGAATTTTGTATTCCGTTTAGTAGCTTGAATTCTGTATTACATCGAGTATTGTATTCCGTTGAGTAGTTTGAATTATGTATTACATCGAGTAGCTTGAACTTAGTATTCCGTCGATCAGTTTGAATGATGACCATGTAAGGTTTGCCTGGAAGACTACTTAGGTAATCTTCTGATTGCATACAACCGGATGTAAGGAAATGCCCTAAGTAGTTTTTTTATAATTATGGCACACATCGCCTCCGCCTCCGCCCCCTCCATCCCACCCCAAGATGGTACAGCATGGTACAGTTCCGATTATTTGGTTTTACATCTTTTGTCCCGTTAAGTTGGTCAGTAAAATAAATGCAGATTGACAAAAAAAAAATCAAAACATAATAATGATCCTCAAATTGGTATCCAGCTTCACGTGACTATAAAATGTTGAACAAGAAGAGAAATCCTGCTACCGAGGAAACAGCACACTATAAAATCCAGGGACTCCTAGGGTCTCTCCGACTTGTAAAACATTTACCTAGCATCATACAATGTGTGTGTGTGTGTGTGTGTGCGTGTGTGTGTGTGTGTGTGTGTGAGAGAGAGAGAGTTTTATTTTTAACGCAATTTTTCAGCCATACCTCTACGGTCTGCATTGTGGCAGTTTATAGTGATGTCTAGCGCTGGGTCATCATGCCGCAGACATGCAGCATGATGTCCCACCCAGTCACATTATCCTTACAACAAGCGGGCCAGTCCTAACACTAACCTCAAAATGCTGACAGCCTAGCAAGGTAACAGTTACTACCTTTTTATACGTCTTTGGTATGACTTAGGTGGGGTTGGAACCTACAATTTGGACATATTTCCATAGCTTTAAAGACCAGCGTCAATCCATGGAAGATGACGAATGTTCTGGAAGACAGCTGTGTGCGATTGGAGAGCAGGAAAGGGACGTTGTGAAGGAGGTAACTCATTAAATACAACTGTTACGAATCTATTCTCCTGAAATATGTAACAGACAAGAGTAAAGACATAAAGCTTTGTAAAATATAAGAAATAATTTATTTCCCTAAAATACAATGTGAAAACTTAGGAAATAAAAGAACTTGCGGTTTGACGAGTCAATCCAGAAATAATCCAAGAATAAAAATAGAAGTCTTAGCAATAAAAAGTCCTAAATTAAAATGAGTTCGAGTCCCGATGAAATTTGAAATGGTAGGCGATGACATCTGTTGTGGCAAGGAAAGAGTTGCTGTGTCAACAGTCTCTTACTGAATCAAAGAAAATATTTGTAGAAGCACTTTTGTTATTTCCAAGAAAAAGTATCACTTGAATTCAATAATGTGAAAAAAATAAAATTTAAATCCAAACTGGTAAGAACATAAATACAACTTAACGTGCCAAGTGTGCAAGCCCAGCTAACAAACCTCTATAAAAAACAACAGATTATACGACTACCTGAGATCAAAAAAAAAGGAACAGATTCCCGGATGAGGGTCCAAAGTTCATTCTTCTGGGAACAAATAGAATTTGGTTCCAATTAATATGATACTTGTTGACGTAGTCACGGTATAAATTTGACCTCACTTAATGATTCTTACTCTGGGAAAGATTTTTTAAAAAGATGTTGCTTAGCAACACTGCCATTGATTCTGTAACAAGGTCAGAAACTAGATACAATGTTAGTTGATTACATCAATGAAATACGAAATTTAAAAAATCAGTTAGGTCAAACAGACTTAAACTCAATGTTACATTATAAAAGCATAGAATGGAATTAAAAAATTAAAACTAATAAACAAAAAATTAATTAAAATATACATAACGCCAGACATATAATTCAATTAACACACTCATTATTTATTTAGTTGCTTTAAACATACCGATTATTCAAAGACCTGAAAATTTTGTGCAAAACTGACCCTGAATTTTTTTTGATGACTGATCAAAATTAGCTAGAGATTGCCTGAGAAATACATTTATTTTGATGAAACTGATTGGAGAAAAAGTAAGAATATGTAAAGGAGAAAATGAGCCGCTATCTTTAATTTTGATGCAAAAGTCCATTTGATGCAAAAGAACAGGTTTTCCAGATGCCTGTGAAGACTCTACTAGTGTCGCAAGACATTTTTTTTACATGCAAAGTGTTGACAAAAGTAGAGAAACACTACTGTTTGTTATGGTTATTGTTATATGATTTAACGCTATTGTCTGCACAATATAAGCTATACAAAGCGGCTAGTAAAAATGGTGATGGAAGAATCAGAGAAAACCCGATAAGAATCACCAACCCACGAGAAGCTACTGGCAAGCTTTCCCACGTACCTACAATGACCGAGCCCGAAATTCGAAGCAACACAGAGCTGAGATGGGAGCGATCCGTAAATTTGGGCGCTTTAGACCACTGGTCCACTCGGAGCCCACTACTGAACTGCCTGTCCCAGTACCGGTGCCTGAGCTAGTCAACACCATGACAAAGAAACGGTGTACAAATCTGCCGTCGTGACAGTCTTCCCGGTGGATTATAGCAGCTAAATTTTGTCACATCCTTCGTAAACAACTGTGTTATCCCAGAGTGAATTTTGGCTGAATCCAGTTATCAAAGATTGGCTGCTAATCATTCGGAAGCCATAATGCAGAAGAAAGTGCAGTTCTATAGTGTGTGAACAACATGCCAAACAAATTATCACAAAAATACATTTAATAATCGGATAATGAAGTGTATACTTGAGCCTAGTAAGGACTTTGTGAAAGTACAATAACGTACTGTTTCACAAGGAAACAACTTTATAGCATAAATACTCTTCAAATATCCTTTGTACGTTATATCTTCAACGCAATGAAACTTGATATTGTATTAATTAATTCGCAATATTATGAAAATCTCTCATGACAAATTCTGCCTGTGAATATTTTAGAACGACCAATTTAGACATTCTTTCTTTAGCCACAAAGTATATCTTGCTTCACAGGCTCTCGAGTTTCGTATCAGGTAAATCGATCAACTAGACCTGCTGTCTCTTTTTTCCGTACCGTCTGTTATACATAGCTTTATTTTAAGTTTTAAAAAAATGTTTATTTCCAGTGCAGAAAGTATACTGACAAATGCCATTTGTATATAGTGTGATCTAATAATGAATGATATTGAATAGTGACATCTGGTTTATAGTGTGATATAAAACAGACATCTAAGGTAAATGGTAATGTCAATTACAGGCCTTACAACATATGTCGATTCTAATATGCCAAATTAACATAAACTTGTCATAGTTTAATGAACTTATTTGAAAGGACTACACCTAAACAGCTACGTATCTGTAAATGAACACCCAAACTGCCACGTGTCTTTAAATGAACACCCAAACAGCCACGTATCTGTAAATGAACACCCAAACAGCCACGTGTCTGTAAATGGACACCCAAACAGCCACGTGTCTGTAAATGAACACCCAAACAGCGACGTATCTGTAAACGAACACCCAAACAGTCACGTGTCTGTAAATGGACACCCAAACAGCCAAGTGTCTGTAAATGAACACCCAAACAGCCACGTGTCTGTAAATGGACACTCATGTAGCCACGTGTCTGTAAATGAACACCCAAACAGCGACGTGTCTGTAAATGAACACTAAAACAAAACCTGAACCCATAGCTATTGAAATATATATGAAATCATCAGTACGTAAAATATTTTATGAATACGCAAGCAGTGCAAGTTTAGCTCATGACCTGTGGAGACGCTACTCTGATTTGTAATGACCTGTGGAAACGCTGCTCTGATTTGTAATAACATGTGAAAACGCTGCTCTGATTTGTAATTACATGTGGAAACGATACTGATTTGTAATGACATGTGGAAACGCTGCTGATTTGTAATGATATGTGGAGATGCTGCTCTGATTTGTAATGACGTGGAAACGCTGCATTTGTAAATAAATCAGAGAATATATGTAGTGCAAAACATCAGACTTCGATTTTGGCAACTAAGATTTTCAACTCTCCCTCCCTTCCCACCCCACCCCTCTCTCTTTCTCTCTAATCTGAGTGAACTTTAAGTAAAGTATATACGGGTTTGGCTGACCAGGATTGGTTAATAATGTTATGTTTTAAGAAAAGGAATGTTCTGAGACGTTATCCTACTTGAAAGCAAATAAAAATAGAGACACTGTTTTATTGATGGAATTTCAGTTCTTTAATAGTCTTGAGTTTGGAACACTCATTACTAAAATTAGCACATGTCTATTTAGTGCGGAATTGAAAGCACACGTTTTAAACATATGCAGCTCCAGAAAATGCCGCGGTTCACATTCTTTCCTCTGTACAGAAGCTGATTTCAGGTTTCATCTATACTGATAAAATACAATTTGGTCATAAGCACTCAAAAATTATAAGTCATTGAATTTTTAATATCATGGTGTTTGCATAGGTTACTGTGGGAACAGAATTAGTACCGTGATTCCTAAACAGTTCGTTCCACACAGCACTGCGAACGATATTTGTGCCTGTAGGTCAGTGACCTTTTCACATCAGCCTCTCTATAATGTACACCGAGTTACTTACCTCGTTTGGAGTACTATTTTAACACCATGTCGGTATCGACACATTAACAGTTGCCATTGATTACATGCTGAAACAAGGTGGTCTGTTTACGTCAAGTTCGTTGAAGCCGCCATAACCTGTGGTGAGTTCGTTAGTTTATCAAGGAGATCCGCTTTTCTAGTCGGCCATATTCGGCCATGATTTAATTGCCTCTCTTTGATTTATTTATATTCGAAAAACTGACTCTTCCAAAACTCCGGAAGAAAAAAAAACATGACTGATAAGCTTCTGACTTTTCGCAGTGTACCGAATTGATGGTGTATGTCAGGATGAATTTTGATGGTGTATGTCAGGATGAATTTTGATGGTGTATGTCTGGATGAATTTTGATGGTGTATGTCAGGATGAATTTTGATGGTGTATGTCAGGATGAATTTTGATGGTGTATGTCAGGATGAATTTTGATGGTGTATGTCAGGATGAATTTTGATGGTGTATGTCTGGATGAATTTTGATGGTGTATGTCAGGATGAATTTTGATGGTGTATGTCAGGATGAATTTTGATGGTGTATGTCTGGATGAATTTTGATGGTGTATGTCAGGATGAATTTTGATGGTGTATGTCAGGATGAATTTTGATGGTGTATCTCAGGATGAATTTTGATGGTGTATGTCAGGATGAATTTTGATGGTGTATGTCAGGATGAGTTCTGATGGTGTATGTCAGGATGAATTTTGAATCATTCGTGTACGAAACTAATTCGAAGACTTTTGCTACATTTCGAGACGATGACGTGAACAATCGTTCAGACGCAAATGCGGATATCATTCGCGATGCTATGTGGAATGTTATGTGGAATGGGAATGTCATCAAGTTTTGTCATTGTAAACACTGGACAATGTCATCGATTTGTGTCCACGTATACATTAGATTGGAATGTTATTAAACTATTTCATAATATACACTAGATGGGAATGTCATCAAGTTGTTTTCTTGCAAACACTAGATGACAATGTCATCAGTGTGTTTCTTTGTATACATTATATGGGAATGTCAACAATTCGTGTTCTTGTATGCATTAGATGGGAATGTCGTCAAATTGTTTTCTTATACAAGGTTTTCTTATATAAGGTTTCCTGTTTCGTTAGTGGCATGAAAAATGGACTTAGGAGATTGTGTTCAACGATTATAGCAGGGATCTGTTGGATTAGCGGCATAAATAAAGACCAGTATGATTTTATTACTTGTTACTATAAAACCTTGATTTCTTAGCTGCTACAAACCACAAATTTATTTTAAAACCCATTTCAGGAATTTTATTACCTTAGGGAAACAATCTTGTCGCAAACCCGTGAAAATTGACTCCAATGAAAACAAGTTAATTCAGTTTTAAAAACAGCAACATGACGTATTTCATCATGAAGTGTGTTAATGATGAATTATTGCAGACTACCAAATTATTTTAAACCTACCGCGTGTTATATAGTAAAAAGCAGGAGCCAAACTAGCGATTTCAGAAATCTCAAGATCTGATTACATATGTAATTCAACAAATTCTAAAGAACGGCATTAAATGACCAACTGTAAGAAGACAGCATATTGTTTTCTTTCAAAGAGCACCAATAAAGGTAAAAAATATCAAAAACTACGTAGGTATTTTCTAGACATGTAAACTTCATATTTAGAGGTAATATGCCGATCGTTAAATAAGACCAATGCTATTCCAGACTGTTATCTTGCGATTATTAAATAAGATCCCGCATGTTATCACACAAGCTTGTTGTGTTTTGATAAAAGAATATTTACACATATTCTAAATATTACATCTCTGACGTCAATAGATCGAAAGAAAGGAGCAAACTGGACTGGACAATTTGTGTATATTTGCAATGTACTTAAAAGCCGGAAGTAATTTTCATTTTCCTCCACATCGATCATGTTTTGTCGATGTGCAAATACGATACTAATACGATGTAAAATAACTTGTAAGTCCCAATAATTAAAATCACTTTCATACCAGGCTATTATTCACTGAGCACATGTAGCCCTTGTTTGTAATTAAAAAAACAATATCGTTGCCAATGATTTATAAACACATTAATTTAAAAACTGGCATGTTTATGACTGCATAAAGAGATTACAGCGATCCACAGTATTCATTATTCCATATTCCTATATTCCATAGGTCTTCAAGTCGGAGTGAAACACAGACCTGAAGTAAAGGGAAACCGAGTATCTAAGTGAACAATGGATGTGTACAAATGAAACCGTGTAATACCGGGAAGAATATCAATAATTTATGCACACATTTTCTACTCTAAGGAAACAATGAAAAAAAATTAGAAAGTCCCGAACGTATAAGAAGCGCACGTGTGTGTGTGTGTGTGTGTGTGTGTGTGTGTGTGTGAGAGAGAGAGAGAGAGAGAGAGAGAGAGAGAGAGAGAGAGAGGGAGGAGAGGGAGGGAGTGAGGGAGGAAGGGATGGAGGGATAGAGAGAGATTTATTTATTTGGATTTTTAACGTAGCATTAACACTTTTTGTCATATCGATACTATGTCTGCAGTTTTGGCAGTTAATAGCAATGTATAGCACTGGAGAATCATGCCGCAGATATGTAACATCATGTTCTACCCAGTCACATTATTAAGACACCAGGCCAACAAGTCCTACCTCTAAATGCTGATCGCCAAGTGAGACAACTGCAAGTTCCATTTTTATAAGTCTTTTGTATGATTTAGCCAGGGATCCAACCCGCGACCTCCGGCAGCTGAGGCGGACGCTCTAACCAATTAAGCTATTGGAGTGGAAGAAGCAAAACAGAAACTAGAAAACTAAAGACGGAAATAAATGCTTTGGATGGCATACCAACGTATATGAAGCTAATCAAGGAACAAATGTCTTCGATAGCATCGATACACATCAGATTGTAATCAAAGAATACCCGCCTTCGATGACATTGATATCATCAGAAGGTAATCAAAGAATAATTACATATATAAATATTTATTTATGGCAATCTCCCAAACGTTTGCATAACACTCAGCAATTTGAGTTCCGCGATTGAGTCTATTGGATGTCATGAATGTTATCACAAATAATTATCTACATAAATCTTCTTTCAGCTCCGTTTGGACTGAAAAACTCTGATACAGAAAACTGAAGATCAGTGTCTAATTCGTAATCCATGAGACACGGGTTCAACGTCCGCCCAGATCAGCCCAGTTGGTCTGCTTCGTTTAGTGCTTGAGAAAAGCACTTACTTAGCTCTAATTTCTGCAGTATTTTATATAACAATTAAAGCCCTAAAAACGCCGTTAAAAATACGAACAGGAATAGCAACTATAGTTTAGTCTTTTGACAGGCTAATTTGTTCAGTAGAAATTGAAATTGACCAATGCAATTGCTATGACGTCATAACTTAAATCAAGAGTTAGGTTGGTGAAATTGGGGCCCATACACAAAATTGTGCTACGTTTCAATGGTTGGCTCCAGTCCAACATACCTATCTGATCTCATCCATGTGTACACACCTGCAAGATGCTTACGCTCCTCTTCTGACACTTGTATTCTCATTATTATCCCTACGAAGTTGAAATCATATAGACAATGTTCTTTTGCATACCTGGGCCCAGCAACGTGGAACGAATTGCCCACTGCACTTAGACACAAAGACAGTGATATCATTCAAGAGCGTCCTTAAAACCCATCTATTTTAACTGCAAGAACAGTCATAAAGACCTAATAATGTATCCTGATAACGTATCCTTACCTTAAAAATGTACAGCGTGCTTTTCTTTTTCTAATTTTTGTTTTTTGTTGTTTTTTTTAATCATATCATTATATATGTTCTTTATTCTTTTTAAGTGTTGTCAAATGTTGTAAAGAGCTTATAGGTTTTAAAGATTAGGCGCTATATAAAGTCCTCATTATTAACTATATCTTTAAAAGCCAAATTCAGAAATGCATATCATTTTAAAACACTATTTTAAAAAAGGTAAAGTTTTTAGTTATGGCTAATCGATTCATCTTTATCAATGATTATTACTTTTGTGTCTAAACTATATGGTTGACACAAAACTTACTTCATCGTTTATAACATTTGTGTCTAAACTATATGATTGACACGAACCATAATACATTTCCTTTGCCATGAATAGCCGTTAAAACAGTTAAAAATGGATTCCTTAGAACAGCAGATTTTTTGGTCAGATGTAGTTATAACTTTGCTAAATAAATAAGGACGAGGAAGGACAACGATATCAAGCAATACAAAATACCATCCACTTCCTTGCTTACGAATAATGCTGCACATAAATTCAATCATGGACTTTGTTCAAAACGTATTGTTATGATGTAAATTGCACCAATAATGACTCTTGGGACAGGTTAATGACTAGTAGGACAGGTTAATGGACAGGTTAATGATTCTTGGGACAGGTTAATGGACAGGTTAATGACTCTTGGGGTAGGTTAATGACTCTTACGACAAATTTATTGCACACCTTGAAGAAGAAGAAACAGAAATGGTTTGTAGAAAAAGGAGATATGCTTTGGATCTGAAAAGGCATGAACTATCTATAAATCACACCCCACGTGTTGTCATAAGATTTCAATGAACCCCGACGTGTTATCTTTACTGCATGCTATTGATTAATTCGTCTACATCTCATTACCTGCATCCTGCTACTAACGTCATAGGGCACTAACATCTGGTTCAGTTCATAAAGATTGCAATATTAACGTTTAGCCAAATTAAAATATGTACAAGGTGAGACCGGTAAAATACGATAATATCCTATAAACGATCCATCCAAGACTTAATTCTAAAAATAATAAAACTAATATGCTGCTAGACTCGTTTTAATGAGAAAAAAATTTGTTGTACATGCCCATTAAATAGTTCCGGTGAAATCTCCCAGTCTACGTACCTGACCAGGGACAGGAATACAAGGTAACGCATTCTAGATACATGCCTACAACTCTGTGCACTGTACAATTTTGCCATATGTAGGCAATTTATAAAAATAAGAAAATACTTTTTTTCTGGCAATTATCTTCAGTCAATCATCAATACTCATTCCATTAAATGCGACATTTAATATGTCACAGTGGTAGCTTACAAAGCAAAATGTTCCCTGTGACCTGAATATAAAATTTTGCTTTTATAAGAATATTTTAGTGAACAGCAATTTCCTTACCTTCTGTAAATGCACAGTCGTCTCGTAATTACTATCATACAGATATCGAGGAATATGCTTCAATTTGGAAGCCGCAGGAATCATAAAAGAATACAAAACAAATCCACTATTATTGGATATAATATGCCAAA
This sequence comes from Potamilus streckersoni, assembly GCA_016746295.1. NCBI lineage: Eukaryota > Metazoa > Mollusca > Bivalvia > Unionida > Unionidae > Potamilus > Potamilus streckersoni. Next base: position 1,602,991 of record JAEAOA010000734.1, on the reverse strand, counting down.
GGAATTACGGCACACACCGCAAAAAAATCTCACAACGGGAGTTAATCTAGGATAAATACATAGGCTTTTTTGTCGATATTGAATATTCAAACATTTTGTCTTTCTCCAAACATTACATGGTATCAATGAATGTACCTAATGTAATCGGTGACACTTGTTTATATTTTTATGAGGCATGTCTAGTAAATGAACAAGTTCAAGTGCACAGTGACTATCTTAGTAAAAAAAATGGTAATATGGAAGATACAGGAAAAGTGACTATCATAGAAAAAAAATGGTAATACAAAGTTGTCAGTGCACAGTGGTGATGATAAAAAAATGTACATCTCGATATCCACTCGTCCTTCCTCACAGAGTTTAATTTCTTACCAGATCTGTACGAACAAGTTACGCTATTCTGCCCTAACTAAAATCAATTTTCAAATTAGTACAATTAGTACAAGATAATGCATCCTCAACCACATGTTTAGTTGTAGCGGAGAGAGAGAGAGAGAGAGAGAGAGAGAGAGAGAGAGAGAGAGAGAGAGAGAGAGAGAGAGAGAGAGAGAGAGAGATACACCCGTGTATATATATATATATATATATATATATATATATATATATATATATATATATATATATATCTATATATATATATATATATATATATATATATATATATATATATATATTGCAACAACTGGGACTTGATCTTATCTTATTCATTTAAGTTTTATTCATTTTTATAAAATGAAGCGTATACCTATGCCTGGAATTTGTACGTGCATAGGGTCGATACTAAAGAACGTAAACTTCCATAGAATCTGCAAATAGATGCTATTGCATGTGTTGGCAGTTACTAACAATAAAATTTTTGTAAATATATTTAAGAGATTCAATCTTTTACCCACTGGAAGGATCAGTCAGGTGGTCTTATTGGATGAGTAAGGTAATAAGAATGGGTATTTTGGAATATTAGAGTGGGTAGTAAGATCTGTCACGTTGGGTATATTTTGCATTTGTATTTGTTGTGTTCTTGTTGTAACGTCAAATCTGCAGAGGTATTTTATGTTGTATTTAGATGTTATATGAGAAGGAAAAAAATCTTTTGGACTGTTCAGCGGAAATAGAACTATAATATTATTTTGGATCTGTTGTGAATTATTCAAAGTAGTTCTGGACAAGGCCATTTTGAAAAAGTCGCGATTCATGGCCTGACCAATGCATTTCTGGTTCGGAGGTTTATGCAGAGCTTTCATTCGTTTGGACTTTAATATAATTCCTTCATGATTTTTTTTAGATTCATTTTATAATACTGAAAGTTAATCACACATTTTCTTTTATAACACTGATAATTGAACTGTTAAGTTTTACAAAACTTGTTGGTTTTGTTTCTTTCTGTTACTTAGTTTATGAGCTGTGCCGAATTCAGGCATAAACTAAACAAACACGTTTGGGCCTCACAGTCTGAATTCAGTCGGAAGAGGCCTCTCCAATTTATTTTATTTGAAATAGGGCCTCTACAGCTTCCCATAGCTTAGGGCCTCGCTATGTATAAATCCAGCACTATGTATGACCATAAAGTCGTTACATTATAAAGAATGCAAGTCATTACAGTATACTGAGAATATAATTGTACTTAAAGAAATAAGTAATTAGTGTATGTTGAGAAATAATATATATATATATATATATATATATATATATATATATATATATATATATATATATATATATATAATACATAACATTACGGTATGTTGATCAATATCTATGCAGAGGACTACCTCGTAACATTTATCTCGACATTTCTATATTTAGATATTCTAGCCATATATATAAACTTGTGGCAGGTATATTTTTATAACATCTTTTCCATAATTAATTTACTATTTATTTATACCGAACACCATCCATTATATTTGTACAATACCAAGACTGAAGATAAACAAATGTTAAGATAATTGCCGATGTGCCGGTCCATCTTAATATAATTTTATACACTGAATTTGTATCAAAGTCCAAATGTATTCCAACATTAGCTACTTAAACGTCTTATATTTATAAAAAGTGCATTGCCCAAAATAATAACCGTATTGCCTATTATAGGTTGGTAGCCTAAATAGATAATACAAAATTTAATTCGATTCCCATAGAGATGACACTGTAACCACCCTTTATACTGTATAACAGTGTAACATGTAACATCGTTTAGTTGCCCATCTTCCTATTAGTAGATGTACCCTGTTTAATGGCCCGATTTCCTTTGAGTGAATGTATCCACTTTGATTGCCCAATTTCCTTTATGCAGATGTACCCAGTTTAATGTTACAATTTCCTTTGAGTAAATGTATCCTCTTTGATGCCCGATTTCCTTTGAGTGAATGTACCGACTTTGATGGCCCGATTTCCTTTATGCAGATGTACCCAGTTTAATGGTACAATCTCCTAAGAGTAGCTGTACCCAGTTTGACAAATTTGGGAAATCTGCAACATTTTTTGAGAAATGTTGGGAGGTATTTAACCGAGACATTTTCCCCAAGATCAATAGTAATTACATTGATATGGTTCCACTTGCTGAAGTCGAGAATTGGTAATCTTACCTTTATGTTACTGAATGTGCTATTAATAGCACATATGAGAAAATGCACTAAACAACCCTTTTCCATTACACGTTTTCAAAATTAAACGTGCCAAAAATTTCTACTGTACATTAAAGAGTAAAAAAGCAACGTAGACGACACAAAATTTAATCCAAAAATTGCATGTAAATTCACCCTAAATGACTATAATAAAACAGGTTAGAAGCGGAATTGGGCATATGTTTTTCAGTATCTATTTCCATTGGATACATTTATGGCTAAGTGGCGGAGACATCTACATAGATTCGTATAGATTGTAACGTCTGTCCAACTTACCATAACATTGTGACAAGATCAGCAAAACACTTATATCTTGTGCACTACATCTCAAAGAGGAAATATTTAAAACGATGAAATAATATACAGAGTGGTTCTTTTCCAGAAAATGTTGAGTAAACCTCCCATTTATCTGCCAACTAAAAATTTAGACATGAGAATATCTCCCAGTTTACATCCAACAATACCTGTGCAGTGACAGATGAGAATAATGGTAACGTCTACTCTTAGGTACAGCGACGTACCAGTATATAAGCTTATTCTGAAAAATATATTTCGTTACGTTTCTCTGACGATTGTTTTCAACTATTATCGACACTGATTGCTTAGAAGAGGATATGGAAAGACCCACATGTACATAAGCTGGTTCCGTACCTTATAAAGTAATAGGTGCCTGGGGCCACAGCAGTCTGCAGTTCTATCAATAAAGCACGAAGAATATTTCTGACAATATCAAATCACATTACCGGCATAATAAATTATCACAAGGAATGCGTGATACACCCACTAACAGAATTGATGGGGTGGGTGTTATGGGTTTGGTCATCGTTATCTAAAGGTGATTGCCGACGGTATAATTTGCCCGGGACGAGTAAATATCAATAGAAGTTGAGAAAATTACTGGTCAAATAGATAAATAGCTGCAAATAAAGACAAAAAAGTTAATCGTACATGTTTCCAACTAATGTTTTCTACCGAAATTAACAATAACAAAAGAGAGATCGACCTAAAGATTCGGTCCTTTACATAACCCCCTCCTTAAACCTTAAAAGTAAAATCAGGTATTTTAACTCTCCAAATTTTGGAGATCTAACCGTTGCAGTTACACGTCCTCAGATAAACCTCTCACGCAAATGACCTTAGTCTACTCAAGCAGTCAGCGCCTATATTCTGTACGCCTTTAATATACCGCCCATGAACTTGGTATTGTGGTAGAAAATAATGACAATCGCATTGATCGTCCATTGTTCAACTTGAGCCAAATATGCAAGAGGTTGGTAATCAGTTTCTAAAATAAATTTACAACACAACCAAACAGGTAGCGTTGGAATTTACATATCCCAAAGACAATTGCAAAGCATTCCTTTGAGCAATTTTGCTCTGCAGTTAACAATTTCCTGCTACAGTAAGCTAATGGGAATATTGTTCCATTATATTCCTGCAATAGTTATGCCCCTAAACCTCTATCACAAGCATCAGTACGTAAAACGAAATTTATTGTCACTTAGACAATTTCACCACTGCGTCTGACGCCAGTCTGTCCTTTAATGTCTGAAATACTCGTTCACTTGCGTTCGTCCATACAACTTTTGTCAGAGACTTCTTCCGAGTCAAGTCAGGCAATGGGCTTAACTTCACTGGCTTTTCATCCAATAGCTTTAGTGTGTACTATTCCAACTCCGTCTTGCCAGGTCGTTATGTCAAGACGCTTGCATAGTCCTTGAGTAACGACTCCACTTCCATACGTTGCTCTGACGTTAACGTACCGTCAAGTACAACGTCGACGTAAGTTTCTTCCTTCGTCAATGGACAACTTGGGAACACTTCCGCCTCTCATCCGTTGTCGTGTTCTTCAGTTACGACTAGAGCAACCACTAACTCTGTGGTGTCTCTCGTTCACGGTAACGTTTCAAGAGATTTATGTGGTACAGTTTATCCTTCTCTCCTACCCGGATACGGTAGCTCCGTCCACCCTTTCTCTCCGTCACCACAAATGGTCCCCTCCACCTCGAAGTGACGTTCCTTCGACCTTCTGTTGTAACAATTGACATGCCGTCCATTGCCCTGACATCCATTGGCCTGACGTTCTCTTGTGTCGCGGATATCATCCTGAGCCAATTTACAAACCTCTTCTAACTTGTCGCGTAGGTCAACAACATATAGCTATATTGTATGCATTTCCACAGACGTTTGCTCATTTGTACATATCTGTTTTAATATAGCCATGGGTTCCCTAACTGCCCTACCATAAATTAACTCAAAAGGTGAAAAACATAAACTAGCACTTCTCGATACGCGAGAAGTATCGCCGGAAGGTATTGATCCCAATCTTTGGTTCGACCTTCGCATAGCTTATTTAGAGCCTATTTCAGATTCCCATTGAAATGCTACACAAAACCATTGCACTGCGGATGATACTGGGCAGTAGTCAGGTGTCTAATGAACAGTAACTTATTTACCTCTTCTATCACCTGGCTCACAAACTGCGTCCAATGGTTAGTCATTATCTCATCTGGGACACCAACGTTCGACCAAACTACTGACAGGGCCTAAGCCACACACACACACACACACACACACACACACACACACACACACACACACACACACACACACTCACTCTCTCTCTCTCTCTCTCTCTCTCTCTCTCTCTCTCTCTCTCTCTCTCTCTCTCTCTCTCTCTCTCTCTCTCTCTCTCTCTCTCTCTCTCTCTCTCTCTCTCTCTAATGCTAGTTGTTACTTATGTTCTCTAACACTTCGCTCAACAAATTTAGCTAGCTGGGACTATTCTAACCCAGGTTTACCCTTTCACATCGAGCGGGAAAGTAGTCCGGGAGGAGCGGAAAGAGAAGGAGTAGAAGACGGAACCTAGAGGAAGACGAAGAGGAATCAGGAGATGAGTGAAAACCAAGGACGAAAACTCACACTAGAAATCACATGATGAGATAGGCTCAAAGGGTCGAGCGAAAGAGGCGCATTTGAGAAATTCGATTGCAGTCTATGTGTTAATTTACAATACAGGTAAGTTGATTTCATGTAAAAAAAAAATGTCGTCGTGCTTTATTACTAAACCTTCAGACTCCTGTGCTGAATCTGCATTACTTGTCTTCCACCCAAACTTCAGATGAGGAAAAAAATATATTAAAATAGATTAAAGTTTGTAGACAGCGCTTAGGCACTCATGCAAACATGGAAACCTATGCAACATAAATTACATTTATTTTGAAATAATTTGTATTCCTATACAGATGTTATATCCAGCAGGTTTAACATCCATTGAGTTATAAATAATGCTTAACCGTTAACGTGCGGAGAAGTATTAATGTACAAAGCTATTAAGTACCTTCAACCTGTGCAGAAGACGTTAGTATAATCTATAGGGGGTTATGGGATGAAAATCAAAAATATTCTAGTCAAATGACAACGCAAACAATGAGTTTGACACTTTTCATGCAAACATGTTCATGTATAGGGGAAGTATGCACAAAATCAATATTAAAAACGCCTTTAATTCTAATATCTACAACGTCATCTGCTAAAATATATGTATGCCTTGCGATTACAAACCCCGATACTGTATATTGCAATACCCTTTGACGTGCAAACGGAATGATGAACGAACCGCAGGTGAATGCATAGCAATGAGTGCCAATTGCCACAATAATAGCAACGCTGAACGGCAAACGGTGAATGATAAACATTGACGATTAAAAAAACGATGTTTCGGCTCATTATTCTTTTATTATTTTAAACGCATTTGTAAAAACATGTAATGAAAAAAGATCACGATAATTAGCAAGATCAAATGGATGGATGGATGGATGGATGGATGGATGGATGGATGGATGGATGGATGGATGGATGGATGGATGGATGGATGGATGGATGGAAAAATAGATAGATAGATAGATAGATAGATAGATAGATAGATAGATAGATAGATAGATAGATAGATAGATAGATAGATAGATAGATAGATAGATAGATCACTTTAAGGGTACGTAAATGTTTAGGGTTTATATATAGATAGATGAACACTTCAACAGAACAGTGGATAGGCAAAGTAAATGTGGTAAATAACAAAACGTGAATGTGTCGGTCACCAACGAAGAAATAGAGCAAAGTATAAGACAGGCCATTGGGCCTAACGAAGACCTCCTGACCACAGTGAAAAAACGTAAACTGCAGTGGTTATGGGCATGTCTCTCGATCATCATGACTTGCCAAGACGATCCTGCAAGGCACTAAATAAGGAAGAAGAAAGAGAGGCAGGCAGAGAAAGTATGTGTGTGTGTGTGTGTGTGTGTGCGTGTGTGTGTGTGTGAGTGAGAGAGAGAGATTTGTAACGTAGCTTTAAAAAATTTTCAATCATATTGCTACGATATCTGCAGTGTGACAGTTTATAGTCATGTCTAGTACTGGGGAATCATGCCTCAGACATGTCGCATGATGTCATTATCTTTACACAAGGCCTATTAGTCCCAACACTAACCTCTTGTGTTCTACCGAAATTAACAATAACAAAAGAGAGATCGACCTAAAGATTCGGTCCTTTACATAACCCTCTCCTTAAACCTTAAAAGTAAAATCAGGTATTTTAACTCTCCAAATTTTGGAGATCTAACCGTTGCAGTTACACGTCCTCAGATAAACCTCTCACGCAAATGACCTTAGTCTACTCAAGCAGTCAGCGCCTGTATTCTGTACGCCTTTAATATACCGCCCATGAACTTGGTATTGTGGTAGAAATAATGACAATCGCATTGATCGTCCATTGTTTAACTTGAGCCAAATATGCAAGAGGTTGGTAATCAGTTTCTAAAATAAATTTACAACACAACCAAACAGGTAGCGTTGGAATTTACATATCCCAAAGACAATTGCAAAGCATTCCTTTTCGGAGACTGAGTAATTTTGCTCTGCAGTTAACAATTTCCTGCTACTGTAAGCTACTGGGAATATTGTTCCATTATATTCCTGCAATAGTCTTGCCCCTAAACCTCTATCACATGCATCAATACGTAAAACGAAATTTATTGTCACTTAGACAATTTCACCACTGCGTCTGACGCCAGTCTGTCCTTTAATGTCTGAAATACTCGTTCACTTGCGTTCGTCCATACAACTTTTGTCAGAGACTTCTTCCGAGTCAAGTCAGGCAATGGGCTTAACTTCACTGGCTTTTCATCCAATAGCTTTAGTGTGTACTATTCCAACTCCGTCTTGCCAGGTCGTTATGTCAAGACGCTTGCATAGTCCTGGAGTAACGACTCCACGAATGAAGAAATAGAGCAAAGTATAAGACAGGCCATTGGGCCTAACGAAGACCTCCTGACCTTGGACTAACGAAGACCTCCTGACCACAGTGAAAAAACGTAAACTGCAGTGGTTATGGGCATGTCTCTCGATCATCATGACTTGCCAAGACAATCCTGCAAGGCACTAAATAAGGAAGAAGAAAGAGAGGCAGGCAGAGAAAGTGTGTGTGTGTGCGTGTGTGTGTGTGTGTGTGTGTGTGAGAGAGAGAGAGAGAGAGAGAGAGAGATTTGTAACGTAGCTTTAAAAAATTTTCAATCATATTGCTACGATATCTGCAGTGTGACAGTTTATAGTCATGTCTAGTACTGGGGAATCATGCCTCAGACATGCAGCATGATGTCATTATCTTTACACAAGGCCAATTAGTCCCAACACTAACCTCTTAATGCTGAGATGGGAAGACAACATTCTGGAGTTGACAGACTTAATAATAAGCGACTCACTGAGAAAGACGGAAAATCAAAAGGAATGGAGGAAGATGGTTGTCCGGTCTCATGTGGTGCTCCAACGTTCTACCAGACTACGGGACTGATGATGACGATGATATTTCAGATATTACTTTCGGCAATAAGTTAAATGTGACTTCATCTGAGTATAAATGTATGTGAATCACATGCCTGTAATATCGAACCATCCAGTTCTTGCGACACAAACAAAAATGGCATCCATACGAACTTGACTCGATCGATGAAATGTTCGTTTACAGCGATACACGAATAATCAGAAACTTCATATTTAATACACGTTTTGTTATGTTCCCATCAAGCAACCACATAATGGTGGAAACACATTTGGCATTAAATGGGGTTATACAGGCATGTAAATTGTGCAAGAAACAGTGCTGGATGTAAAATATCAAACATTAACAAGCCAAGTGTAATATAATGATCATCACGGTAATAGCTAAAGCTTACTGACAGAAATTTTCTATAGGCATAATAAATATGGGATTAGCTAACTACTAGTAATTCAGTATAATCTGACTCCATGGACCACAGGAAGCATTAGGACATGCCTGTGAAGTGGGGCATTATCAAAAATAAAAGCTATACGTTAAAATTCGAGTAACCACAAAGCAATTATTTCGCCACAACTACATGTTCTTGCAATGCCCAAGGTACAATGAGCTAACATGTAACACTAATATCGCAAAAGAAAAAAACTTTGATAACATATGGAGATTTCATGTGCAGTAGTAAATAGCCACCCCAACCCCAATACGGTACACAGCTGCTTAATCCCGAGTGTGTGTGTGCGTGTGTGTGTCTGTGTGTGTGTGTGTGTTCAGATAGAGAGCTACAATAATATCGATTAAAGAGTTCAGTGTCTTTCAGTAGTTGGAATAAGAAACGTTAATGTATCATAGAAAATAATAGCGTATAACGAATGATTTTAACTAAACAAAATCCGAGGTGCAGATAACAAGTTTGGCACTTACTGCTGAACTATAAGAGCATGTTATTTTACTAAAAAAATATCTAATCTACGTAGTCCATGAACATCATGACTTTGGAATGAAATTAAAGCAGCTGATATAAGCTGCATTCTTCGAACGATGTTTTCTGCCAAGAACATGTATGCCTCTCGATAGCACTGCATAAACATTCACCACATAGCATGATGTATCAAAAAATACAATCTACTTACAGATCTGATAAAAGTCTAGCTGCCGTTGACAGGACTTACCTACAAAAAGAATAGAGTTAAGAACTATATTTAGAGTTTTAATTTGCAATAAAAAAACCCACAGGAAATAATTAAATTACATTCATATAGTATGGAATGTTTCCTGTGCTCCATTTGAACACAGTACTTAAAATGATAATAAAATCATAAAGCGTTTCACAGGTATAATCGTTTTCGTAGAAACTAACGACAAACTAAATTAGATTGTTTGAAATTGTTAAGAAAGTTTTCGTTTAAGTAAACTTATTTTGTTCTAACTGACAACTCTTTCCACTTAATGAATAATACGTTCTTATATATATATATATATATATATATATATATATATATATATATATATATATATATATATATATATATATATATATATATAGAGAGAGAGAGAGAGAGAGAGAGAGAGAGTGTGTGTGTGTGTGTGTGTGTGTGTGTGTGTGTGTGTGTGTGTGTGTGTGTGTGTAAAGCAATTTGATATACCAACAGTACCGGCATATTCGATCGTAATCGAAATTGTTAAGAAAGTTTTCGTTTAAGTAAACTTATTTTGTTCTAACTGACAACTCTTTCCACTTAATGAATAATACTTTCTTATATATATATATATATATATATATATATATATATATATATATATATATATATATATATATATATATATATATATATATAGAGAGAGAGAGAGAGAGAGAGAGAGAGAGAGAGAGAGAGAGAGAGAGAGTGTGTGTGTGTGTGTGTGTGTGTGTGTGTGTGTGTGTAAAGCAATTTGATATACCAACAGTACCGGCATATTCGATCGTAATCACCCATGGCGTATTAATACCCATACTCAACGGAATTTATCATTTTCATTCCTCATTCTATAGATCGATGATGAATCTTCACTGATAAATTATTGGTGACGTAAGAACATAACGATAAAAATAGCAATAATTCCAGTCTTCTAAATGGATTTTAAATAGCACACAATTCTAACGCAATCCTCACCTTCCTCATCCTCTATGCAAAAGGGACAAACTTCTCAGAAATATGGAGTGAGAAAGAAAAAGAATTTAGGTTTTATGAAGCCAACGTAACTGGTCAAGCAACCTACAATAGCTACATCTGTAGCATTGTGTACACTTTCCTTTAGAGTAGCTTAATGCCAATACATATTTGTTGCAATAACTTGTTGACACTATGTTTCCTAGCTACACATACTGTCAATTTCATGGGTTTGATTTTTTTTTTGTTTTTGTTTTATGTTTTTGGTTGTTTTTCTTCAAACCGATAATAAGGTTCTAAAATTCTATTACTTTTTAAATAAGAAAATATCCTAAGGCACACACACACACACACACACACACACACACACACACACACACACACACACACACGCGCGCGTTCTCTCACTGTGTTGGATAATCAGGTAGCAGACATAGTAAAATGTGGATTGACAACTCTTTTCTTTCTCTCTCTCTCTCGCTCATGATCGATCGATTGTGACATGCCACGAAGTATTTGGAATGATGGTAAAAGTTAGTCAAATGACCAAAGAAAAGGTGAAAGAGAGATAGAGCACTAGGATAAACAAAAGTGTTATGGTTTGTAGTAGTAGTGTTAATTAAAACAATTATAACTTACATCATTGAAAATACATTAAAATTTTTGGATTACCTCTTGTTGGTTCGTCATTTCGTTCAGTTTATATTCGACAATAATTTTCGTACATTCGCCAGTAAGTGAATGGCTGAGCGTTCAGTGTTGAGGAAGCTAATCATGTGTTTGTAGTGCTCTACTTTCGTTATTAAAACCTCCTCTTATACTGAATCATAAGTTTGTCTCATCTGCATTAAATCAATGTGAATGAAAATAAAGTTTAAAAAAAAGAAAACTAGCAATTTAGAAATTTTAATGGAATTGTGAATAGCAACAAAGGAACAGAACTACGTTTGGGATCGGACACACAAAACAAGGATGTGAAGAGTTTATTCATATGGTCAAAAAACAGCTGCCTGTAGTGAATCTTAACTCCTTTCAAAGAAAGTATGTATTTTGTATGTGATATTACAAAACATATATGTATAGTATATACACTTGTATCGTTTATATACCACTCGTATACATGTTTCATTCAATGATTTCGGCAGGCCTCATTTCCTTTCAATGACAAAATTATAAATCTCGTGTGTGTGTGTGTGTATGTGTGTGTGTGTGTGTGTGTGTGTGTGTGTGTGTGTGTGATGCTAACGTACGTTATTTATTTTTTATAATTAGGCTCAGCTTACGGAGAACGGAATTTTTATTATTTTCTTTTGCATGAGACTGATCATTTGTTTCTAAATATATAAATAATAAATAAGACAACAAAAAGAATGATTTCATTCATTTTTTGAACTATACTGTTTTAATTATCAGTTACCAAGCTTCGAGAAGCAAAGGAAAAGCAAGAGTCTCGAAGACATGGAAAAGCACCGGAGTTTTTATGACGAATATATTTTTTTAAAAACTGGAGAATGATGCTCTGGAAAGAATCACACATCACAATTCTTTGCTAAATGGGCGATAAATTAGCAAGAGGAATGTCACCAAGTAATGATGTGTGACTATGTTTACTGATCTGTTTGCGAAGTACACCAGTCTGATAGCCTATTTTGTTATTCCATATGATGTGGGATAAACGGAGACTGAAGGGTGGGATGATCACTACAAATATTTGTGAAAGATAAGTTGTATTAAGTTCCATCCTAATCTGTGAGATATCTTGTCTGACGTTACCAAAATATACGAATGTTTGAAAGGTTGACGGGGGTAAGCAAGCATCATTCCACGCCACTGACATAATACCTCTTGATGTATAGCTTTTCTAATCAAAGATACAAAAATCCAATGTCTATGATAAAATACATTACAGTTTTTCTGCCTCTTTGAAAGCCAGTTTTTACATTTCGATGTAGTTTTCAAAAACTGGGCATGAAGGCCACTATTTATACATTTGAATGTCATCTGTTTAAGGAGTATTATTTTAAAAGGTTTTGTAAATAGCGATGGTAATGTCTAATGAAATATAAATAGCCGTGGTAAAGTCTGATGGCATATAAATAGCTGTCGCAAAGAATGTATGCAAATAACGGTGGTAAAGTCTGATGGCATACAAAGAGCAGCGGAAAAGTCTGATCGCACACGAATAGCTGTGGTAGAATCTGATGGCATAAAAAGAAACCTTTTCCATAAATATGCACGTGGGGACACACTAGATAGTATGAAAGACCATTTTGCCATATAAATCGAAGTGATAAAGTCTGATGGCAAACAAAACAACGTGATAAAGTCTGACGGATTTAAAAAAAAGTGATAAAGTCTGACGGCGTAACAAAAAACTCGTACCTTATAGATAGATATTATAAGTCTGACGAAATAAAAAGATACCCATGCCATACAAATAGAAGTGGTAAAGTCTGATGACATTCAATTAGACGTGATAAAGTCTGATGGCATATAAATATACATGGTAAAGTCTGACGAAATGCATATAGAAGAAGTTAAGTCTGATGGCATGCATATTGACGTGGTTAAGTCTGGTGGCATATAAATATACGTGATAAAGTCTGATGGCATATAAATATACGTGGCAAACTCTGATGGCATGAACGTAGACGTGATAAAGTCTGATAGCCTGCAAATAGACGTGGTTAAGTCTGATGGAATTCATATAGACGTGGTAAAGTCTGATGGTGTATAAACAAACGTGATAAATTCTGATGGCATGCAACAGATTTGGTAAAGTATGACTGCATACAAAAATAGACGTGGTAAAGTCTGATGGTTTGCAAATAGAGTGGTAAAGTCTGAATTTGCAAATAGACGTTGTTAAGTCTGATGACATGCAAATGGACGTGGTAAAGTCTGATGGCATATAAACATACGTGGTAAAGTCTGATGGCATGCAAATAGACGTGTGCATGCATCCAACGCTTAGTAGTAGTAGTAGTAGTAGTAGTAGTAGTAGTAGTAGTAGTAGTAAAAGTAGTAGTAGTAGTAGTAGTAGTAGTGATGGCTTTGCATCACAGCTGCCATTTTAAACTTTCGTGCAAACAAATCTATAGGTTAGAAATATAACAGTTTTAGAAGGTCATAACATCAAATGATAATGACTGGACTTTTTGTTTGTCCCAAAATATAGTAATCTTAATTGAACTATGGCAACTGAATGTGAGTTTTCTAAAACCATAATTATAATGTAATAAATTGTTTCTTGACAAATTCAACACTGTAACTCAAAGAAACATACACTGTTAATTACCATGTTAGTCTCTACACAGAACATGGTTGCTTACAAGACCAACTACAGAAGAATAGTATTTTACTCACTCATTGAACAAAGGTGTTTTATGAATCAGACCACCTCAAGTAAGATACCAGTCTCAAATTTAGTCTTAGGGTTTCGGAATATTTGATACCGGGTTGGCTGTAACAGCATCTAGGCATTTATTTCGAGACTAACTAATGTATCTACTATATAATACTCTGATGGTGCACTTGCACGATTGATTTGTTCCGACAAGTCAAGATTATATTGTGAGTAAATGGAGTAAGACGACTGATTAAGGAATCTCTGATCGGTTATCTGATTGAAAGACATATCTCATGAAAATGTCGCTAAAGCATCTAATTGTTCAAATATATTTTGTTAACTTCAATCACGAAATACACGTATAATGTACTGGGCCATGCATAGCGTACTGGGCCATGCATAGCGTACTGGGCCATACAAAATGTACTGGGCCATGCATAATGTACTGGGCCATGCATAGTGTATGGGCCATGCTTAGTGTACTGGGATATGCACAGTGTACTGGGCAATACATAGTGTACTGGACCATGCATAGTGTACTGGGCCATGCATAGTGTACTGGGCCATGCATAGTGTACTAGGCCATGCATAGTGTACTGGGTCATGAACAGCGTACTGGGCCATACAAAGCGTACTGGGCCATGCATAGTGTACTGGAACATGCATAGTGTACTGGGCCATGCATAGCGTACTAAGCCATGCATAGTGTATTGGGCCATGCATATTGTACTGGGCCATGCATAGTGTACTGGGCCATGCATAGCGTACTGGGCCATGCATAGTGTATTTGGCCATGCATAGAGTACTGGACCATGCATAGTGTACTGGGCCATGCATAGTGTACTGGGTCATGCATAGTGTACTGGGCCATGCATAGAGTACTGGGCCATGCATAATGTACTGGGCCATGAAAAGCGTACTCGGCCATGTATAGTGTACTGAGCCATGCATAGTGTACTAGACCATGCATAGTGTACTGGGCAATGCATAACGTACCGGGTCATGCATAGTGTACTGAGATATTAATAGTGTACTGGGATATGCATAGTGTACTGGGCCATACATAGTGTACTGAGCCATATTTAATATACTGGGTCATGCACAGTGTACTGGGCCATTCATAGCGTACTGGGCCATGCATAGTGTATTATGCCATGCATAGTGTACCGGGCCAAGCATAGCATACTGGGCCATGCATAGTGTACTGAGCAATGCATAGTGTACTGGGCCATGCATTGTGTACTGAACCATGCACAGCGTACTGGGCCATGCATAACGTACTGGGCCATGCATAGTGTACTGGGCCATGCATAATGTACTGGGCCATTGATAGTGTACTGAGCCATGCATAGTGTACTGGGCCATGCATAGTGTACTGGGCCATGCACAGCGTACTGGACCATGCATAGCGTCCTGAGCCATACATAGTGTACTGGGTCATGCATAGTGTACTGGGATATGCATAATGTACTTGGCCATGCATAGCGCACTGGGCCATGCATAGTGTACTGGGCCATGCATAGTGTATTGGGCCATGCATAGCGTACTGGGCCATGCATAGTGTATTTGGCCATGCATAGTGTACTGGACTATGCTTAGTGTACTGAGCCATGTATGCTGTACTGGGCCATGCATAGTGTACTGGGTCATGCATAGTGTACTGGGCCATGCATTGTGTACTGAGCCATGCATAGTGTACTGGGCCATGCATTGTGTACTGGGCCATGCATAGTGTACTGGGCCATGCATAGCGTATTCGGCCATGCATAGTGTACTGGGCCATGCATAGTGTACTGGGTCATGCATAGTGTACTGGGCAATGCATAATGTACTGGGTCATGTATAGTGTACTGAGATATGAATAGTGTACTGGGATATGCATATTGTACTGGGCCATGCATAGTGTACTGGGCCAAGTTTAATATACTGGGTCATGCATAGTGTTCTGGGCCATGCATAGCGTACTGGGCCATGCATAGTGTACTGGGCCATGCATAGCGTACTGGGCCATGCATAGTGTACTGGGCCATGTATAGTGTACTGGGCCATGCATAGCGTACTGGGTCATGCATAGCGTACTGGGCCATGCATAGTGTACTGTGCCATGTTTAATATATGGGTCATGCATAGTTTACTGGGCCATCAAGTGCAGGAGATATATTTTCTCAAACGATAACATTAATATTTTGGTAAACAAAATAGTGGTCATGGCCCTTTTTCGGTAAATGATAAGGTACATCATAGGTACTTTAACACGTTTTTAATAATAAATATACTGTGAATAAGTGAATATTAATTTTTTGTCATATAATTGTCTTGATTTTATTGACAAATACATCTTTTGTCGGTACAGAACATCGCAGATTTGATAACTGTCTTATTGCTCCCTCAGAAAGATCGATGTTCGTGTATTTGGTAAGTGTTACATGGTTCACAAAGGAATATCACTGCTGGTGCATTTAGTTAATGTCACATGGTGCAGAATGGAATATCACTGCTGGTGCATTTAGTTAATGTCACAGGGTGCAGAATGGAAGATCTCTACTCGTGTTTTTGGTGTCATATGCTTCACAGAGAATGGTCACTGTTCGTGTATTTGGTAAGTGTTACATGGTTCACAGAGTAAGATCGCTATTCGTGTATCTGATAATTATAACACGGTTCACGGATTAATCGCTGTTCGTGCATTTGGTAAATGTCACATGCTTCGCAAAAGATGGTCACGGTTCATGTATTTGATACGCGTCATTTTATTCCCAGAGGAAAATCACCTCATTTAGATTTCGTATCGTACGTTGCCACAACATCAACGACGATTCGTACCGCGTGAACATTAGTTCAATCACACTGCTCTACAAATTAGAGAAGCGGTTACAAAATTGATCATTGACCGTAGAAATAGATAGCTTTGATCAAAACAATATAGGTATTTGAATATTTCAAATGTATTACACGTGTCAACTGTATTATTGCATGTGTCAGACGTGTTCTTGCGCTTGTCAGATAAGAACTCTTGTTAGATGTGTTCTTACACTTGTCAGATGTATTCTTACACATGTTAAATGTATTCTAAAATGAGGCAAATGTATCTTTAGGTGTCAAATGTATCTTTATGTGTCAAATGTATCTTTATGTGTCATATGTGTCTTTAGGTGTCAAATGTATCTTTATGTGTCAAATGTGTCTTTAGGTGTCAAATGTATCTTTGTGTCAAATGTGTCTTTAGGTGTCAAATGTATCTTTATGTGTCAAATGTATCTTTATGTGTCAAATGTATCTTTATGTGTCAAATGTGTATTTAGGTGTCAAATGTATCTTTATGTGTCAAATGTGTCTTTAGGTGTCAAATGTATCTTTATGTGTCAAATGTGTCTTTAGGTGTCAAATGTATCTTTATGTGTCAAATGTGTCTTTAGGTGTGAAATGTATCTTTAGGTGTCAAATGTATCTTTAGGTGTCAAATGTATTGTGCAAGAAATATATCACGTTCGGCGTTAAAAGAAATAAGATAATATATTATTATTTACTTCAATTTTCCATGATATCCATGACACATAAAATGTCACAAGTTCTTACTCCCTGCCCTTTTCGATGATATTCAACACGTTATATGACAAGTTATTACTCCTTGCCCTTTTCGATGATATCCAAGACATGTTATATGACAAGTTATTACTCCTTGCCCTTTTCGATGATATCCAAGACATGTTATATGACAAGTTATTACTCTTTGCCCTTTTCGATGATATCCAAGACATGTTATATGACAAGTTATTACTCCTTGCCCTTTTCGATGATATCCAAGACATGTTATATGACAAGTTATTACTCCTTGCCCTTTTTCGATCATATCCAAGACATGCTATATGACAAGTTATTACTCCTTGCCCTTTTCAATGATATCCAAGACATGCTATATGACAAGTTATTACTCCTTGCCCTTTTCGATGATATCCAAGTCATGTTATATGACAAATTATTACTCCTTGCCCTCTTCGATGATATCCAAGACATGTTGTATGACAATTTATTACTCCTTGCCCTTTTCGATGATATCCAAGACATGCTATATGACAAGTTATTACTCCTTGCCCTTTTCGATGATATCCAAGACATGTTATATGACAAGTTATTACTCCTTGACCCTTTTCAATGATATCCAAGACATGTTATATGACAAGTTCTTTCTCCTTCAAGACATATTATATGACAAGTTATTACTCCTTGCCTTTTTCGATGATATCCAAGTCATGTTATTTGACAAGTTATTACTCCTGTCATATTTTGATGATATCCAGGACACGTTAGATCACTTTCAATTTATATTCTGAATTTGTTCTACATCTACTGGAGCGTCGACGCCTGCAAACGACTGACTTAATGATTGGTCAGTAAAGGCATATCAACACATTAAACGCTATTTGTTGCATAAGCACCTAATTCGATGTCTTGTCTACAAACACAATGACGGGCTAGCCGTACTGGTCCGTGCAGAATTCGAACACGCAGTCCATTGATAGACAAGCTAATCATTGACCCATCTAGGCTCCACAAATCATCTTAAACTGATAAATAGAAAATTAACATCAGCTGTAAACATGGAGACTGAACAAGAATAATTTTACCTAGATTTGCCTGGTCACAAAATAACTGACTTAACAATTTACAAAAGCTGTTTGTATAAATCAGCGAGGCCTGCGCTCTAATAGTATGAGAAAGGGTTGTCTGGACCTGATCAGGATGAAGCCAGCAGGTAATCATAATAGGAGAGAAAATAAAAGTGCCCAAGGATTTTTCTGGCGGATTTGGCCTCATTGTTATTTGGATAGGCCAAGAAAACAGAGGTTAGGAGAAAACATTAGGAATGAAAGACAGTAACCTCGCAGATAAATGTGAATAAAATGCCAAAAACATGCTAAGAGAAGAAAATCTTTTCTTACACATTATAACTCTTACTCGCACTATACACCAGAAAGTGGCTTTTCATAGACGTACGTCTTTTAAATGCGTATATATCGGTGAAGCAAAATAATTATCTATAACCATGTCAATATATCACCGGATAAAGATAGTAAACGTGGTTACTCAGGTAAACAACAAAACGTGAATGTTTCGGACTTGAAAAGCAGCCGAATCAAGACTGATTAAACATTAGTGACCGAAAATTATGTTAAATGTACTACGTACCACTCACCGAAGACCGCGTGCAGTCCGACAACTAACTTGTTCATTGCATGTGCCTTAAATGTAAAGAAGTGCATCTCTCTGGGGTGTATATATAGACTGTGTTTGGCACATCAAATAAAGCATCTTTTTGAAACTGATAGAATTAGCATCGTGTTTAGAAAGGATCAGTAGGTCAATGACAAATATCTAAATCTTAAAGCTAGGTACAGAAATATTTGACCGTACATGATCATGTTCTTTTTATGGTATTGTCTACCAACAGTGACGTTATTTCCGCAAAGACTGAGGCTTATGGGCAGTAAAGGCTCGTAGTGTTTCTGCTACACCAATAATATTGATAATAATAATAATAATAATAATAATAATAATAATAATAATAATAATAATAATAATAATAATAATAATGATGATGGTGGTGATGGTGATGATGATGATGATGATGATGATGATGATGATAATAATAATAATAATAATAATAATAATAATAATAATAATAATAATTAGAAGAAGAAGAAGAAGAAGAAGAAGAAGAAGATGATGATGATGATGATAATAATAATAATAATAAGAAGAAGAAGAAGAAGAAGAAGAAGAAGAAGAAGAAGAAGAAGATGATGATGATGATGATGATGATGATGATGATGATGATGATGATGATGATGATGAACAATAACAACTCAAAGAAATCTTTGTGTAACGAGGGTAACAAAATAAGTACCCAGCGTTATTTACCTTGTTGCCCTCCAATATTTAAACGTGTACCAATACAAATATGCAATCTGGAAGCAAGTCATTGTTGTTGTTGTGGTGGTAGTAGTGGTTTAATATTAATTTTCATCGCTTGATATGCCATATATTGCAACCAGTGCAACTGTTGAAGGAGGAACCGGGTAAACCCAAGGCAAGAACCATCGACCCAAGAGAAGCTATTGGCAAGCTTGTTCAAAAATCTACATTGGCCAAGTCAAGATTCTAACGCAAGCGGTGATCAGTAAAGACGATTACTTTAGACCATCCGGCCACCAGGGAATCCATGGAACCAAACAACATAGAGGAAATACATTAATGGATTATTGCACAAAAGAGTAAAATAATGTGGATTCGACACACAAAAAAAACATTGTGCATGGTTGCAAACTTTCCTTTTAAACAAACAACAACATACAGACAAAGAGTTAAACATCCTCTTATGACTCTATGGTTTTAAACAAGATAGAACGAAAACGAATATTTCTTGTATAATTGAACATATAATCTATTTCAATAAAATGCAAAGTGAAAATTTAAAAATAACTTAAAATACGATGAATGAAATCCTTAAGTCTTAAACTGTTCCATCAAATCCAAACTTATCGAGTAATCAAAACGAGTCCAGTGGTATTCCGAATACGTAATGTACTGTCGTATAAACAGCGCAGAAGAATCACTATATGATCCAAAAATTTCTAAAAACAAGTTCACATTATTTCTGCTACAAATAAAAATCCAAGTCTCTGTATATGAATTCACAATAATTCATTAAATATTTAATATTTTGAGCACTTAATTCCAACGAATGATTAAAGCAAGCAAATGAACCAATCCTTTCAATATTACTGAATAGCTACCAGCACTGGTAGTACTACTATGAATCCTAAATTCTACGCAACAATTCTCTAATTTGAAACTCTAAGATGTTGTTTTTATTAAAATATAAAGACAGTTTGAAGGCTCATTTACATTGAAGATCGAATCAGTAAACAAAGTCACGTGGATTTTCACAAACTGATCAAGAATTATGCATCCTAGCCTTTAAAACAATCCATGATCTGGATTCAAAGCATATGATGCTTTCCTGGATTCAATCCTGGAACTTGTGAATGGATTATTTATGATTATATGAGAATGACCACTTCCAAGAGTACGATTAGTATTTAAAATTTTCCAGCTAAACACCCCTTATAAACTCTGATCATAAGTAATGAAACAAATAATGTAGATATACACAACAATCCAGACACACATATATAAATAAATAAGATATCTAAATATACAAGACAATTGTTCTTATCCTATCTTATCATCTAGATTGTATTCGTTGCACGTGAAGGCACTACTGATATTTCTGTAACATATTGGGAGACATTTCAACACAAATGAACTAGATGAAGCCAAACTATTTTACAATTCATTATTTGCTTAGGAAAATAAAGTTATTAGAAAAAATATTCAGACGATAGTTGTAACTGAGCATTTAGATGCTTGTAAAATTGAACATTTACACAATTGTTGTAAATGAACACTGAGATGTTTGTTTTAATTGAACATTCAGATGGCTTGTTGTAACTGAACATTTACATAACTCTTGTAATTGAACACTAATGCTAGTTCCACTTGAACACTCTAACCCTAGTTGTAACAGAACACTGATGCTAGTTCCAATTGAACACTCTAACCCTAGTTGTAACAGAACACTAATGTTAAGTTCCAATTGAACACTCTAACATAATTGTAAAAGAACACTGATGCTAGTTCCAATTGAACACTATAACCCTAGTTGTAAAAGAACACTGATGCTAAGTTCCAATTGAACACTCTAACCCTAGTTGTAACAGAACACTGATGCTAGTTCCAATTGAACACTTTAACCCTAGTTGTAAAAGAACACTGATGCTAGTTCCAATTGAACACTCTAACCCTAGTTGTAACAGAACACTAATGTTAAGTTCCAATTGAACACTCTAACCCTAGTTGTAACAGAACACTGATGCTAGTTCCAATTGAACACTCTAACCCTAGTTGTAACAGAACACTAATGCTAAGTTCCAATTGAACACTCTAACCCTAGTTGTAACTGAACACTAATGCTAAGTTCCAATTGAACACTCTAGCCCTAGTTGTAAAAGAACACTGATGCTAGTTCCAATTGAACACTCTAACCCTAGTTGTAACAGAACACTAATGTTAAGTTCCAATTGAACACTCTAACCCTAGTTGTAAAAGAACACTGATGCTAGGTCCAATTGAACACTATAACCCTAGTTGTAAAAGAACACTGATGCTAGTTCCAATTGAACACACTAACCCCAGTTGTAACAGAACACGGATGCTAAGTTCCAATTGAACACTCTAACCCTAGTTGTAACATACCACTGATGCTAGTTCCAATTTAACACTCTAACCCTAGTTGTAACAGAACATTAATGCTAAGTTCCAATTGAACACTCTAACCCTAGTTGTAACAAAACACTAATGCTAAGTTCCAATTGAACACTCTAACCCTAGTTGTAACAGAACACTGATGCTAAGTTCCAATTGAACACTCTAACCCTAGTTGTAAAAGAACACTGATGCTAGTTCCAATTGAACACTCTAACCCTAGTTGTAACAGAACACTAATGTTAAGTTCCAATTGAACACTCCAACCCTAGTTGTAAAAGAACACTGATGCTAGTTCCAATTGAACACTCTAACCCTAGTTGCAAAAGAACACTGACGCTAGTTCCAATTGAAAACTCTAACCCTAGTTGTAAAAGAACACTGATGCTAGTTCCAATTTAACACTCTAACCCTAGTTGTAACAGAACACTAATGCTAAGTTCCAATTGAACACTCTAACCCTAGTTGTAACAGAACACTGATGCTAGTTCCAATTGAACACTCTAACCCTAGTTGTAACAGAACACTAATGCTAAGTTCCAATTGAACACTCTAACCCTAGTTGTAACAGAACACTGATGCTAAGTTCCAATTGAACACTCTAACCCTAGTTGTAACATAACGCTAATGCTAAGTTCCAATTGAATACTCTAACCCTAGTTGTAACTGAACACTGATGCTAAGTTCCAATTGAACACTCTAACCCTAGTTGTAAAAGAACACTGATGCTAGTTTCAATTGAACACTCTAACCCTAGTTGTAACAGAACACTAATGTTAAGTTCCAATTGAACACTCTAACCCTTGTTGTAAAAGAACACTGATGCTAGTTCCAATTGAACACTATAACCCTAGTTGTAACAGAACACTAATGCTAAGTTCCAATTGAACACTCTAACCCTAGTTCTAACAGAACACTGATGCTAGTTCCAATTGAACACTCTAACCCTAGTTGTAACAGAACATTAATGCTAAGTTCCAATTGAACACTCTAACCCTAGTTGTAACAGAACACTGATGCTAAGTTCCAATTGAACACTCTAACCTTAGTTGTAACATAACGCTAATGCTAAGTTCCAATTGAACACTCTAACCCTAGTTGTAACTGAACACTGATGCTAAGTTCCAATTGAACACTCTAACCCTAGTTGTAAAAGAACACTGATGCTAGTTTCAATTGAACACTCTAACCCTAGTTGTAACAGAACACTAATGTTAAGTTCCAATTGAACACTCTAACCCTTGTTGTAAAAGAACACTGATGCTAGTTCCAATTGAACACTATAACCCTAGTTGTAAAAGAACACTGGTGCTAGGTCCAATTGAATACTCTAACCCTAGTTGTAACAGAACACGGATGCTAAGTTCCAATTGAACAATCTAACCCTAGTTGTAACATACCACTGATGCTAGTTCCAATTTAACACTCTAACCCTAGTTGTAACAGAACACTAATGCTAAGTTCCAATTGAACACTCTAACCCTAGTTGTAACAGAACACTGATGCTAAGTTCCAATTGAACACTGTAACCCTAGTTGTAAAAGAACACTGATGCTAGTTCGAATTGAACACTCTAACCCTAGTTGTAACAGAACACTAATGCTAAGTTCCAATTAAACACTCTAACCCTAGTTGTAAAAGAACACTGATGCTAGTTCCAATTGAACACTCTAACCCTAGTTGTAAAAGAACTCTGATGCTAGTTCCAATTGAACACTCTAACCCTAGTTGTAAAAGAACTCTGATGCTAGTTCCAATTGAACACTCTAACCCTAGTTGTAACAGAACACGGATGCTAAGTTCAAATTGAAAACTCTAACCCTAGTTGTAACATACCACTGATGCTAGTTCCAATTTAACACTCTAACCCTAATTGTAACAGAACACTAATGCTAAGTTCCAATTGAACAATCTAACCCTAGTTCTAACAGAACACTGATGCTAGTTCCAATTGAACACTCTAACCCTAGTTGTAACAGAACACTAATGCTAAGTTCCAATTGAACACTCTAACCCTTGTTATAACAGAACACTGATGCTAAGTTGCAATTGAACACTCTAACCCTAGTTGTAACAGAACACTGATGCTAAGTTCCAATTGAACACTCTAACCCTAGTTGTAACAGAACACTGATGCTAAGTTCCAATTGAACACTCTAACCCTAGTTGTAATAGAACTGATGCTAAGTTCCAATTGAGCACTCTAACCCATGTTGTAACAGAACACTGATGCTGAGTTCTAAAAACTGAACACTTAGATAATACTTGTATTTGAGTGTGCCTGTGCTAGTTATATCTAAGCGTTAATACATTTTTAGTTGTAATCGAATACTTGCATACTGAGAGAGAGAGAGAGAGAGAGAGAGAGAGAGAGAGAGAGAGAGAGAGAGAGAGAGAGAGAGAGAGCAAGGAGTAGAAAAAAATACGACAACGCTTTCCTGTAACCAAACAGTGATTTGGACAGGACCTGAAGCAATCGCGTTATTCTGACTTGCCGGCAATCTGAGTTCGATCCGTCACTCAATTATATGATCAAATGTATTTTATTTGTGTAACAGAACGGCTAATTGCATTTATATAAATTTTATATTTTTTTTAAGAGAACATATATCATTCATATGTCATGTTCAATTTCATTTTGTCTCTGTAACGCTTTGAATTTTTACTACGGTGACTCGTGTCATTCTGTATATTTGCTCAGATATGTTATTCTGTCCGCTAATTCCCCATTTTATGTGTTGTGATGTGATTTTAACGTAGCTTTAAAAAAAATTCAGTCATATCACTACGATGTCTAGCACTGGGGCATCATGGCGCAGACATGTAGCATGATGTCCCACCCAGTTACATTGTACTAACACCATGCCGACCATTCCTAACACTAACTTCTTAATGCTGAGCGCCAAACAAGGCAGCTGTAAAAAAGTCTTTGGTATGACTAGACCGGGAATCGAACTCACGATCTCCTGGATCCGAGGCGGACGCTCTAACCACAAGGCCAACGGAGCTGTCCCTATTGTATGTTAATATCACTCGATTCGAGCAACAACACCTTGAGGAATCAATTGCGACGTTCTGTAGAGGGACGCTACAAATGGACCTGACATAATTTATACTAAATTTCGCAATTGACAAAATGATAATTAATCTACATGAAAAAATGATAATCTACACGACAGGATCATGATTAATCTAAATCACTAGCATACAAGTTTTAAAAAAATCGTTAATATTTTATTAATATAGTATAAGACTGGATGCAGTACATACTCCAAAGTTTAATATAAATGCAAACTGGTCAGATTTGTTCTTTTTTATTTTTCGTTTATGGCATATAAACACCATCAAAGCCGTATCAAAATTTCCTTGAAAACTGGAATATCGATATGCCATATTTTAGTCCTTCCTAATAAGACCCACGCTGCTTTTTAATGTACATTATCTTCCTAGATCTCACTAGATATGTATTTTAAAAAAATGCCCACCATGTGCCGGGAGTCACGTGAACAGGACTAAAACGCTGCATGCATACTGTTCGTATCTCCAACAACGGAACAGATTTCGTATTTAAAAAATCAATATATTTATCTAAAAAGACTTTCTTGCAAAGTATAGTAATGGAATGTACAATCCGTCTTGATTTTTAAACGCAATATTCTTATTTAAGTACTGCTTCTCAAAGTGACTTGCTACAATATACTCCTTTAGGCTGCCATGACGAATGTAGACTAAGAGTTCGTGTTCAGATATTGTACTGCTGCCTTGTGGTATAAAAGAATAGACCAGTTTCCATGGTAATAAACCAATAAATCAATCTGAATCAGCATGAGTTTGTGTCTTGTAGAAAAACATGTTGATTAGTGACAGTTGGTTTGTACAGGCTTATATGGCGGTCAGTCAGAAGAAAATATTGATTGTATTAGGCGCAGTCCACTTGTTTGATAAACTTGTTGACTCCTATATACTACTTCTGTCACATCGCTTCATACTACGCAAAAGACGTGTTAAAATAACTATATTATATATGTAAATTATTCTAGAAAGACTTTATTTCAATAACAATATTGATTTTGGAAGTAATGGACTGTTTTACATAAATCATACGTTGTCAACACAGTTATCTTTCAACGATTACACCGTGGCACTCATGTTACAATATGGGCATCTAATGGCACAAAAGTTCTCAAGTTACAATCAATGCATCTAACAATAACACTACAAGGTACTCGTGTTACTATCCAGGCATGGAACATGATAATAGATTATCGCCTTGCATATAACACGACATTTTAGTATTTTTTTTTCAAAGTAGTTTTATTGATGTGTTTTACTTATATAACATTCAAACCAACTCGTGAAGTATGCTTTTAACAGAAATTTACAGAGAAAACCATACAATTTGCTAGCCGGAAAATTTTTGGAAGACAAGAAACCGCAATCTTTTCGAAACACCTCCGTTATTTCAATGATTGGATTTACCGTACGACTAACATAGAACTTCCCAATGGTTCGATACATTCATAACTTTTTGGTCAATTTATGTATAATAGAAAATCGGATAATCGGAATGGCAGCCAATGGCAGGTATGTCGTGAATGACATTAAACATTTCAAATGTACTGACTTTATTGTCTGAAAAATCATGTTCTTATCTTCATGGTATCAAAATATAAATACAGCTAACACATCGGATTTTGATGATTCTTACGTGTCTATTGGAAACAAATGCAACAAAAACAGAATGCCTAAATGCCGTTATAAATATAAACTTAACGTGAGGTGTAACAGACTGAAATAAAGGACGCATGGAACATTGTCGGTATACTTGAAAAACAAAAGCTCCCTTACCATATGCAACTAAAATAAAGACCCAGTAAGGTCTGACTCCTTTTGATCAGATTAAACAAATGAGCTCAAAAGCTTAATTAGGGATAAAGACTCAGTTTACATACATATGAAGGCAGACACACACATATGCATACATTTATACATACATATGGTCATATAAGACTAAGTTTACATACACATACAGGCAAGGACACACACAGACAAGGACACACACATACATACGTACGTACATACATACATACATACATAGTTTCATGTTTTAAGGTCAGAGTTTTTTAAACGATTGTATACATTAATGATGAGAACCCTCTAGAACGTTGCCTCGATATAATCGGAATAGGGGTTGGGAGCTAGCGTGCGGCAGTCAGAACAGTAGTGCATTCATTTCTCACGAAGCGTATTAAAATAATTTGAAAGGAAATTAACTCACACGAGACACTTAAAAATCCAATTTCATATAGGTTGTTTTACCCTAAAATATAGTATGCTGGATATGTATGTAGTCTGCGTGCGTACATAAGTACTTAAAAAGATATGATGTTTTGGTACTTTACGGTATAAAAGCTTAGAGGCTTAAATAAATATTACGTTTTTTGGTATTTTACGGTATAAACGCGTAAACGCTTCAAAAGATGAAGTTTGGTACATTACCGTAAAAAGTCTTAAATGCATAAAAAATATAAGGTTTTGATGATTTACAGTAACAAGTTTTAAACGTTAAAAGCTATACAAAGCTGTTTCTTTCCCTGATCGTGGAGCTGAATCCTAGTTGAAATTTGAGAGGTACCATATTAACTAATTTATACTGAGTTCAAGAAATGTTACTTTATGGGTGTGTATATGAATACCTTGGGGATTATTGATAACAAGACAGTGTCAGTGAGTTTTTAACTGAATGAGAAAACGTATTAACCATCTTATTGTTATATGGCTTGTTATGCCCTGTGTGTAGAAACGTCGATCATACATTAACTCTGCTGTATTTGCACATCAAAGGCAAGCAACATCAACGAAGTTTATTTATATCTCCACTAATTATGACAAAAGTTTCGGTTTCCTATAATAAACAATAAGTTTGATTCAGAATAATAAAACAGTCTAGGTTTCTACAACAAAACAACAAGATTGTGTTTCCGCCAGAAAGACCAGTTTTAGGTTACCTCCTATCAGCAATAAGGTCTGTTTGCACTAATAAACAACTTGTCCGTGTTTCCATTAATAAACATCCAGTGTGTCCACTACTACAACCAGTTAGTGTGTCCAATAATATACAATCAGTGTTTCAGCTAATAAACAAATAGTCAGTGTTTCCATTAATAAACAGCTAGATTAGGTTATCACTAATAAACACAAATAAACAACAAATTTGGATTTACATTAATAAACAAATCAAGTTCAGGTGTCCATTAAGTGAATTATGATTATTAATTAGGTTGGCTCCCTTCTTACTAACGATGTGTGAGTAGAATGAGGATATCACTTTCTATGAGTTGTAACAAATATGTCAAACATTTAAAGTATGTTTAATAAAAGGATTCACCACAAAAACTCCTAAAGTTTAATATATTAACGTTCGTCACCTCACCCCCATCCACTCCCATTATCCACCCCCTCCATTTGATATGGCCGAAAGTAATACCCTTCTTATACATGAGCAGTGAGCAAGCGACATATGCAGCATTGTTAATAAAGTCAGACATAACAGTTTTTGGATAAAATAAACTTACGGAGAGATGAGGAATGTAGAATGAAGTTCTTGCACCTTTTATGCCGCATGGTGATAGCGTCCTTTTTCAATTGTAATAGTCAAAAATTTGACCAGACTTCTCAGTGACTTAGATATGCATGAACATCTAAAAAGAGTTACTTTTGCGTATGCAAAGACATACATACATACATACATACATACATACATACATACATACATACATACATACATACATACATACATACATACATACATACATACATACATACATACATACATACATACATACTACACACATACATACATAGATACATACATACATACATACATACATACATACATACATACATACATACATACATACATACATACATACATACATACATACATACATACATACATACATACATACATGGAGTGGTAGGGTAATTCTAGATCCATTCAATGATTGCAGACTGGTCTACTAAAAGTATATTATTACTAACATCTTTGATAGGGATAATTCAATATCCAGTCAATGATATTAGACGGATTTGCTAAGTTACCTTTTTGGTGATAAGAAGAAATATAGATAATTCAAGCTCAAGTCAATGATTATAGACGTGTGCTAAAATACCTTCTTAGGAATTAGGAGATCTATTGACAATTCAAATCCCGTCAATGAGGTGGACGGGTCTGCTAAAATATATTATTACTATTAAGGATGGAATGGGATATTTCAAGATCCAGAAAATTGATTGTAAACGGGTTTGCTTCTTACCAAAAAGGAGTAAGAGGGATAATTCAAGATCTAGTAAATGATTATATGTGTGTGTGCTAAAACATCTTGTTCGGAAATAGGAGATATATAGAAAATTGAAAATCCAGCCAATGAGGTAGACGAGTCTGCTAAACTACATTAAAACTAATATGTGGTCGTAGGGATAATTGTATATCCAGTCTATGTTGTGAGACGGCTCTACTGAAATATATTATTAATAATAAGGCGTGATATGAATAATTATAGATCCAGTCAATCATTAACAACTGTGATAGCTAAATTAAACAAGAACTGGCACTTTTCGTCTGATAAAACTCAACAACCGCTCTTGCAAAGAAACAGATAAAGTAGCTGAATTAGAAGCGAAACACCACAACGAATAAGATGTATTATCGTGAAAGAATATTCGAAGAAAATACCACAAAGGATATGTTTTGTTTTTATCGTTATATATTATTCCCACTAAGCACCGTGGATGATAAGCAGTATTATAGTGAAAGATTATTCCTTTTTAATGACTCTAAAAATTCACCAATCACTTAACATATGCAGAATTATGGTACCAAATGTGGCTCCAAGACCGCAATCCTAAAACAAGTATGCTACCTAAACCGAAATCCTAAATCAAGCGGGCTTCCATGATCGAAATCCCAAATCAAGTAGGGTCCGAAGACCAAAATCCCAAATCAAGTATGTATGTATGTATGTATGTATGTATGTATGTATGTATGTATGTATGTATGTATGTATGTATGTATGTATGTATGTATGTATGTATGTATGTATGTATGTATGTATGTATTAAACTATAATTGCATGCATATCCGTTCATCCGTCCATCTGTATGTATACAGGTGTGTGTATACATATAACATGTAATGCACATAGTTCAGTTTTATCATTTTTGATAGTATTTTATAAGTCATGCATTATTTATTGTCTGTAACACAAATGAAATAGTTTTACAATTCTGAGAAAACAAATAAGACATACTTTTACAAAGAAAAACGAACAAATACATATTTGAGTAAATAACACATATATAGATCAAATATGTTTCGAGTTCACGATTCATGAATTACTAAGATTTTTTAATGGGAAATTTGGCAGGTTGGTTGGATAGTTGACAGTTTGGTTGCTGAGTTGGCAGGTTGATTAGTTGTTTGGTTGCAGGTCGGTTGGTTCTAATGGCAATTTCGGCACTAGTTTTCCAAAACACCAGGATGGAAGGTACACAACTAATATTCAAAAATTATATCTATCTATGTAATAAATTCAAACTGATATATCACACTACGTAATAAATTAAAACATATTACTTTATGTAAATAATTCAAAAAGATGTATCACTCTATGAAATAAATTCAAGCTCATAAATTACTCAGTGTAATATATAAAAACTTTAATAACACCCACTGTAATAAAGTCAAAAGCAACTGTATGACATTAAATAAAAGCATTTTGTAAATAATAATCATCTGGAAATGTGATGATCAAATAATAAATTCCCCACCACCCCATTAGCTTGTAATGAGTTCCACAACCTACATGATAAGTTTAATCATATCAAGAAAGACTGTGGGACGAAGGACCCAAAAAGGTAACACAATATATACTTTCACATATGCGACAGAATATACAAAAATATATACTTCTCTAACGATACGATGCATAATGTGATTTTAATGATATAAATTAGGACTGCACCTTATAATACAAGAATTTTCAGTCAGTGCATGCAAGCTGCATTTTGGCTCTGAAGATTTAGGTTGCAGTACAGTAATGGTGTTAGTATATTATATCGATGGTCGCCCATTAACCAGTATCAGTCACGTCTTAGTTTATTTCCCCAACAAACGTATAAATAAACGTCACGTACGGCAAAAACACAGATAATCATAAGAGGTCGAAGATCGACATGTTAGCGGTTTGATTGGTATATGGTTTACATAACAGGAAGTGGTTGTCCATAAAGTGTTCCTGGAACTAAAACTTTGCTCTACCAGACAAATACCTACCTACATATGCTTTATATATATATATATATATATATATATATATATATATATATATATAGATATATATATATATATAAATATATAAACATATATATATATATAGACATATATATATATATAGACATATACATACATACATACATACATACATACATACATACATACATACATACATACATACATACATACATACATACATACATACATACATACATACATACATACATACATACATACATACATACATACATACATACATACATACATAAGTTTAGCATACGCAGACTTCTTGAAATGACAATACGAATGCGATATCCTGTGCATTTGCTACGGCATAGAATAAATATCTTGAACGTATTTCTTCAAAACATCAAGTGTATTATTTGTTTAATGTTTCGGTGCTCTTCATTGTTTCCTTTTTAATGGGTTGATAACTGAAATATGATATGCGAAATTTAAATAAATGCTATTCAAAGAGATTTACAATTTTGGTTCATTCGTTTTACTTGATCATTGAGCAATGAACACTAATACTGTATTCAACAAAGAATAAAAAAGTGACAAGCGGAAAAACTGTCATTGATTTTGTTTTTGTTGTTGTTGTTGTTTTATTTTAGGGTTTTCAGCACAAGATAGGCTATACATGGCGGCCAGTATAACTGCCGGAGAAAGAACCCTGGAAAACACTGGGAAGAACCACCGTACCACGTGATCCTATAGGCAAGTTTTCTCACGGTCCCACGTTAGCGGAGTCTAGGACTCGAATCCACGCAGGCAGAAGTGAGAAGGCAGTGGTCCGGAACGGAGAGCGCTTTAGACAACTCGGCCACAACTGCTAAAGCATGATAGACCCAACAGCTGGTGAGTAAAATCAGATATTGCCCAAATACACAGTGAAGGATTCACTCGAGCAATACTTTGCAAAGTGACGGATCTAAGTGGATTTGTTTTATTTAGGATACTAAATTCAAATGAAACACTCAGATTTTGTTTTGAATTATATATCAGAATTAAGCATTGTACACGCGGTCACATAGTTTTCATAAAAGCTATATAAAAAATGTACATAAAAAATGACGGAAAACCTCTCAACTCCGATTACAAAATAAATAGGTCATTATAGATTGTCCGATTAAATGTTTGTATGCTAATTTAATAAAACGTAGAATCTTTGTTGAAAATTAGCTGCTGAATCCTCTAGACGACCTTTTTACATAATATGAATAATAACTTGTTGCTTCTATTTAAAAACACAAGGAAAATTCTTGAGATTTCAAATATAGATATAAAAAGTATAAAAAGAACATATATTCGTATGTTTCTAACATCTGGTGTTTGGTAATAGGAGCTCTGGGGTTTTCTGTTTGTTTGTTTTTTTTTTTAAATGCGCCTTATTAAATTTTCGTGAATGTCAACAGAGTTCCAAATTTACCTTTCTAATAATAGTCGATCCTATGGAAACACGTGTTTAATAAGTTCTCAAGCATATCGATGGAGTGCTTCGGTATTAATTGACCTTTCCACTTTATTGTTCCTGCTTTGCAATGCCGCCACTCAAGGTCAATTATGACGCACACGAAACATGTGTTGTTTTATAAATAACTATTTTGGAATTCATTCCTTGTATAAAAAGGAACCAATACTGTTTTAAATGACCAATTGATAAGTAAATATGGCAATATGATGTGTAATGAAAAACCACGTTATAAAAGTACTCTAGTAAATGTCCATACATCTATTTATACTTTTACACTGGCAATTTATACTTTGTTTAAACCTATCTTTACTCTTCCATTATATTTTGTGTATTATCTATCATTGCTCTTGCATTATATTCTATTCATTATCTATAGTTTGTGGTTGCTGCGTACATAGTACAAAGACGACTGTTCACGCCTAATGGGTTCAATGCCTTCAAGAGTGTCAGGAAGGTACACAAAATGACTAATGACAGGATATCAAGATTTCTTTTAAATATAATTGTCCCAGTTAATCAAGTTCAAATTTCATTCTATGGAGTGGCGCATAAATGACGTCTACCTGCTTAACAAAAGGTTGGTTTTCATATTTTCTTTTAAAAATGATAAAAGTAGTATAGTAGTATGATCGTTACGAATATTGATCAATAGAAATGTGACCCAATACTTTACTCTGTCATTTGATTCGCTTTATATTCACCTGCATGCTTATCTATCTATCTACGATCGATCGAATGATCGATAGATGGATGGATGTATGTGCATGTGTGATCTGGATTTTTAACAATGTTCCAGTCATATTACTAATATATATATATATATATATATATATATATATATATATATATATATATATATATATATATATATATATATATATATATATGCAGAGTGGCAGTTTATAGCACTACAGCATCATGCCGGAGACATGTAGCATGATGAACCATCCAGTCACATTACCCTGACATCAGGCAGATCAGTCCAAACACTAACCTATTAATGCTGAGCGCCAAAACAAGGCAGCTGCTAGTACCAGTTTTATAAGTGTTTGATATGACTCGGCCGAGGTTCGAACCCGTGACTTCCCGCATCTGAAGGAAACGCTCTTACCACTTAGGCCACAGGACGGCCTTATGGATGTTTGTGTGTGTGTGTGTGTGTGTGTGTGTGTGTGTGATTTAGATTTTTAACGTAGCTTTTAACAATATTTCAGTCATATGGCTACGATGTCTGCAGTGTGACAGTTTATAGTGATCACATTATACTGATACCAGGCCAACCAGTCCTAACAGTAACCTCTTAATGCTGAGCGCCAAGCGGGGCAACTGTTAGTACCATTTTTAAAGTGTTAGTACCATTTTTTAAATTGTTTGGGATAACTGGGTCAGGGTTTAAACTCCTCATCCGGGATCCCCAGTGGCCGAGTGGTCTAAGCACTCAACGATCACTACTATCTCAGCTTTGCGTGGGTTCGAGTCTCGGGCTCGGCAAACGTGGGTACATCAGAAAGCTTGCCAGGAGCTGGTCTTGGGTCGGTGGTTCTTCAGGGTATATTCCCTGGTTCTTCCTCAACCATTTAAACTGGCCGCCATATATAGCCTATATTGTGCTGAAAATGGTGTTAAACCCCAATAAAAAAGTAACAAATACTACTTTGCACTGTTCCGGTGACCTAAGTGTGCCGTCTCGGTTAGTGTAGTTCGCAGTTTAGAACCCCCATCCAAGTCATACGTAAGACTTATAAAAATCATACTAACATAAACACACACGCACACACAACTACTTTTCAAACATGTACAACAGTAAATAAGCGAAGCTTAAAAAAATGCAATAAAACAGATCTTGTCTTGCTCGAATAAATAAAAACAAGTCATAACATTGTAAGAGATTTATATCGGTACTGTGATATGGAACGGCAGCATGTAATAAATTCAAACTGATATATCAATATATGTAATAAATTCAAACTGATATATCAATCTATGTAATAAATTCAAACTGATATATCAATCTATGTAATAAATTCAAACTGATATATCAATCTATGTAATAAATTCAAACTGATATATCAATCTATGTAATAAATTCAAACTGTATATAAATGGATCGATGACATGGGCATTGTCTTAACCATAGCACAAATATTATGCATTCCTACTAACGACTCTCAGTGGCACCTCCCACTAAATAATTTTCACAGATAAGGCGATCTCTTTGTTTTGTTGGTAGATCTAATTTATAAAGTAACAATTGGTGCATTGGCATAGCACGCGATTCAGAGCAGATAATTAAGTCTGCCAAAGCACTGTCAAGTCAGTTCAGTAAAGTAAATATTTCTCAACGATGTTGTATGTTGACGTCACATTTCCGTCACGCCGGTGATGTTTCACCGTCTCCTCCATCAACAGACGAACAGAGTTCCAGGTTCGCATTAGCACAGGAACAAGTGTAACTATCAATTACTGCATGAACATCCATTAAATGTACGATGAAATGTCCGCATATATTGCACATTACATGAACACTGGATGATAAAATATTTAATTTATAATAGTTTGCATATGTATATGTTATACTGTAATGTCTGAGCTCCTCTAATAAGCAGACGACAATTTTGCAGCCAAAGGAGTCTGCAGTTTTATCAATAAAGCACATTTCTGAAAACTTGAAATCACCTTAACGGTATTATAAATTACCACAAGAAATGCAACAATGACCAGAACACTCCGCTCGATTCAACTTTCTCACGCGTCTTTTATCGCTTCAGAATCGTAAGAAGACTGAAAATCTACACATATCCATTCAAAAAACAGTAACGAACCAAAGCATCACTCTCGGACGACCATCGCATGAACCCAATCCGGCAAACTAACCTTTAGTTTCACCATTACGGTCGCAAACCCTGAACAGCGCGGTTATTACAGGAAGTAGCCCAGCAGCCTTTTAACCGATATATTAAATTTGATCTCACATAATAACAAGTAATTTATGATATCTCACATAATACCAAGTAATTTATCTAATATCACATAATACCAAGTTCTACAGTAAATTTGATCTCACATAATAACAAGTAATTTATAATATCTCACATAATACCAAGTAATTTATCTAATATCACATAATACCAAGTTCTGCAGTAAATTTGATCTTACATAATAACAAGTAAGTTATAATATCTCACATAATACCAAGTAATTTATCTAATATCACATAAAACAAGTTCTACAGTAAATTTGATCTCACATAATAACAAGTAATTTATAATACCTCACATAATACCAAGTATTTTATCTAATATCACATAATACCAAGTTCTACAGTCTATACGTGCACGTTTATTGAAATGCATCAAATCTGACTGTATTATGAATACGTGATATCATGTGTGAAAGGAAAACTAAAACCAATATACCAACATCAAAAGAAAATAAAGTCATTCCGTGCTTGATTAAGAATGTAAAATGGCTTGGAAACTGTAATATTTATGTGGACAACATTTATTTTAGTCCATTTCATTGTGCCTTAAGAAAATTTTCTATAGTAAAACCTTTATCATTAGCTTCTGAAACAAATATTTTCAAAAGTCATGCCAATATATACATAGTCATTTTAATAAACACATCCCGCTGGTCATCTCAACAGATGTTAATAAACACACTGCTCTAGTGATTTCGATATACGAGTTACACCTATCATGTCAACAGAAATATTTTGCCGGATAGGTCGAAAGATACATTATGCTGGTTAGGTTAATAAATACTCAACACTGGTCATGTCAGTAGATAAATTAATCTGGTCATACTAAATTCTTAATATGCATAAAGATTTTTCTTTCATTCATGCCCAACCATGATTTCACGCTTCATGGCTTAGATTGTTGAAATACGCGGGTCGATGTTTATGTGTAAAAGCCGTTAATAGTACACGTTATTAACTAATCATCTTTGAAGAAAAGGCATAAGATCATTTAGATAAACACTCCCACACATTTTATTCAGAATTTCCTTTCTAGAAGAGATCTTCAAAGAAGCACTGATGATAAAAAGGATTGCAACCCTTATATCAATGAAAAATTGGACGGAAACGTAATTAAATTTTAAGACGAATATTATCTGAAAGAGATCAAAAGAGAACCAGACTATATAATTTGAAGCAGCATGCAGGTTTAAAGTGGAGACGAATGAATTGCCTTAGGATATTGATGTTGTGGCATGTCTAATGAAAGTGAAAAGTTTCAAGAATACTACCTGTAATCTGAAAAATCTTGGAAAGCAAACATTGGACGAAATTCCAAATGGAAAATTCCAAGGGAATTCGCTAAAGCGTAGCTTACCTTTAATGTGGCGAACATTAAACACAGGAGATTGGCATGAATATTTGTAGCATACGGAGTAGTGCCCAGATGAACGTCGCAAGACAAATTACTAATGAAACATACTGGGAAGTAAACAAGCTCCAACTACTCAAGCAAAACGGACCATTAGTGAGGACATTTATATAAAACGATCATTCCATCGACAATATATGGATTGTCACAAAAGGAATTGATACCCACTTGAATTTATGCCACAGTTCAACGACGCGTCAAATCACAAACTGGACCAGCAGCTTGGACATTCTAATCAAAATTGATCATAACAATGTCAGTTTATCCGTCCAGTTTGTGATTTGATGCGTTGCGTAAATCAATGTTAATTAATCATTAGGATTTGTACTTTGTCTCATTGCTGAGTCGTATAAATAGTTGCATATATTCAAGTGTGCAGTTTTTAGTTTAGTGATAATTTCAACCTGATCTTCTTACGACAAATCCAAAGATACTCTAGTTAAATTATACAAACGACCACATTTGCGATTGGCTCATCGCAATTAACTGAAGAGCAAATTATCCATTCATGTAGGTAGATAATTCAACATGGCAACAAGAGGTTGGGATCTGTTAATCCGCAGACATTTTGCAGGATGACAATGGTCGAAATATGATACGGCAAAATGCTGTAGAGATCAACAGGAGAAACTTTTAAACCACCAGAACTCAACAGCCGCGATAATTACCGACAGACTATAAAAACGGCTGATCAATAATTACTGGCAGACGTCAAACACAGCTGATAGATAATTACCGGCAGAGTTCTAAAAAGGATTAAAGGATTGACTTGCACAATTATATGTTGCACCGATCAGTCTGCAATAATCTCAACGTTTTCTCAATAGGTCATAGCAGAACCCAAATCACCAATCACTATCGATACAGACTTGGTGTTATTGCATCGGACCAGAACGTCTGCGTCACGATAGTTTTTTTTCATCCGTTGTTATATCCCTCTGTGCTTATAAACGATTGCTTTCCGCTCGAGGGAGCCTGCTACGCTGAGATTCTTCTAAGAGCATAATTTTCATTTTCCATACAAATAAACAATACATACCTCGTATAACAAATAATAAACAATACATACCTCGTATAACAAATAATAAACAATACATACCTCGTATAACAAATAATAAACAATACATACCTCGTATAATAATGCCAATAACTTCTATGCATTAACATATAACAAAAAGATGAATGTAATAGACATGTACGCAAACATATATATATATATATATATATATATATATATATATATATATATATATATATATATATATATATATATATATTATATATATAAAGAATATATATATATATTTTATATATATATAAAGAATATAAAAAGAATACAAATCATATGGCGAATAACAACCCTTTCAAGCGTACTGGATCCACCAAGGGATCACGTGTGTCAGGGATTAATTAAAATAGATGCAATAAACTGACGACGAACAGTACGAAACTAGTAACTAACTAGCCTAGTTAGCTACTAGTTTCGTACTGTTCGTCGTCAGTTTATTGCATAAATATATATATATATATATATATATATATATATATATATATATATATATATATATATATATATATATATTTATATATATATCTACCTTAATTAAAACACCCACACTGAAAACTCTACAAGGAAATCACACACACACACACACTTAATACTACATGGAAATCATACATACACTTAACACTCTACAAGGAAACTACACAAACACTTAAAACTCTACAAGAAATCACACATACACTTAAAACTCTACAAGGAAGTCACACACAGACACACTTAAAACACTACAAGTAAATCACACACATTTAAAATTATACATGGAAATCACACACACACACACACACATAAAACACAACAAGCAAATCACACACTTAGAACTCCTACATGAAAATCACACATACGCTTACAACTCGTACATGAAAATCACACACACGCATACGCGCATAATATTGGGTGTTGATTGCTGAAAATAAAAACGGAAATTACTTACATATTTATGAAGTATCGAAAGATACGGTACTGTAACTACTGTGTTGTAGTTACAGCTTTGTAACAATGGTGTTGAACATACGGTGTTTTAATAACGGTGTTGTAACTCCAAAGTTGTAATTAAGGTGTTGTAACTACGATGTTGTAATTAAGGTGTTGTAACAATGGTGTAGTAACAAACCAGCTGGTTTGTATCGGGACTAAAATAAATGTCACAAGTAGATGTGAGAACTACAATATTTAAAGTACAGCAATGAGAGTGTATCAGTACATCTCACTCAGTAATTGAAACTACAGTATGCTGTGTTACGCTTCGTGTCGTAGTAGGTAATATTTCCATTCCAAACAACGCAAAAAATGTAGACATATATTTATCTGATATTTGCTGATACTCAACAAAAACAAACAATAGGAGCAAAAATATCTCAAGCCCATCACTAAGCCAACGTGTTAATAACATGGTACGTTTAATACGAACTGATATTATATTCCAAAATTGTTTTTTATATTCATGTTAACATATAATAAATGCAAAAAATTATAAAATTAAACCTATATCAATTTATGTAATATAAATCCTGCGCACTACCACTACAATCAAGTACTAGCTACTTAAATACATGATAACATGACTAATATATAATGACTAAACATGGTATGAGTACTATGGACTACCATTAGTCTAGCATTGGATATGATGTTGTGGGTTTATCGCCCATGTTAGGCATTACATTTATCGATGGAAAATGAATCCAAGAAAATCCCGACAAGAACCACCGACCCAATTAAAGTAATTACATTCTTTCCTACAAACACACGTTCACAGGGCCTGAGACTCCATCCTACGAAAACAGACGAGAGATGGCAGTGATGAGACTCCATCCTACGAAAACAGACGAGAGATGGCAATGATTGGTAACGGTAAACGCCCTCGACCACTCTGACACCCTTGGCTCGCATTAGTTATGCATTTATATGACTAACCTATGCTGACTTTTGTAGTGTGAGAACTGGGTAATGCCAATGTAGTCCATCATTAATTTTAATATGCATGTTAACTTGACTAACCTATACTGACTTATGAAGTGTGAGTACTGAATACTGCCAATGTAGTCCATCATTAATTTTAATATGCATGTTAACTTGACTAACCTATACTGACTTTTGTAGTGTGAGTACTGAAAACTGCCAAAGTAGCCCATCATTAATTTTAATATGCATGTTAACTTGACTAACCTATACTGACTTATATAGTGTGAGTACTGAGTACTGCCAATGTAGTCCATCATTAATTTTAATCTGCATGTTAACTTGACTAAACTATACTGACTTGTGTAGTGCAAATACTGAGTACTGCCAATGTAGTCCAGCATTAATTTCTAATATGAATGTTAACTAACCTAAATATTGACTTGTATGGTATAAATATTGAGTACTGTCAGAGTGCCATATTTATGTAGTTCATCACTTGACTGATGTGCCTAATCTATAATGCATCACGTGGTATGAGTAATGCCAATATAGTCTATCTCTGGTTATAACTATACCTGTCTAACCTATACTGAGTTGTGAGGTATGATTACTGCCAATGCAGTGCATCATTGGTTGAGTATATACATGCTAAAAGGACTAACATAATCTATACTATTGTATTGAATGCTGCTTACTACCATTGTAGTCCCCCATTGGATATTGATAAATATTTTAACTTGACTAACTTGTGCTGTCTAATGTTGGACGAGTACTGCGTACATTTTTATACTCGTGAAAAGGTGTCTAACCGATACTAATTGAAGCTTTTGAGTTTATATTTTCCAGGTTATGCAATTGTATTAAATTTTCTTTGTACTTAGGTAAAATGGACATAACGTCGTGTAAATACATTTAAGAAATAATGTGTAGTTTCTATAATTGTGGTATGCTTCCTATGTATCAAAAAGACCAAATTTAAACAAAACTGAAAATAAAATCAAGCAAATAAAATAAACGAATTTAAAAAATAGTATGTTAGGAAATCCCTCACACAAATTTTCAAATGTAAGAAATTCCTTGATAGGAACAATAAAGCCAAACTGCATGCACTTCAGATTCGTACCGTACAATAGAAATAACTTGCGTCAGGAAAGCACTTTACGCATGTACCAGGTATCATGCAGTCATTTAATTATCTACATGTACTAGGTATCATGCAGACATTTAATTATCTACATGTACTAGGTATCATGCAGACATTTAATTATCTACATCTACTAGGTATCATGCAGTTATTTAATTATCTACATGTACTAGGTTTCATGCAGACATTTAATTATCTACATGTACCAGGTATCATGCAAACATTTAATTATCTACATGTATTAGGTATCATGCAGTCATTTAAATATCGATAAGTACTAGGTATCATGTAGTCATTTAGATATCTGCATGTACTAGATATCATGCAGACATTTAATTATCTACATGTAATAAGTATCATGCAGTAATTTAATTATCTACATGTACCAGGTATCAGGCAGGCATTTAATTGTCTACAGGTACTAGGTGTCATGCAGACATTTAATTATCTACATATACCAGGTATCGTGCAGTCATTTAATTATCTACATGCATTAGGTATCATACAGACATTTAATTATCTACATGTACTAGGTATCATGCACATTTAATTATCTACATGTACTAGGTATCATTCAGAGATTTAATTATCTACATGTACCAGGTATCATGCAGACATTTAATTATCTACATGTACTGGGTATCATGCAGTCATTTAATTATCTACATGTACTAGGCATAATGCAGACATATAATTATCTACATGTA
Organism: Potamilus streckersoni; assembly: GCA_016746295.1. Lineage (NCBI taxonomy): Eukaryota > Metazoa > Mollusca > Bivalvia > Unionida > Unionidae > Potamilus > Potamilus streckersoni. The sequence continues at coordinate 1,560,698 of JAEAOA010000734.1, read as the reverse complement.
ATAGGTATCATGCAGACATTTAATTACCTACATGTAATAGGTATCATGCAGACATTTAATTATCTATATGTACTGGATATGATGCAGTCATTTAATTATCTACATGTACCATGTATCATGCAGTCATTTAATTATCTACATGTACCAGGTATCATGCAGACATTTAATTATCTACATGTACTATTTATCATGCAGATATTTAATTATCTACATGTACCAGGTGTCATGCAGACATTTAATTATCTACTTGTACTAGGTATCAAGCACACTTTAAATTATATACATGTACTACGTATCATGCAGACATTTAATTATCTACATGTACTAGGTATCATGCAGTCATTTAAATATCTACATGTACCAGGTATCATGCAGACATTTAATTACCTACATGTACCAGGTATCATGCAGTCATTTAATTATCTACATGTACTAGGCATTATGCAGTCATTTAATTATCTACATGTATCAGGTGTCTTGCAGTCATTTAATTATCTACATGTACCGGGTATTATGTGGTCATTTACTTATCTACATGTACTAGGCATAATGCAGACATTTAATTATCTACATGTACCAGGTGCCATGCAGTCATTTAATTATCTACATGTACTAGGTATCATGCAGTCATTTAATTATCTACATGTACTAGGCATTATGGAGTCATTTGATTATCTATATATACCAGGTATTATGCAGTCATTTAATTATCTACATGTGCCAAGTATTATGTAGTCATTTAATTATCTACGTGTACTAGGTATCATGCAGTCATTTAATTATCTTTATGTACTATGTATCATGCAGTCATTTAATTATCTACATGTACTAGGTATCATGCAGTCATTTCATTATCTACATATACTAGGTATCATGCAGTCATTTAATTATCTACATGTACTAGGTATCAAGGACACTTTAAATTATCTACATGTACTAGGTATCATGCATACATTTAATTATCTACATGTACTAGGTATCATGCAGTCATTTAAATATCTACATGTACCAGGTATTATGCAGTCATTTAATTATCTACTTGTGCCAAGTATTATGTAGTCATATAATTATCTACATATATCAGGTGTCTTGCAGTCATTTAATTATCTACATGTACCAGATATTATGCGGTCATTTAATTATCTACATGTACTAGGCATAATGCAGACATTTAATTATCTACATGTACCAGGTGCCATGCAGTCATTTCATTATTTCATTTAAATATCTACATGTACCAGGTATCATGCAGACATTTAATTATCTACATGTACCAGGTGTCATGCAGACATTAATTATCTACATTTACTAGGTATCATGCAGTCATTTAATTATCTACATGTACTAGGCATCATGCAGTCATTTAATTATCTACATGTACCAGGTGTCATGAAGACATTTAATTATCTACATGTACTATTTATCATGAAGACATTTAATTATCTACATGTACTGGGTATCATGCAGTCTTTTAATTATCTACATGTACTAGGTATCATGCAGTCATTTAATTATCTACATGTACCAGGTATCATGCAGACATTTAATTATCTACATGTACTAGGTATCATGCAGTCATTTAATTATCTACATGTACTAGGTATCATGCAGTCATTTGATTATCTACATGTACTAGGTAACATGCAGACATTTAACTATCTACATGTACTTCTTACAGATGGTGCCATTTACAAAGCCTCTACGCCAGTACCAAGGCGAATCCAATCTACTCTGCACTACTTAATAATGATGATGATGATGATGATGATGATGATGATGATGATGATGATGATGATGATGATAATAATAATAATAATAATAATAATAATAATAATAATAATAATAATAATAATAATAATAATAGAACTAAGAAGAAAAAAGAAGAACCTGTGTAAAAATGAACTCCAATCAAGTTATAAATGAATCACAGTTATGATATTTGAACTACCTTGTTAACTTTTAACATGTACTAACATTTGTGAAGAACTAAAACACTTGTTCAGCCAACATCGTAATATACGATGGATCTAACCTATACGTCGTACGTATAATTCACCATTGCTTCCAGAATGTAGTATCTCTAAACATGTAGGCTTCAGTTATCTCTCGAAGTGAAGTAGGCTTCCGTTATCTCTCGAAGTAAAGTAGGCTTCCGTTATCTCTCGAAGTAAAGTAGGCTTTGACCGTAGACATGGTTACTTTGCTTACCTACAGGACACATGGTACTACTTGTATTGAAAAATGGGAACCAGCCTAGAAATGGGTAAACTTTAAATAGAGTATATACGGGTTTGGCTGACTAGGATTGGTTAATATTTTAAGTTATGTTTTAGGTAAAAGAATCTTGAGACGTTATCCGAGTTGAAAGTAAATAAAAATAGAGACATTGTTTTATTTATGGAATTTCAATTCTTTAATAGTCTTGAGTTTAGAACACTCATTACTAAAATTAGCACCTGACTCTTTGGTGCGGAATTGAAAGCACATGTTTCAAACACACGCAACTCCAGAAAATACTGTGGCTCATATCCTTTCCTCTGCACAGAAGCTGAATTCCAGGTTTCATCTATACTGATAAATATAAGTTTGGTTATGACCACTCCAAAATTTTAGGCTATTGAATTTATAATATCATGGTGTTTGCATAGATTTATTATGGAAACTGAATTAGTACCGTGTTTCCTACATACATCTTCGCTAGCCAAGGTTCCAATGTGATAACCCTATATAAACCTTGGCGTGTGGAGCAGATATTTATATGCATCGGGTCAGTGATGTGGCGGTATACAATCTAAATTGAACATAGCCGTTTCTCATTTGATATTGATATAATCAAGCAGAAAATAAACCTTCATTTCAAGAACTATAAATGACGCATCCAAGTAATTCCTAACAAAATGGCGTCTGCTGCATAATGTGAATATGGAGTTTGTGGCATCCAATCAGATTTAAAATTTAAGCTTGTGGCACAGTGAATCTCGCTGGTATCCCGCCATTTGACACGGATATTTGTATCACTTTTTGGTTTATGCATTAACTTCAAATCTCGGACAATAGAAACGCTTGGTTTTAATGTCTGATTTTTTTTAGAGACGTACAAACAGAAAACTAAGATAAACAGCTGCTTACTTTGGTGACGTATTTTTAGTAGAACGCGTTTGTTTCCCAAAATGTCGAATTCCAGTTCGAAACAAGTATTTTCACCAGTAATTTTACTCTGGGATTACGTTTACAAAATAGAAGAGGTACATCAAAGATTTTTAGGTAGGAAGAATTATTTCCTGCTTTATCAATTCTGTCTTTTTGAAATATTTGGATTGCTGCGATTAGCTGAGACATTATGTTGCTACCATGGAGCTAACAGTATTCTGCATGCTCGTGATGTAAGGTGAGAGATTGATCTATTGTGTCAATATAAATTCTTAATGGATAATAATTTCCTCGTTAAACAGATTCAAGTGAAATTATTTGGTTGATGTAAGTTGGCTTTAAAATATTACACGAGATTTAAATTCATTTAGCTCAATACTCTGGGTGAAACTCCTTATATCTCAATAGTGGAATCAGACTGCAATTGCACAAATATATTTTCACTTGCCATTCGTAATGCAGAGCTGGTTGATGCGATATAAAACCGTGGCAATCTTAAGCCCCACCTCACGGAGTAGAATTGAGGCCACAATTAGTTCCAGTTCAGCAACCACGACTGTAGTCCCAGTCTATTTTTGTGCATTTTTTCTGTCTCCTTTTCGTAGTGATACAAGAGTTAGATTTAGGCATCTTGGATTTAAAGGTAATTGTCTATTCTTTAGAATATGAGCTTTTAGTGCGGTTGTCCACTGTTTCCCTTTTACGCACATTTGTGCGTCTACGCACCCTGAAGAAAATATACGCACACGTGATTCTTTTGTCGTTCTTTTTTTTTTTTTTCTTGACGCTAAGGATTTGCCAAATGCAATCAGGATTTGTTTATATTCAATGCTTTGGACGAAAGATTGCATTGTGCATTCTTCGAGCAGTGACATAGTCTGGTTCCCTATTTCGTAGGTTCTGTACGTTGCACTCCGCTATACGGAGCATACAAAACAGAAAACCAGACAAACGTGGTCAATATTATAACATAGTAGCTGCCCTTAATATCGCGAGCTCGAATGCGATTTCCATCGAGCTCAGCAAAGATGTTGTCCAGATATTTAACCTCAATGCTTGTTGCACTAAATTGTGATCTTCATATTAAAACGGCGTGCACTAAAAATCATTAGCTAAGAAAATGAAAGAAGCAGAACACAAAAGTGTAACTGTGGATATAACTTTAACGAAAAATGGAAAAAAGAATTCCTTTGATTGGAATACGGTACTTCCATTGGGAATACCGGTGGTTCGTCTGATCGCGTGACTGCAAAGACTGCAAATAATAATAATAATCCTTTTGTGACAGTGTTTAAGAATTTTTAAAACAATCTGCCCTTGTTCGCCACAAGTTATCATTTGAACTTACTAACATCCACAACATTCTTTACAACAAAGAAATAAGTAAACTTTCAGAGACAAATCCATTATTTGCATTAACGAAAACCAGGTGCTCGTTGCAGATTTTGTTGGTTGTGAACTTTGTTGCAATGAAAGAAGTCTAAGAGTAACTTATTAAAAAGAAGATGAACCATTAGCTTCCTTGATTTGTTGTATAAATGTGTTGTATGACGTATTACAGTGAATCCGATGATAGTACACAGGCAGCAAATTAACTGACATTTGGCTAAAAAGATTTATTCGGATTTTTTTTTTGGCTTATATGTAATGCTTTCGTCTATATTGCTACAAAAAGATTGTAAGGAGACTGTTAATAGTACGATATTAAGATAAAAGGAAGATGAACTAATACTATTATCCTTTGAGTGGACAATGCATTTGTGTGTTAATTGTGGGTGTTGGTTTTGGTATTGGAGAGAGAGAGAGAGAGAGAGAGAGAGAGAGAGAGAGAGAGAGAGAGAGAGAGAGAGAGAGAGAGAGAGAGAGAGAGAGAGAGAGTAAGTATATATTTCAAGCTGAAAAGTTTGTCAGTACATTTTTGACCCATACATATTTTATTTGACCTCCCATTATGACACTAAGGGGAGTTTTTACCATGAATTTTTACACCCCTGTGGGCTAAACTGGATTGTCGGTGGTCTGTGTATGTTTTGTCGACAGTATACAGTCTTAATGATGATCGTGGAAATGAAATATGTGCTCAATTGGACGTTGGTCCTTCACAGTTCAGCCTCTCAAAGAAATGCCGGTGAATCTATGACAAGAGCGTCACCGTGAAGTACTCTTTGAAGGTAGTTTAGATTAACATGCGATTTGTATTGTCACACAGTGGAAAATTCAGTACTGAGAAACAAATCTATATATTGTATAACAGAACAGCATTCTGGGTCCTGATGGAACTTGATCTACAACGGATCAGACAATATTTAACATCCAGTATTGATGCAAACCCGTATTTATTTTGACGGGACATGAAATGATTCAAAATGGGATATTGACATTATGGATAGTATTCCACCGACCTCTAACACACACACACACACACACGCACACACACACACACACACACACACACACACACATAAACACATTCCTACATACATTCCTACAGGCATTCTTAAAAGTTGGAAATACAACCCTGGTTGAAATTTTCGGTGTATTAAGGAAGAAAACAAGTGGTTGAATTATGGACATATGCGATATAACGAGATCGTTTTCTAAGTGGAATAAATCTGCTGTTGGAATATATAGTGCTATTAGTATCACTACGTCCGAAGGCCATGATAAATGTGCAAACAAATCGATTTCCTTCTTCCGCTTATGCGATCGATCTTTAGTTTCACGCGGGTCCCAGTAGTATCTTCTCCTGCAACCAGCATGCATGATTAACAGTACGAACTTTCAATAATTGAGTACGTTTCTACGCCAGTTCCAATAATGTTTTCTCTTGCAACAACCATGCGTAATTAATAGTGCCTAATTTTAATGGTTAGTATACGGTTCTAGTACTTTCTTTTTAATTAGCATTCATCATTAATAGCTCCAAATTTCAATAATTCGAGTACAGTTCAAGCGTTTTCCATGATGATTACTAAAATGAATTGTGTAGTCGACTCTTTTGCTTGATGAAGCAGTCCCTGCTTGTGACATATGTTGTTTACAATAGCACGGTAACGAATTAATGAATTATAAGAAGGAAGCTACCCTTACAATCTTCTATATAAACACCCACCCACCTTTGCCTTTCTTTTTTAGTCCTGAATGCCAAACAAAAGGTCGTGTGTTCGAAACTAGCGGCGGCATCATAGTTTTAAAAAATATACTTTTGGGGTATTTTTATGTTCAATCTTTAGTTTTAAACTAGCTCATACCATTTTTTTAAAATAAATTTTGCTTATTTTCTTTCTATTCTCGTCTTAAGATGTACAATTTACATAGTGAAGCATACTAAAAAGAGAATGTAGATTGACCAAATTTTACGCAAGGGTATTTCTTTTAAAACAAACATAAATTATAGTTTCGTAATGGCCAAAAGAAATGGATACTGATCATTTTCCCTGTCGATAACATGACAGGAAGCCTGTGGAAAGACTTCGGGTTCTTCGAATGACGGGAAGCCTGTAGAAAGATTTCATTTGGTAAATAATAATAACTGTGAAAGAAGTATTAAATTAGTTAGGAATAAGTTCTCCAACTATCTTGTCAAAGTTCAAATCAAATCATCGCGAGAATAAAGTAATAAAAAACTTGTACGGCTTCATTTAGGAATTAGTCGAATTCGTTAACATGACATTCATGAATGAATCGAAATCGCCCACATGATACATAAATGAATTGCTGTCTAATTATAGCCACCTTTTCGGTTTGGATTTTACTAACTGGCATAGGTCTGCGTTTCTAAATTTAATTATATAAAGTGCTTACAATGTTAAAGCCTTCAGTCCTTAATTTATTGTAATTATTTAATTTAAAGGTTTTGAGATTTAAAAAAAAAAACTAAACTTGGTAAGGCCTAGTAAAACACGATAGGAGTTGATAACCCAGCTGATCATTATTAATTATGTCCCTTTGAAGTTTCGTTTAGAGTAACCTAACCTAATGAGTCCTTGTTTATGAACGATGAGGTAATTTGGTACGTTAACATTAATGTCAAAAGAGATAAGAGTTGAATTCGACAAGGCTTGCGCCAGGAAATGATGCAAAATCTCCGATTTAATAAAAAATATATGGAAAATATCAATGTTTTACAAAAAAATGTCACTCACCAAAAACAAAAAGTTAAACGGAGACGTTTCAACGCCAAAATTACATTCCTAGTAGTTGAAATCCATTATTTTCCACTTCTTCAAGTTAGAAAAAAAGCTCATATTTACAATTTGGCAGGAATGAAAGTAAACAATTCTTGTAAAATGAATTTACTCTAAGAAGACAGTGTGTTTAATTAATTCGTTAAACTCTAATAATCCTAATCGTGTCATGAAAAAAAAATATATATATTCTCTAGAGAAATCTGCAAATACAGTTGATTTATAAACTTTTGCTTGGATCACAGCCGGTACAAATTTACTAATTTTTTTTCTTATTCCATTATACACTAGAAATGCAGTGGTATTTTTTGGCATTTTTGCCATTGTGATGTGTGACGATTCTTATTACGTGTCATTTTGACACGTGATGGTTCCCCCTACGCATAATTATTTTGTGACGATTTTCCCTATAAGCTTAATTTATACGTGTGACGATTTTCATTATGTTTAATGTGAAATTTCTAATGGCAGATTGTGCTTATTCTTTTTAGCTTTTGTTTTGAACTTTCTTGAAAACAAATAAATACACCAAACCATTAATGTGTTCGTTCCCAGCGAGCTGGTAGAACGAGGTTGACATGGCGGGGATATATGGAGACCATACTAAACATAATCGTTCCCCAGTCTCAGAACAAACTAAATACAAAACTTATTTCGAACCCTTCTTCCACGATTTCCGTATAATTTTACATTGTAAAAGTGATTCAACACTAGCTGGTATTTATACAAAATGCTAGCTGAGTGACTGATAACGATTTACGTCACCTATGCTAAGAGATTTTGCGATTAGCTAATGCTCAATTGCTGGGCTTTATAATATGTCGGTGTTTCAGGAATGATACCGCAAAAGAACACCGCTTTTATGTACGATAGCTGTACTTTTTAATTGTATGCCAGAAGTTGGAAAGGAGGAAGGGGACCAGCTGCAGACCTACACACATGTGCAATTGATCGAAATTTCTAAATTGAAGATTGCTTATTTTATCCTTGTGGAGTTGGAATTTAGTGTACTATTTTGTGTACAAAGCCCACGAGAAACTACTGGCAAGTTTTCTCACATATCCACATTCGCCGAATCTTAGACTCCAACCCACGCAGACAGAGGTGAGATGGCAGTGATCCGTAACAGAGAGCGCTTTAGAGTACTCGGCCACTCGGGGCCTTAAACTAAGTAACAGAAGAAAACACAAACCAACAAGTTTAGTAAAATTCAACAAGTAATTTTTTTCCTAGAATATAAAGTGAAAATTTAAAATGACTTACAATATTGCAAATTAAATCACAAAAAGGCTAAAAGTTCCAAGTCCAAAAGTATAGATCATTCGTAATAAATAAATACATTTAGAATGCTAATGTATCAATAGTCTTGAAAAACACTGATTTGCTAACAGTCTTCATATTTCACAATGATATAATTCCAAATGGCCATAAAATGAAGTCACAACAATTTCAAAATGGTAAATTAGTCCGAAATTCAAAAGTCACTTTTGTTGTTCCAATGAATAATTTAAATAAATCAACTCATATTAAAACTGGACGAAACTAGACCATTGATTCAACTTCATGTGTTAAGGTAGGAATGGGTTATTCCAATATAAACAACCTTAAATTAAAAAGCCAAGTCACAATAAGAGGACCAGGACAAGGTCATGTTAATTGAGATTTCCATCACACTGTACACTGTACACTGTACACATAGTTTGCTTCTGGAATCTTCTAGGGTCAGAATCAAAGCTGTGGTTGCGCTCTAAAGTTTCGTATTTAGCATAGGGATATAATTGTAAAGAAAAAGAATTCCCCCGGGTTTCCTCACTCGTTATACTGGCTATTTAAAAGAAGACTTTGTATATCTTAGTTATTACTCAAAGAACCTTTAATTCCCTTTACTTTGGTGTATGATTGATGGGTGTAATATGGGTATAGAGTATATAGCCTGGCCTTAATCCAGATGTGCACCTTTCACAAAATGCTAGTTCCACTTGCTCATTTTCACTTTCCGAGCCGATAACTTTGTTTACATTTTATATTTTTGGTAAATCATTCATTGCACTTTCAGAAGCTAGAATTGTCTAGACTGGCAAAATTCATTTTCCTTATTTTAATAACTGCCAATGATAGTGTACTTTAGACAAATTCAGGTTGATTTTTGAAGCACAAGGGAGCAGTCCTTTTAGTTAGCAGTGTGCTAAGATCATTTACAATTTCCAAACGTACAATATCCAAAGAAATGTCAGCCACATTACATCAAAGTAGTATAGAAGTATGCCAGCATTCTCTCCACTGTGCACGTTTTAAATGCAAAAAACTTCACCTTTGATACGTATTTCTCTCAAAAGTACATAATAACGGGTGAGCGCCACCTGTATCGAGAAATCAAAACCAATTAAACTTATTTGCCTTCAAATCATTATCTTAATATATAATCTATAATCATAGTAGACAAATATTCCCTACGAAATATGTTGTTTACATAAAATTAAATTAGTCAGATAGGCCCATACTCATATCGTCAATTATGAAAGCAGAACACCATAAACATTACCTTTACATCTTCTTATTTAGGAGGTAACCATATCAGTTTATCGTTGTTGTTGTTGTTCTTGTTGTTGGGCTTAACGCCATTTTTCAGCACACGATAGGTTATTCATGGCGGCCAGTATTAATGGTGGAGGAAGAAACCGGGAAATCACCGGAAAGTACCACCGACCCACGTGAAGTTACTGGCAAGCTTTCTCACATATCATTTTGTTTCTTTATTTAATAGTCGCTCTTACATTGCTAACCAATCTCTTAATAATATAGATTCCATTGATATATCGATTCCATTAAATAGTTTAACCAATGGTTAGCAAAATTTTTATACTTGAATTAAATGTATACAGCTAGAAGAAATGTCGGCTGGAAAAGGAGGAATATGTTTGGTTAGGATTCTTAAATTGATACATAAATGATAATTCTAGTAATATTTATCGGTGATTTTTCAGATTTGCAGCTCTTTTATCGATTCGTACTATACGATATTAAGATATTAGTTACGCTATGGCACAATACTTTATACAGTTGGTAACAGCAAGTCTTTCAATGTAAAAATCCACCCACATGCTGTTCGAAGATCCTTACTGTTGACTTCTACAAATTGGTCTAATCAATTCGCTGTGCTGCAAATGAAGCTAAATGGAAATTCTAAATATCAGGGACTCGAGATATGACGGACGTGGACTGGGACTCTTCCACCTATAGTATATTATTGCTTTCACGTACTGGGACTCTTCCACCTATAGTATAATATTGCTTTCACGAACTGGGACTCTTCCACCAATAGTATAATATTGCTTTCACGTACTGGGACTCTTCCACCTATAGTATAATATTTCTTTCACGACAGCTCTCTCATGAAGTTTCCTGGCCAAACGCACTAATGGTGTTTCTTGCATTATATGAAGTCTTTATTTGCCGACCGATTAACTTTAAATTCAATAGCATGTTACAACACCGATCAGTTTCAAACATTCAATAGCGAACAGTATATGGTGTCAATGTACATGATATAAATCATGTCCCATTACATGCAATAACAAAAGTGTATTATGTGACGAGATTATCATGTACTCTCCAAAGACCATCCTTAGAGTTCAATAGCTGTTTTTCACTTTTGATCAATATTAGTCGAGACGTAACTGACATTTACAAAAATACTTCTGAGATGATCTATTTAGAAATTACCAATGCTTAACAAACTATAATGGCTATTTAAAGTATATTAAAGTCTTCTTAAAACAACCCATTCTCACTTTACGTCCACGCCTTTCTTTTTCCTCGCCGGCAGATCTGTCCCACGCAATATCGGAGTTTCTCTGCGATAATTTTATCGATATGGTATTATTTGAGCAAAAGACATACACCAGTAAATCAAATAGGTTGCGGTTTATATTTTGTGAACAATTTTACACGCTACGTATAGCTGAACTAAAAAAGGTACCTTAAACTTTCTATGACGTTTACATTAGCATTTTATTAACATTTTGTCTGATTCACAGACTGGTTCTTTTATTATCTTTTTTATGTAAGAATTAAAATTATCTCCCTGGTAAATCTGATGACAAAATATCATTTATAAGAAATATATTCCTCTGTAGGTTTATATTAGTCTGTTTGAAGAATATTACTCTGTACGAATTAAATTACTCTGTATGGATTAAATTACTCTCTGAAGTATGCTACTCTTTACGAAGTATATTACTCTTTATAAAGTATATTACTCTATAAATTATATTATTCTGTATGGATTATATTACTCTATGAATTATATTATTATGTATGGATTATATTAATGTATGAATAATATTAATCTGTATGGATTATATTACTCTGAATTATATTAATTTATAAGGATTATATTATTGTGTATGAATTATTATATTCCTCTCAATGAATTAAATTACTCCGTTTGTATTAAATTACTTTGTATCAAGTATATTAATCTGTATGAAATATATTACTGTGAATTAAATCACTTTGTATGAATTATATTAGTCTATATGAATTATATTACCCTGTATGAATTATATTAGTCTGTATGAATTATATTAGTCTGTATGAATTATATTACTATGAATTATATTAGTCTGTATGAATTATATTACTCTGTATGAATTATTCTATTCCTCTCAATGAATTAAATTACTCCGTTTGGATTAAATTACTTTGTATCAAGTATATTAATCTGTATGAAATATATTACTGTGAATTAAATCACTCTGTATGAATTGTATTAGTCTGTATGAATTATATTACTCATGAATTGTATTAGTCTGTATGAATTATATTAGTCTGTATGAATTATATTCGTCTGTATGAATTATATTACCCTGTATGAATTATATTAGTCTGTATGATTTATATTACTCTGTATGAATTATATTAGTCTGTATGAATAATATTACTCTGTATGAATTATATTAGTCTGTATGAATTATATTAGTCTGTATGAATAATATTACTCTGTATGAATTATATTAGTCTGTATGAATTATATTAGTCTGTTTGAATAATATTACTCTGTATGGATTATATTAATGTATGAATAATATTAATCTGTATGGATTATATTACTCTATGAATTATATTACTTTATAAGGATTATATTATTGTGAATGAATTATGATATTCCTCTCCATGAATTAAATTACTCCGTTTGAATTAAATTACTTTGTATCAAGTATATTAATCTGTATGAAATATATTACTGTGAATTAAATCACTCTGTATGAATTATATTAGTCTGTATGAATTATATTAGTCTGTATGAATACCATTACTCTGTATGAATTGTATTAGTCTGTATGAATTGTATTAGTCTGTATGAATTATATTAGTCTGTATGAATTATATTACCCTGTATGAATTATATTAGTCTGTGTGAATTATATTAGTCTGTATGAATTATATTAGTCTGTATGAATACTTTTACTCTGTATGAATTGTATTAGTCTGTATGAATTATATTAGTCTGTATGAATACTATTACTCTGTATGAATTATATTAGTCTGTATGAATAATATTAGTCTGTATGAATTATATTAGTCTGCATGAATAATATTAGTTTGTATGAATAATATTACTCTGTATGGATTATATTAGTCTGTATGAATTATATTACTCTGTATGGATTATATTACGTTGAGAAAAGAAAGTATCGCTGAGGCAAAGATATTAATATGATTTAGATTCTACTCCAAACTGTAAATTTTTTCAGTAAATGAAATGTGTTTAGTTCAACAACACACTACGCGTACAAAGAGAACGAAAAATTATTTCTTGTCCTTGGACTTTAAATAATACCTTTTTACAGATCATAAGTGAAATGATGAAACAGACAAACTTTGAGGAAAATAAGAACGGGAGTATGTATGGTAAATACAATTCTCTCATATGCAACGTTTAAAAACAAACATTCAGACTCTCATTTTATTATAAACATGAACAAACATAGATATACATGAGGCGGACATTATTTCTTTTCACTCTTAAAAATGCATCGACGCCGAATAATCCTTTGCTGTTACCTCCAGTAAAAGTGATGTAAGTATTTAAAACATGAACCAGTAAAAAAAAAAGAAAGAAATCAGTAGACTGTATTAAAGCAGCATACACTGATTTAAACAGTTCTTATTATAAAATTCAACAAGCTTTTAACAAGAATGTTGTACATATATAATGCAAAAATAACGGTATGCCCGTGTCTAGTTACGAAATTCTTTCTGGCATCAGCATATCTTCACCTAGTGCTTCCCCTGGACGTTATGTCAAGAGACGAACCCTCTTTGATAATAATTGAATAAGCAAATATATGACTAGTTAGTCATTTTGTCAATCAGTGTATAATTGTATGAACTCAGAGTTGATAGAACATGTAACCGTGCAGTAATTAATTGTTTGAACTCCAAGTAAACAGTTATATGACCATGCTGGGTATAACTGTTTGAACTCGAAGCAGACAGATTATGCAGTATATATTTGTTTTATCTCGAGGTAGACAGTATGATCATGCAGTGTATAACTGTTTGAACTCCAAGCAGACAGATTATACAGTATATATTTATTTTATCTCGAGGTAGACATTATGACCATGCAGTGTATAAGTGTTTGAACTCGAAGCAGAAAGACATATATGACCATGAAGAGCATAGCTGTTCGAACTCCAAATAGACAGTCTATATGACCGTGCAGTGTATAACCGTTCGAATTCGAAGTAGATGGATTACATGACCATAGAATGTATAACTGTTTTAACTCGAAGTAGACAAACTATATGACCATGCTGTGTATAACTGCTTCAACTCCAAGTACACAGATGATGCCGTGTATAATTGTTGGAATTTGAAGGTGTAACGATATTTATATTATCTTGCAGTATACAACTGTTTGAACTATAAGTAGACAGACTATATGACCATGCAGTGTATAAATGTTTGAACTCTAAGTAGATTATATAACGACGCAATGTCACTTTTTAAAATAGAGATATATTATATCACTATGCAGTATATCACTGTGTGAACTCTAAGCAGACAGACTATATGATCTTGCAGTGTATAACTATTCAACTCAAAGTATACAGGTTTTGCAGTGAATAATTGTTTGATCTCGAAGTAAACATATAGTATATCACTGTTTGATCTCGAAATAGACAGACTATATAACCCTGCTGTATATAATTGTTTTAACTCGAAGTTGAAAGATTTATTTGACCATGCAGTGCAAAGATTTATTTGACCATGCAGTGCATTATTGTTTGAACGCGAAGTAGATAGACTAAATAAGCATGCAGTGTATACCTGTTTGAATTCAAAGGAGAAGGATTTCGTGACCATGGAATGTATGACCTTTTTAGCTCGAAGTAGACAGACTATATGACCATACTGTATATGACTGTTTGAACTCGAAGCACACATATGATGCAATGCATAATTGTTTGAATTCGACGTAGAAAGATTTACGTTATCCTGCAGTGTACAATTTCTTGAATTGAAGTAGACAGACTTTCTGACCATGGAGCGTATAATGTTTAAAACTTGAAGTAGGCAGATTATATAACCATGCAGTGTATGAATGTTAGAACTAGAAGTAGACAGACTATATGATCATGAAGTGTATACCTATTTGAAACCGAAGTTGAAAAATAACATGACCATGCAGTGTATAACTATTTGAACTCGAAGTAGATAGACTATAAGACCATGCAGTGTATAACTGTTTGAATTCAAACTAGACTGACTATATGACGATGTAGTCTTTAACTATTTGAATTCGAATTTGATAGAGCATAAAACCATGCAGTGTATAACTGTTTTAATGTAGTTTATAACTGTTTGAACTCAAATTAGACTATATGTGCATGTAGTTGATGACTGTTTAACTCGAAGTAGACAGACTATAAAACCATGCAGTGTATAACTGTTTTAATGTAGTGTATAACTGTTTTAACTCGAATTAGACTATATGTGCATGTAGTTGATGACTGTTTAACTCGAAGTAGACAGACTATAAGACCATGCAGTGTATAACTGTTTTAACTCGAATTAGCACAATAGTCATAATCTATAGGTTGAAGATAAGGCTATAAGTTTGTTCATGGAATATACCAACATAGTGTGTGATTGACATAAACGCACAACGTAGCCAAAATGCTATACACACACAGTCTGACGGTTGAGGGTTGCACTATCGAAATTAATCCGTCTTAAAAGCGATACATGTAAAGCGAAATAATAACGCTGTCTCACATTGCTTGCATACTTTACGACAGTGATATTTCTACATTTACATACCAACATTCTCTCACCTACCTCTCAATTCAATGTGTTACGTTTACTCACCACCACGTCATTCTAACCTCTCAAACCAACAAACCAATATTTCAGTTCAGTTCAGTTCAGTTTTACCCGTCACTCCAGCCGGGGTATAGGCCGCCGACAAAATATCGATATAGACTTCTGTCCGGCGCCATTACGTCGATCTGACTCCGTTTCGGCCATTTGAACCGAAAGGCCATTTCTGCCAAACAAACATTCTTCAGCTCTGTGTCGGCGCAGTAATTTTCAGAGAAAACAGCAATTTCTTCTCAGAAAATTTATTCGCAAAACAAAAAAAGCAAACCAAAACAGGAAAGATAATGTACTCAAACCACATTGGTTATTTCTACTATTGATATACTGAACAAAAGGCGCGCGCACGTGCGTGTGTGTGCGTGTGTGTGATTTGTATTTTAACGTACCTTAACGTTTGAGTCATATCGCTTCTGTCACAGAATAAGGCAAGAAATAACTTGGTTTTTGTCTTAGATCTATTTTTCACCTTTACTCATGTGCAGGCGTACAACGTTACCTGGGGTTTATCATTGTTTCTCCAGAAGAGCTATTCTGAAACTACATGTGACGAGAGTCACAAAAGGCATGGTATACATGAGTATTTGACCATGACTATTGTTCACTCTTCTATGGATTTAAGCTTGATTCATTTCAAACTGAGATACAAATCATTTGATGTTTTTCAAGGAGTGAACGTTCTCCATTATATTCTCCGGCCATAGAATAAAGTGTTAAATTATATTTCATTTGATTTACTAACACTATTTTCATTTTTATGTCATATCGGGTAATGAAGGCTTTTACGTTGCGAACATTGCTATTGCGGTTGATCTATGAGCATGTATCTAGCGATTCAATTCAGAACCTATTATTATAACCAGTTTGGCTTTATTGTAGCTGTCTGTTTAGTGCTGACGCCAGCTGTTTAGGGTTGGGTGTAGTTGTCCACAGAGTGGCGTTTTGTCTGTTTAGGTTTGAGAGTAGCTATCCATAGAGTGGCGTGTTGTCCGTTCTTATGTGTATCCCTGTTTAGGGTTAAGATTATACAGGTGATAGAACCACGAATATTGACGTAACCAATACAAAGGTGCTGGGTGCCGTCTGTATGTATAGGTACTTGTGTTGGATCCGTGATGGGTGTGAGCGGTGGATAAATGTGGCCAATCCATGGATCCGGTGAAACTGTGTGGTGTAACAGTTTATGAACTGTAGGACTGTTGAAGTTTGCCAGTTATATGTTTGTCTCAATTGATTGTGCTTTAAATATTATTTGCATTACATGATATATATGTGAATCTCGCTTTCGGTATTGCATTACATGAATTTGTGCGAATCTCGCTCTCATAGCATTCATTGTTTATTTGAAATTTAATGTATTACATGCGTGAGATTATGTGCATTTCGCTTACATTGCGTGATATTAGTAAAACATGTGTAGTCAATTAGGATATTTAAACTTTACTTTTTCATGCTAGAGGTATACGAATCATATTTTTGTATTTTGTTTTCTTTTTCATTTCGTGAATGTAAGTAGAGTGATTAGATCAGTGTGTTTGTATTATATACATATAGTAATTCATTTTATATATTTCCATCATCCATCACATTGTGTTTGTGTTGTTAATTTAATCCAAGAAAAGAAAAGAAAAGAAACCCACTCGGTTTCAATTCTGTTACAGCTACGATGTTTGCAATGTGAAAGTTTATAGTTATGTCTAGCACTGGGGCATCATGAAGCAGACGTGTATCATGATGTCCCACCCAGACACATTATCCTAACACACGGCCGACCAGTTCTAACACGTACCTCGTAATGCTAAGCGCGAAACGATGCATCTGTTAGTACCATTTTTTAAGTCTTTGGCATGATTCGGCTGGGGAACGAACCCACTAACTCCCGCATCCGAGGCGGAAGCTCTAACCAATAGGCCACCGAAGCGGTTCCAAATAAGAAGTTATACATTTTTAAAAACTGTTAGATGCAGTAGCAACTTCTCAGTAAAACCATGTTTAGTAAATAGCTGAGGCGGTCTAAATTGCAGACAATGACAGTTCCCGGCATACAGGATTGAACAAGAAGTTTTGAAAGTAGTTTTGCCTATTTGAAATGTAGTTCACACATGAACATTTAAATCAAATGTCTTTGGGTTATTTAATTTTTCGTGTTTGTATTTGTGTTTTTGAAAGGCAAAAG
This sequence comes from Potamilus streckersoni, assembly GCA_016746295.1. NCBI lineage: Eukaryota > Metazoa > Mollusca > Bivalvia > Unionida > Unionidae > Potamilus > Potamilus streckersoni. The sequence continues at coordinate 1,542,797 of JAEAOA010000734.1, read as the reverse complement.
AGACTAATGCATAGAAGAATAGCCGAAGATAAAGCAGTCGATAATACAGAAAAATGTAATAAGCATCTCGGCAAATCTGATAATGCAGTGTTTGGACCAGACATTAATTACTGAAAACCATGTCATAAAACTAAGCATATAAACTGACATGTACTACAAACCGATTAATGCTGTGTCTGCTGCCAACCAACTGCCCCACCCCCAGCGCTATAATCCCAATCTTCAACATGGATGATCCGCCCACATCCAGTTCATCTATTCCTACCAAAAGGTTCATAAACTCTATGCGTACCCCAAAAGAAGGGGCTACACGAGAATACCATGACGGATCTGTCGCTAAAATCCAGGATCCTTGATTGAAGGCCTCTTGTGGGGTATAAAATCAAAACGATAAACAGTCGCATGTACTTAAGGTGTACGTACACCATTAATCAAGGTAGTACATTTGGCACAACATGAAATATTCAGAACCTCTAAAGGGCATGCTTGAAGACATTCCGATTGGTGGTTTTATGGCAAATATCGCATTTGGTTTTGAAATACATACTTTAGAAAGTGAAAAAATAGCAACAATATTCACATTATGAATTAATCTCGACACTTACTCGGCAATCACGACTGTTCAGCCATGATGGCCATGATCCCATCATGTGATGGACAGACTCAGAAAGGAAACTTACATGATTCTGCTGCTTCAAAACTTTAGAAATTTGACCTTGGCGGTTCTTCTTCTTCTTCTTCTTCTTCTTCTTCTTCTTCTTCTTCTTCTTCTTAGTAGTAGTAGAAGTAGTAGTAGTAGTAGCAGCAGCAGCATTTGTGGTAATATTATTTGGATCAAATGTCCTTTGTTAAGGATTAAGTTTAAATATATAAAACATCAATTATATCCCAACATATACTTATAGTTCTATTCTATATTAAATAATGTATTTTGCAACAAATGCAATTCTCCATTATAACACAAATCACTATGCTTTAACTAGATCCCTTTGCGTTTCATCCACACCAAGTACCTTTATTTTCCAGTCGGAAATTGAGACATGGGAGTTTTCTATGCTAAATGTATATACTCGGAAATGTTTTCATCTTTTGACCTTTCTTCTTTCATGCAAGTGAATTATGTTCTTCAGGAAATTAAATTGTAAAGAATGTTGTCTTTATTATTTTCTCTCTCTGTTGTGTGAAGTGTTCGTGTCACAATTCATTACACACACACACACACACACACATATATATATATATATATATATATATATATATATATATATATATATATATATATATATATATATATATATATACACACACACACACACACAAACACATACACCAAACCATGCCCTACCAATCTAGTGACATGCAAGAGAAAATCTCGGATGTAAATAGTGGCCATTTTGAACAGCCAGTTGTTATCATTACAACTCACCATAGGGTAATCCCCAAACAATAATATCTATGTATATTTCCTCAATCTGCCTTAGTGATTATTTTACTTTCTGACGACCTGACGGATTCTCTGGGTTTTTTTTTTTTGGTTTTTTTTTTGTTTTTTTTGTTTTTTTTTTGTCCGAAACATACACCTACACGTCATTGTCACTTCAGTGCTATCATCCGCTAAATACCGAGTTCTTGTAGACTGAACAAGACTATTAGAAAGATCAAAAGATACTCCGACACACTCTTTTTCCTTACGGTGAATACCATCTTTATTCACCCGATCCCTACATTGTTAAAGCCTTCGAGGCTAAATTTGTTAACACTGTTAAGGCTCTCAGGCGTTAACAACGTATACTTTTATATGGTACAGTATACGTTGTATTTCCTTAAGGCTTAACATTGTTAACTGTCTCTTGCACTTCTCTTGCGCATGTGCATCATTTTCTATCAAACATCCGGCAACATCGGATTGAGCATACGCTACAACGCTGCTCCAAAACTGAATATTCAATTAATATTTTCCGCATGCTCCAGAGCTGAATATCCAATTAATATTTTCCGCATGTGCTTTATTATTTCGTCGAACGTTTTTCTGTAATTTCGTATTATTAAAACCAAATTTTTTTTTATTACGATTGAGGGCATTATCCTAATCAGTTCTAGTTTGAGTTTTTAATTAAAAATAAACTAAATTTTAATTTGGTTTACATTTCCTTTAAGTAAAAATGAAAATGGATTGGCTTGCTTGGTACTTGCCTTTCACATAGATCGACAGCCTAAATGTTTGATTTCATTGAACTTAGTGTATGATTCTGTACGTCTGTTGCAGTTGTGAATATATAAAAGTAGATATAGTTAAGGGATAATGAGAATCATGCCATTTTGTACTAAAAATAATGCCACGTATTGCTTGTGTGAACCGCTTAGTCAGAGCAGAATATCAAAAATAGCCAAGTACTGTTGGAAATGAAAACAAAATAAAAGATGAGTTGGGGGAGTATTGTTTGAGTGCCAAAATATCATCTGTGCAACGAATTAACACAGAACAAATAGTTTAATGAAAATCGTCCAAGTAAACATTATACCAAAAAACTAAACACTGGTTAGTTTTGTTTACTTATTTAATGTGGAATTATTTTGATTTGGCTGATATCTCTTACCGCCTGAAAAACGATCGCCCCCCCCCATTTAATTAGCTCTAATAACGTCCGGAGACATCGGACTGCGTTCGCGTCTTTCCGCCAATTATCGGTAAACACAACAATTTCGGGAGCCATTGATCCTGTGTTAAGCCCGCCACACACACACTCTCTCTCTCTCTCTCTCTCTCTCTCTCTCTCTCTCTCTCTCTCTCTCTCTCTCTCTCTCTCTCTCTCTCTCTCTCTCTCTCTCTCTCTCTCTCTCATATTTAGAATCGAACAATGGTAAATTTATCGATATTATGCACTGGGCTAGTCCGTTATTCTGCGTCAATGTAATTAATTTTCGTGTGATGCTTATGTGGCTAAAGGCACAGGTACTCAACGCGAGCTTGATGTTAAAAAACAATAATCTTAAGAAAAAGTCTTAAAGAGTGACACAAATCTACGTTTTAATTTACAAGAAACTTATCATCATTTAAATATCTTCTGGTGAAAAGTCCATACTGATATGGCTTTCCATTCAGCAGGTTTAGTGATAATAGTGTTTTCAAGATGGCCACAGTTGTGCCCATATTGGATGTCAGAGCAGTGCTACTGGTATTTTTATTTGGATCAACAAGAGAATGGGATGTATGTGTAGAAAGTTTTAGGGAAATTGTAGGACATGGCAAGTTTGTGTTAATGGATGGACATGCACTGAATGTTGGACGAAAGGAGAACAGACCATCTCATAAGACCATCTGGTCTATGACCATTAGAGCTAAATACACCTCAATTATCCTGTAAGTCGATTAGCCCTTGCCTACAGTAAGTTTTTGCTACTTATTCTGATACTAATGTTTTAACGCAGCATCATCAACTCAAAGATCACCCAATGAAGTCGTAAAATATGTTTTCACTAATCAACATTGAGTCAAACAGAGTGAAAATGTATATCATTAATGCTTGTGAAATAAACTATACTCATAAAAATTTTTAATAACAATTTTTAATAGACAGCAAATCATCCACTGAGCATGTTATGAAAATGTGACCCACAATGGATGACAAAATCAGTTACTCTCTTTATATTATTGTGCTGCATTTTTAAGTTTCAGTGAAGATGTCTTTACTGACTTTCTTTTTAGGTGGTTCTTTCTTAACATAATTCACATCTATTTAAAGAAGTACCTGTTAAGTATATTTCATAATTAAATATGCCTCTAATTTAAAATCTACTTTAATATTATATCTTTGTCTCTGATTATTTGCACTTCCAGAAAAACAAGTTATCAAAGTTGCACGACTGTTCTGACGCACCAAAAAAAGTACATTCAATGACAGATATTCTGCATAAATAACATATTCTGCATAAGCACACTGCCAAGAAATACAAAATAGAGACAAGTCATATTAGATAAATCTATCACTTGTTTAATTACAAGTGAACATTTTTATTATAATACACTTATGAATCATGCAAACATTTGATTGTTGTATATTCGTATTGCTTCTGGGACAAAATCTCTACAAAAACTATACCTAAAATAAATATATATGAACGGTTATTGAATGTTAAATTATGGTGTTTTTTCTTCATTTCTTTTTTCAATAATCTTGTGCTTCCAATGTGCTACTTACGTTGCCATGGAATATAACTATGTTTTTTTCGGTTGCACCGGACGTGACGTGCGTCAAAATAAGTGATGTACAACAAGAACTTGCAAAGGGTCGCCTGGATGAAAGCATGTCATGAAGAGTACTATTAAATATATCATTGTCATTTGTTATCAATACTTTGCAGAAACAAATAAATGTTATCAAAGGAAATGAGACGCATCACTATTAACGCATTACATTTCTTAAATGTTAAAAGTTCTTAAGTGCGTCAAAAGCGATCACTCCGATAAAGCATACTTCGTCAAGGATGTATTACGCACACCGATGTACAAATTGTTACTTTTAATCCTAATTCGTTACAAGCTAGCCTATTTGATCATATATTTAAAGCCCTATTAACAAATCATAACTTACTAAAAGTTTTAAATATGTTTGCAAAGTATTCGTTTGATCATATGATCCTATAGCAAAATCGTTCTGTTTACTGACCGGATGTTTGATAGAAAATGATGCACATGCGCAAGAGCAGTGCAAGAGACAGTTAACAATGTTAAGCCTTAAGGGCATACAACGTATACTGTATCGTATAAAAGTATACGTTGTTAAGGCCTGAGAGCCTTAACAGTGTTAACAAATTTAGCCTTGAAGGCTTTAACAATGTAGGGTTCGGGTGCACCATTTGGTTATTGACGGCAAAATATATTGACAAAAGTATTACTAACTAGAGGTGCATTTTGTTTTCATTCTCAGAGCAGTAACATCTCAATTGTCTAATAAGGAATTCAAGAAGAAATGTGATGTCCCAAAGATGGATGTCAAAAGAAAGTAATTTTCATGCCACACTTCAGAACAAAGTAATTACCATTTCCCCCAGTTTCATGCCACACTTCAGAACAAAGTAATTACCATTTCCCCCAGTTTCATGCCACACTTCAGAACAAAGTAATTACCATTTCCCCCAGTTTCATGCCACACTTCAGAACAAAGTAATTACCATTTCCCCCAGTTTCATGCCACACTTTATGATTTTCTCTCACGCAATCGCCAGAGAGACGCGCTGCTTACTGTCAGAGTCTATTATTAAAATTACTCCTAAATCCAGACAGTTAATGTGCTCATTTAATGCTACCACCATGTTTCTTGTTCCATTTTTAAAAAATCTTGCTGTGTATATGGTCACAAGGACCGACTTTCAAAGCCAAACAAATAGGATGTAATCGGCCTCAAAAATATTTCACAAGTAGCCCATCAAGTAGGGTGTAATCGACCACAGACATATTTCACAAGTAGCCCATCAAGTAGGGTGTAATCGGCCACAAAAATATTTCACAAGTAGCCCATCAAGTAGGGTGTAATCGACCACAAACATATTTCACAAGTAGCCCATCAAGTAGGGTGTAATCGGCCACAAACATATTTTACAAGTAGCCCATCAAGTAGGGTGTAATCGGCCACAAAAATATTTCACAAGTGTGCAAAGTTGATAAGTAACAGTAACCTTAAAGGAATAGGACTTGTATCAGACACTCGTTAGGTCCCGCCTGACTTAAATGTTAACTACTCGCGATAGATTTCTGTATGCTCTACAGACATGTAAATAATGCGATTCGTCTACTCCATGAAAATTTAACATTTTGTCTATAAGAAGTCACTTATTGCAAATGTCCTCGTATGAAAGCAGGATGATACTTTCTGATGTATACAAATTCATCTTAAGAATAAAAGGCAATATTAAATAATTAAAATATATACAAAATTTTTAGAATGATTTAGTATTTGTCTACATCACAGTAATTATTTGCATTGCTTTACTGATTACTCGAAGATGTTTTCATGAATGCGTCTTCCAAAACTGAACTCACGTACATTGCTAATCTGTTCCACATGTACTAGTTGATACTGAATCCTACAGTTTTGCTACTGCAAATGCTGATTTATACAAAACAATGAAATACTTATTAAAACAAAGACAATGAAATGCTGATTTACATAAAAACAATGAAATGGAGTTTGACACAAAACAAAGAAAAATGATTTAAAAGAGACAAAGACAAGCTGATTTCCCCAAAACTTATCTTTAGAGACCATGTTTATGGTTTAAAATTGTATGTATGCATGATTCTATTATATGCAGTTTAATATTAAGTAATGAACTCATTTTAAATATGAAATTAAAATATGCAAATTAATTTATAGTAATAATCGAGTTTCAAATATGAAACTAGTAGATGCAAATTAATATGAAGTACTACACGCGTTTTAAATATCATATTAGTACTTGTAAATTAATTTATAGTAATAAACGAGATTTAAATATTAAACTAATATATGCCAATTAATATGAAGTAATAAATTCGTTTCAAATATTATACTAGTATATGCAAATTAATTTATAGTAATAATCATTCAGTACGGATAAGCTATGTATAATTTTAAATAGGGACAAATTATGTACATGAATATTTTAAAATACGGAGAAAATATGTACAAGTATATTACGCTGAAGGCAATCTTGAACACGGACTGAAAACCACATTACTCTCGTATCAAACCAATGACGGTCCATAGAAAACCTTGTAGATAATACCATTAAGGTGATAAGATGAACTCCGTTCTCAAAATGGTCCGTGATCAATCAATTTGTTACACATTCTGGTCAATTACTTAAAATCCCAACGTTAATTAGACAGACACATAGCAGCAGCTCGGGATATCAGTCTTATCGAAGTAAGTAGCCAAAACCCTTTGATTAAAAGATTCCCCTTACGGCTTGCCTAAGATCGCGCTACTAAAACTCAGAAACTAGGAGTGGTATAAATAATATTACAATGCGCAGTTAAAATAGACGCCAATTAAAAAAAAAATAGATGACTTTGCGCAAACACATCTCATTCAATGGCATTCAAAAGACTTAAAGTGCGTAATGAATTCTTTGTACAGGTGTGTGCATGTTATATTACAATTATTATTATTATTATTATTATTATTATTATTAGTAGTAGTAGTAGTAGTAGTAGTAGTAGTAGTAGTAGTAGTTGGTGCAGCAGTAGTTGTAATGCTTATTCTTATGTTTCAGGTGACGCTGATTTTGTTTGGAGTGCCATTGCTGTAGATCTCAGCAAAATACAGTACACAAAGATGATTTTTTACTAATTAATTTAATATTTCATGAAAAGATCAAATCTCGCTCAAATGGAAAAGTATCTACTTAACCAATGCCAACACACCATCGTTACTAGCATTTGCATTGTACCCGTTTAATATGGGATATAATATCCAATATGGGACTCAACACTCAATTTGGGACATAACAACCAACATGGGATACAACTCAACATCAATAACATCAAACGTGGGACATAATATCCAAAATGGAACATCTCAAGTCTTATATGGGACACAACATTCAATATGGGACACATCTCAAAAGCCAATATGGGACATAACATCCCACAACTCAATGTTCAGTATTGGACAAGACATTAAATATGGGAGCTAACTCATCATCCAATATGGGACATGACACCCAACAGGGAACATAACACCCATCATGGGACATAATTCAACATCCATTATGGATCATAACATCCAACATGGGACAAAACACCCAACATGGAACATAACTCAACACATAACATGGGACATAACTCAAAATCCAACATGGAACAAAACTCGTCGCCCAACATGGTACATAACTGAACATCCAATAAGGGGCAAAACATCCAACATGGGACATAATTCAACATCCAATCTGAACATAACAGCCAACAAGGGACATCATTCAATACCCAACACGGGAAATAACATACAAATAAACTCTTGGACGAGGTAAATAGCTACCTTACATTTTTCGTTGACATCAAATAATATGACATAATAAGAAAAAATGCATCTATTAAAACCATCGTAATAAAATAATAATAATAATAATAATAATAATAATAATAATAATAATAATAATAATAATAATAATAATAATAATAATAATGGAATTGTCCATTCTTTTGTGCTTTGCACCGGCGATTACTAGGGGTGAAACGATACACCTGTGCTGCGTATCGATATGATTCACGATACGCAGCCTGAGATACGATACCTAACGGTACACATCAGAAGTTTACTCAGTACAATGCCAGATTACTTATCTGTTCCATGATGCTGTATTAGGGATTTTAGTCCATCAATGATATAGTCTGCATGTGCTGACAAAAGTATTCGAAGAAATACCTTTACTTCTTAATTTCATTTTTTTTAAAATCCTTTTTCATTTTATCTTAATTCTTTTATGGATAAATGGTATTGTAGAATATGATTCGCAAAAAAATGGAAATTGCACGCTACTTTTGTATTGTCTGTATTTTAAAAATACTCAGTATTTCGCCATTTTACATTTAATATCGAAATACAGTTGAAAGGAGATTGACCATCATGGCTTATATTTTGGTCTATCGAACAGTACAGCTGAATCGCATTTAACATCATTTTCGGGCCCAAAAGCTCTCAATGGTATCTCCTTTAACAATATCCCAGCTCCAAGAGTTCACTATACCTCGTAATTAATTTTTTTGGCATCGTCACTATTACCATCCAGTATTTGGCGAACGAAAACATAATAAACCACGCCGGAAATTACCACGTGTTGGGTTTACTGGGTAGCCCGAATTTTAAAGAAGCATTTGTAAAACATCCGTCACGCCATAATGCCTATTCCAGGGCGCAATGTGACAATCAATTAAGCTTAACAACCAGTCATTTAATGCTTGAAGTACCCAGATGTGTGAACAGTAGCACACCCGGAAAAAAAATGGAAAAAAAAAATTCGCGATAAGAATGGTTCAATAAAAATTGTATACTTTGTCGAGCACATGTTTATATGCGGGACTTTCAAAAAATTTCCTGCAGCTCTCGCGACACACTGTTCTTCACCTGTGTGAATTCGTACAAACTTCGTATGATTCGCGCCACCGCACACCCTGACAGCATCTTTGTTTAAGTACTATATATCTATGACTTTTGCGCCTTTTTTTTTTCTTTTTGCTTTCTAATACTTCTTCTTTGTCACGCAGAGAATAGACTTCACTATTTCCTGATTGGTAGTTATTATTTAACTTGGACCAAAACAAGCAATAACCACCAATGAGATTGAGTGGAATACATTTCACCGTGTGACATACTGGTAGTGTAGCTTTCTAACCGATCCAAGCAGACATGATGAAATTCAACATAGAAACATCGCGTAAAAGTGGTTATTAAATGACGAGTAAAGTCCTTCATTATATACGTGGAGCACACTTAGATTGTATCCTATATGCTGATGGATTAAGATAATTAGCATGGAATGGGGGGGAGAAATGCTCAGATAACGAAAATTGTCACTGAGTTAATTTGCAGACGACGAGCGACTATTCAACATGGTTTTTTGCCTTTACTAATAAAAGTGAGTGCATAGGACAGCAAATGCTGTTTTCGATGAATTATATATTTAAATAATAACAAGGCAAACTAATAATAATTATTCATGGCTGCTGAATACTAATATAACTTAGATACGGTAAGTATCGTTTGCTAAAGATTCTTCATATCTCGTATCGATATGTGTATCGTCACAACAAGTGTATATGCATCGATATATCGATGAATCGTTTCACCCCTAGATATTACTGTACTTAATCGTCTAGTAACAACTGTACTTAATGGTCTAATAATGAACTTGTATGATTTAAATTAGTGAATATTGTACATGGTGTGCTTTACAGCAGTGGCTGCTGATTATCATGTGCTCATGTTACAGGTAGGTATCCTCTTACAATGTATATTTTGACTTGGAACTGATTATATCGGTGATATTTTTAAAAAAAATGATTAAGTATGTATGACACTTTATACTTATTTTAAGATTGATGACAAATTAAGTGCATGTCAAGAAAATCAATTGATTATTGACGCACTCTGACAAATGTAAAATTAATTTTTGCAGTGTATGCAAGGTGTTTACTTTGTTATCAAACATGTGCAATGTTGCTGCTTATATTTGTTGGCTGTTTGCTATTGTTACATGTATTTGCAAGGTTTGTACTTTCCTAGGTGTAATTGCAAGGTATTACTGTTATTACGTGCATTTACAGGGTGGTTATTTGTTTATGTGTATTAGAAGGGTATTTACTTTTCTTTAGTATATCTGAAAGGTAATTACTGTTGTTACATGCACTATTAACTGTAGTGAATATACTTCTGTTAGGTGTACTAGAGTTTGCAACGTTTTTACTGGTATTACGTGTACTAGTATTTACAACCTGTTCACTGATGTTACGTGTACTAGTATTTACAGTAAACACATTGCAAATACGTGTAACAGCAGACAAAACAATGTAAATGTTAGTACACGAAACAGCAGTATCTGCAATGTGTTTACTGCTGTAAAATGTATTTGCAATGTGTTTACTACTGTTACCTGTACATGTATTTGCAATGAGTTGACTGCTGTTACGTGTTCTAGCATTTGCAAGGTGCTTACTACTGTTACGTGTATTTGCAATGTGTTTACTGATGTTGCTTTATACTAGTATTTACAATAAAATTACGGCTGTTACATGTATTTGCAATGTGTTTATTGCTGCTACGTGTACTAGTATTTGTTATGTGTATACTGCTGTTACGTGTACTAGTATCTGCAAGGTGTTTACTGTTGTTACGTGTATTTGCAATATGTTTACTGTTGTTACAGGTACTAGTATTTTTAAGTTGTTTACTGATATTACGTCTATTAGCAATGTGTTTACTGATGTTTCGTGTACTAGTATATGCAAGGTGTTTACTGTTGTAAAGTTTATTTGAAATGTGTTTACTACTGTTACTTGTACTAGTATCTGCGAGTGTTTATTGTTGTTACGTGTATTTGCAATATGTTTAGTGCTGTTATATGTTCTAGTATTTGCAACATGTTTATTGTTATTACATGCGCTAGTATTTGCAAGGTGTTTACTGATGATACATGTACTAGTATTTTCAAGGTGTTTACTGCTGTAACATGTACTAGTATTTTCAAGGTGTTTACTGCTTATACATGTACTAGTAATTTCAAGGTGTTTACTGCTGATACATGTACTAGTATTTTCAAGGTGTTTACTGCTGATACATGTACTAGTATTTTCAAGGTGCTTACTGCTGATACATGTACTAGTATTTTCAAGGTGTTTACTGCTGATACATGTGCTAGTATTGTCAAGGTGTTTACTGCTGTTTTATGTACCATTATGTAACGTGTTTACTGTTGCTATATGTACTAGTATTTGCAATGTGTTTGCTGCTGTTACGTGTACTGGTAGTTGCAAGGTGTTAACTGCTGTTTCGTGTACTAGTATTTGCAAGGTCTTTATTGCTGTTACGTGCGCTAGCATTTGAAAGCTGTTTACTGCTCTTACGTGTACTAGAATTTGCAAGGTGTGTACTGCTGTTACGTGTATTTACAGTGCTTACTGCTGTTGCGTGTATTAGTATATGCAATGTGTTTACTGCTACGTGCATTTGCAATGTGTTTACTGCTGTTACGTGTACTAATATTTGTAATGTGTTTACTGCTGTTGCGTGTACTAATATTTGCCATCTGTGTACTGTTGTTACGTGTATTAGCAACGATTTTACTGTTAAGTGTTATTGTGGACTGTTTGCTATATTTACGTGTATTTGCAAGGTGTGAACTTTGTTAGATGTAACTGCAGCGTGTTTACTATTCTTATGTGCATTTGTAACTTAGTAATTTTTGTTACATGCACAGGTATTTGCAAAGTGTATACTCCCGTTGCGTTTATTTGCAAAGTGTTACATGGATTTGCAAGGTGTTTACTCCCGTTGCGTTTATTTGAAAAGTGTTACATGGATTTGCAAGGTGTTTACTCCCGTTGCGTTTATTTGAAAAGTGTTACATGGATTTGCAAGGTGTTTACTCCCGTTGCGTTTATTTGCAAAGTGTTACATGGATTTGCAAGGTGTTTACTCCCGTTGCGTTTATTTGAAAAGTGTTACATGGATTTGCAAGGTGTTTACTCCCGTTGCGTTTATTTGCAAAGTGTTACATGGATTTGCAAGGTGTTTACTCCCGTTGCGTTTATTTGAAAAGTGTTACATGGATTTGCAAGGTGTTTACTCCCGTTGCGTTTATTTGCAAAGTGTTACATGGATTTGCAAGGTGTTTACTCCCGTTGCGTTTATTTGAAAAGTGTTACATGGATTTGCAAGGTGTTTACTCCCGTTGCGATTATTTGCACAGTGTTACATGGATTTGCAAGGTGTTTACTCCCGTTGCGTTTATTTGCAAAGTGTTACATGGATTTGCAAGATGTTTGCTTTGTCACGTTTAAACGCAAGGTGTGTGCTGCTGTTATGTGCATTGCCATGGTGTTTAGCGTTAGGTGTATGTGCAAGGTGTTCAGTTTTGTTATATGTATTTAAATTTACGACGCAGTAACAAACAGGTTTAGGTGTATTTGCAAAATATAGATTGTTAATTGTTATGCTTGCAAAGTGTTTACTACTCTTACTTGTCTTTCCAAGCTTTTTATTGTAGCTTCGTCTTGTTAAAAAGATGTATACAAACAATTTTTTAAAGTACTTATGACATCAATATCTTGGATTTTTTTTATTTCCCACATTAATTTTAATCAAGGTATAGTGCAATGAAACCTTCATATCCTGAGCTGTCAATCTACCAGTTATAATTATAACTCCCTACTGCACAGTGCATGACAGACCGCCTTAGTGATCGTGACTTTCAACCTTTCGTATCCAAAAATCGATGTCATATGAAATCGGATGAAGACTAATATACAATAAAATTCTCATGCTAGGGTACATTTGATTTATAATCATTTCGAGATGCGTGTCAGCAATGAAAGCAGAAAAAAATTAATTGCCATGAAATGAAATAAGGATGAAGGTATAAACATCCTGGTCTCTTCTAACAATGGCCACCAGCCAATAAAAATGATAGAAATAGTGCAGAAACAAATCCAAGAACACGACAGAGAGACGGTCAGATTCAGCATCCATGAAATGGCAACGTGATTTAAAACAGACAACCTACTACTTACATTCATTAAAATAAAGGTGAGCGCTTTTATTTACAACACATGTTTACAGCTTTAACATGAAGGACGTCGTCTTTGATCAACTATTTACTTATGCCCATACACAATCCAGATGTTATTTTCTGTTTTCAATACATTATATACTGATCGGCATTTCCTTATTGTTTTACACAATACATACTTTTTTTTAAAAAATGTGACTAAATAAGATACAGTAGAGTAAAATTTAAACAAGCAGATTTATTTACTATTAGCTGCTCAAAATAATCTCTCTCTCTCTCTCTCTCTCTCTCTCTCTCTCTCTCTCTCTCTCTCTCTCTCTCTCTCTCTCTCTCTCTCTCTCTCTTAAATGTTACTTCCTTGAAAACGTAATAATTGATACAGAATAACAACATAGAAAAGAGCTGGTTGATTAAGTACAATATGTTGCAATCTTTAGTGGTCAACCCAACCGTACGAAAAAATATATTTATATCTTTAGCGGTAAATACACATATATTTAAAGACATAGAAGCAGGATACTACTCAGTTTCAGATTTAGAAAATGTTGAAACAGACATCGAAATGAGGTTTAAACAGACATCGAAAATGTGGTTTGAAACAGACATAGAAATGTAGTTGAAACAGACATTGAAATGTGGTTTGAAACAAACATCGAAATGTGGTTTGAAACAGACATCGAAATGTGGTTTGAAACATACATAGAAATGTGGTTGAAACAGACATAGAAAGTGGTTGAAACAGACATTGAAATGTAGTTTGAAACAAACATCGAAATGTGGTTTGAAACAGACATCGAAATGTGGTTGAAACAGACATAGAAATGTGGTTTGAAACAGACATAGAAATGTGGTTGAAACAGACATCGAAATGTGGGTTGAAACAAACATCGAAATGTGGTTTGAAACAGACATCGAAATGTGGTTTGAAACATACATAGAAATGTGGTTGAAACAGACATAGAAAGTGGTTGAAACAGACATAGAAATGTGGTTTGAAACGGACAGAAATGTGGTTGAAACAGACGTCGAAATTGTGGTTGAAAGACGTACGAAATTTGCTTAAATCAGCAAGCTTTTGAATCACTGGCACTTAAAACCACTTACTGGCTCGTGTAAAACCTATTTGAGAAGATGATTTATTCGAATAAATCAAACACGGTCCCATGATGGATATTTAGAAACATTTATGAGTGACAAATAAATATTTAACGTATATTTTTTTAAAATTAATTGTATAGGGTTTGAACTCTTGATAAATGCAATAATAATAATAATAATAATAATAATAATAATAATAATAATAATAATAATATCATAATGATTCATTAGCTCTGATATTATTTATAATGTTTAAAGTGTTAAGATTACGTTTCAATATCTTCTTGTACAAAATTTAAATTCGAAATCTGGAACTATCCATTATATTTTTTCCAAAAATTAAAAGAAAACGACGATACAACTGAAACTTGCTACGCTGAACAATCTTGTACCACGAATTCAAATGAAAAAGGAAGCTTGATCTTCGTTATGTTCTTAACCAAGAAAATTGACAACTATGTTAACAGGTTGTTTGATTGATTATATATATATATATATATATATATATATATATATATATATATATATATATATATATATATATATATATATATATGAATACTGTCGCAAAGGAGAAGTATGTTGGAATCATACATTGGGTTCGAAAACAAAGAATTAGGGCCTAACCCCCAACCACCGTTTAGGGAGGACGAAAACAAACAGATCATGCGGCTCTGGAAGCCAACCCACTCTACCTCTTGCTCCAATGGGGGGCTCAGAACACGAAGCCCTCTCAAGTTACTGTATCTTAAATGTGTTCAGGGAATATGTTTAATCATGGTAACTTTAAAGATATTTCGCGCTCATAGCGGGTCGGGAAGTGGATGGGTGACTGAGGGGAGTTAGACTGCACCCCACCGAACCCCCGATAAAATGTATCCGGAGATAATTCTATACGACTTCTATAATGAAAGTAAAATTATAATGAAAAACTGTTGACAACTTGATAAGTGAAATTCAATTTCGTTATTCTAAACCCAGATGAAATTTGAAGATTAAGTCTTGAAGAAATTGCATTAACGTTTTACAGTTGGAATGGTGTAATGATACGATTAGGTTAAAAAATATGAAATTAGAAGCTCTTACCTTCAACGATTTCTCCATTTGGAAATACCACTACCACCTTACTGGTTTTATTTGACATAAAAATCCGAGGGCGATCCGGAATAGCCGCCAACTTGGAATTCTGCGTATCCATTTTGAATTGTTAAATCCGACCAAATTCCAATCTAAACTTGTCAGGTGCGAAACATGACACTACATACACAAGGAATTAATCGATGTTTTAAGGAACATACAGCTCAAACTCCAGCTTACTTATTCAAACGAAGTCAATACGAATCACATTTTAAAAGAAAGAAGAAATTATTCTAGGATAATAAATAAGACAGCATTTACTTGGATAACAGGTTGCTCTCATCCAGTCTGTCCATACACAACAGTTTTCATCCCGAAATCGTCTACGATAATTTATAGTCAACATTGAAAATAAAATTTCGCTTTAGATATGGAAGATTATAGAATAAAACTGAATAACCAAAACATATGTTACTATGTACATCCAAGGCGATAAATCCAGACCTTTGGTACACCAAGGTAAAGAATAGATATTTCAGTTTGTCCTCTCAAGCGTGTTTCATCCATCTATAGCAATATTGCTTGAAACTCTAATATAATCGTGGCATAAAGGACGATCATCTCTTAAGATATAAAAGATCTATAATTCCTATACATATTATTGCCGCCTGAACCCATGTTAACGCTCCATTAGGACGTGCTTATTATTTATACGCTTATGGTAAGATGAAAACATGGGAAAAGGCTCAGTACGTACCCTGGTTTGTGCATGCCTTGCACAGGAAGATAACCTTTCCAATTTTAATCCGCAGTTGTGCGATTCAATCGACCGTTACTTCCAATTTAATAGCGCTGAACATTCTACCGCCACATGTTGTGTACCTCACTAGAAGTATCTCGCGTTCTGGATAGCTTAGATGTAGTTAAGTAGCACGTTGTAGGGAAGATCAAATCTTCTCCCCCATGGAGTATATGGGTTTGTCTCACTTTGAGAAGCAGACTAGCCCATTGCTGTAATGAAGGGGTTACAAGGGTACATCGCAATAATGTAATTCAAGAGGTGATGGTGATTTTAGTCATGTAAATATTTGTGACTTTCTCGCACATTTAACATGACCCCAACTTCCTGACAGCAAATCGTTCCTTTAGAAAGGAATCAATAAAACACTTCTCTTTTAAAGTTTTAGAGCTAACAAAAACATTTGTTTTAAATTACACTAATTAAAGTGTATCTAAACGAAACCAAAACTGAACGATTCATAAATTATGTTGTTATAGAAAAAAAGAGAGAATGCATTTGAATATGTACTCCAAACAGTTGAATCAAATATTGATTTTAACGCCCGTCAGAGAAAGGCTCCGTGCGAACAATGCCAGAACACAGCGAGGAATGTCTTACAAGTGTTGTATCTATTCATAGAGAAATTAAACTATGTAGTCTACACTATTCAGCGAATGTCTTATTTTTCTCTAAGCAGTGCGTGCCAGGAGTCAAGTAACCTTTAACTGTGTAAAATCTACAGCATTTCTCAGTTATACTGAAACATCAACCAAATGATGAAGTGCGATGATAGCAAGTCAGTTAGTACTATGAAATGAGTGTCATCTTCGAAGAGACCAGAAATCAAACTTTCCTTTTATGTATGTATTCTCTTCAAATCTTATTTCGACTGTAACGTTTATAAATTAAAGATTGTTGGCATATAGTCTTTCATTGAGCGAAAGACACCACGATTCTGTAAATTGCCGAATTTTTCCGAGCTTTAACGAGACAACAGATCATGTGGTCCTGTGATGCAATACTAGCCAGTTCTTGAATAAAACATAATTATGGCGATCGAGAAAGACAGGAGGAGACTAGTTGTGGGGTGCACATTCAAAAGTTGAATCTGCTTCCGAGACATGCTCATAACTATATCTGCCAAATTGTGTGTTAACAATGTGTTTAAGACCTGAAAGCTGAAAAGTACAACAGTAACAAGGTGTTCATATTTCATAGTCTGGAATTTTAAAAAAGCAATGTAATTTTAAAATAAATGCTTGTACACTGTGCGGTTAAAAAATGTGATAAGGATTAAGTGATGGTGCACAATGTAAAAATTAAAAATTTCAAAACGATGATGTTCAATTAAATTATTTGTAAATGATATATTCATTACCTACCAACACATAAACACACACACAAAACATACACACACACACAGAGCCTAAAGACTAATATCTTGAAAATATGCATACTGATACACTGACATATACTACTGAATTCTGGGGAGAAGATACTAGAACAGAGACCGATTTGTGTGAGAAATACCGGAGAGGTATAAAATGCTCTGAGAAAGGTTTTCATCAATAGTAATTTAAGCATTGGTTTAAAAAAAAAAACAATAATACAAAAATCTGCAAAGCAGAAATCATAAGTAATTAATTAAAACAATAAGATAAGAACTTCTTCCTTATTATTCAAATACAGTGTAATTGACATGCAGGCTACAGTTAGCTTATTGACAAATCTGGTAATATATACATATCTGGTATAATAGTTTATGTACTGGTGTGGTGTGGTGTTTATAAATTTTAACGTAGCTTTAACAATTTTTCAGTCATATCGCTACGATGTCTGCAGTGTGGTAGTTTATAGTGATGTCCAGCACTGGGGCATCATGCCGCAGACATGTAGCATGATGTCCCACCAAGTCACATAATCCCGACACCAGGCCGACCAGTCCTAACACTAACTTCTTAATGCTGAGCGTCAAGCGAGGCAGCTGTTAGTACAATTTTTGTAAGTTTTTGGTGTGACTCGACCGGGGATCGAACCGACGACCTCCCGCATCCTAGGCGGACGCTCTAACCATTAGTCATTTGTCAGTGCTTAAAGAAAAACCGTTCAGGCAAAAGAACAGTACTGGTGACTTAAGTAAACCCACAAGCCCGGACAGTTCATACCTGTCAACTCTCAAGCCAAGAGTACACCCATCTCGATTTTGGTTGGTATTTCCCCACCTAACTCCCGAACTTTTAATACTTTCTAATTTTTAAACAATACATAAATAGATACGTGGGCGCCCGCAGCATAGGTCAAGGGGGTCACGGGACCACATTATACTATATATATATATATATATATATATATATATATATATATATATATATATATATATATATATATATATATATATATATATATATATATATATATATATAAAAGCTTAATTAAATAATTAATATCACACGACAGTTTTGTTTTCTTCAGTAAATAGAACATAAATATGAAATACTATTCACGTAAATTTCAGATTTTTTTAAATCATTACAACAGTACAATATGTACAAAGTTTACTTACCATGATCAAATCAAAAGAAGCAATAAAACAAACTATACTATTCAGTATATGTGCCCACAAAGAACTAATTTAGAATAAATAATTTATTCAGCAAACAGTGGGAAAAGAGTTGTCACATGTATGGACGGTAATTTGTGACAACAGATTAACAATTAATATGAAGTCCTAGGCATCGTAAGTTACAACAAAATAGGGTATCGTTTATTTGCCAATTAATTGATGTTGCTTGCAAACACACACACACACACACACACACACACACACACACACACACACACACACTTTGGAGTATGTCCAAAGGGCAGTCCTCTAGACAAGATAAATTCAAGGATAAGAATTAACTGACTTTATTGCTTTAGTTATTTTGCAGTTTAGCCCCAGCTGACCAGAATGTAAAAAAAGAAGCTTGTCATGGGGACATAAGGCGTATCACAGGGAGTAAGGGATCGTCCCATGGACCATCGCCTGTTGGGGAAAGGGGTTAGGGTGAGTCTGAAACTTGGATTTTGTACCTGGCCCCTTTATTTTTACTCGCTGCTATAAAAACTGCCAAAGGGATAGTTTTATATCAATTATAATCATAACATATTACCGTTTGTACATGCTACAGCGATGTTTAAAAAGGGTTTTGATTTGCTTTTTGAAAATAAATTAATTTTTAAGATTACTCAAAATAGTGTTTTTTCGAAACGCGACCGTGTCAGGGGTTTACAAGTTTACTTTTAGCAAAGCTTCCATTTGATTAATACCAGATCTCAATTTTACCTAGGACAGTGGTGATTTGAGTTAGATTCTGCCATGTTAAGGCAAGTGTGTCAACATCTTGAAAATACATTTACTAATTTCATCAGTGTGAGCAAAGTTTCCTCAGGCAAACAATGCTGTTTTTTTTCGATTGGACCGAACTAATTTTAGAGGGGCCCCGGGTGTGGGGCTATCGGATTGTTCTCTTAGCGCTGATGGTGTAGATAAAAAATATGTGAACTGATTGCTACATTTGATGGTCACTTACTAGGCTTATTTTCGTAACTGAAAAGTTTAACACTTTTTCCAGGATTTAAAATATCCAACGGTATGTCTAGAATAGCGACAATTTTTAGTTCAAGCCTAGCACTTGCGTGTCCTAGAGCTGCCATTTTTTCAGGATCACCGCTCGTAAGATTTCTTTGAGAAATGTAATGAGCACAGAGTGCTGTATGGTACTGCTTTGAAATCGACTCGCTTGCAACTTTGCATCCATACTTTCTTTATGCCTTTACCTTTTTGCAAAAGAAAAACAAATGTTGTCAACAACCTTTTCTTAATGTGCTAATACATCCGTAAGCAACGCAAAACGGCATTGTCTGTTACTCTTGGAACTGCCAGTCGGAATGCTGGAGTCGGTACTATGGCGTCACATCACGAAAGTAACCGAATAGGCACGGAAATTTTGCATACGACGTCACGGAAAATTATCTCCCTGACGATATGCCAATATTTAAATATTGGCAGATGATACTTCGTACTTCCATACAGTACACCCCGTTGGTTCGGCATGTTAACCAAACCACAGAGCCACAACAAACACTCGTTATGACGGGAAAGCGACAGTAGCGGCCTTTGCGAAAGGTAAGATCGCACGGTGTCCGCAAGTGTGGGGACGAACATCCTCCTTATCGCACACGTGGCCCAAACAGCGATAAAACCACCACTAGAAACCAACATACCCTTCAACAGATGGAAACTCAAGTACCACAAAATAAAATGTTACAACTGTAAAAAAAAATCATAAAAACATACGATTATGCACATAGCGAGAGTGAGAAAGAAATAGAGAGGGGTAGACGGGTTCACATTAGCTGCACAATGGATTGGACTGTGTCTAGATTTTCATGGCAAGTGAAGAAATTCAGCATTACCTTCTGTAAGCTATGGTCAAGATTAAAGCGTGTTTTTATACCTTATGTCCTTACTCTGGCTGTGATAAATTTAATTACTGCTAAAAAATATCTTATTATGTGCTTACTTTGGCTGCAACACACATGACTATTACTTGTGTACAGATTGTTATGTGCTTACTCAGACTGTGACAAATATGATTATTACACGTGCACATATTGTTATGTGCTTACTCAGATTGTGACAAATATGATCATTACACGTGTACAGATTATTATGTGCTTACTCAGACTGTGACAAATATGATCATTACACGTGTACAGATTATTATGTGCTTACTCAGACTGTGACAAATATGATTATTATACGTGTACAGATTATTATGTGCTTACTCAGACTGTGATAAATATGATCATTACACGTGTACAGATTATTATGTGCTTACTCAGACTGTGACAAATATGATCATTACACAATTAAACATATTAATCTGTGATAAATGTGGTTTTTGCACGTTTAAGCAGATAGAGGATGGGCACTTAATTCTGTCTCAAGTAGATAAAATGCAGTACCTTTTTAAGCAACAAAGTGAAAATACTCCATTGCTACCAGTGGCAATATAGTTAGCATAAATCCAGATTATCTTCCTTCTTGCATCGATGTTTACAGGCGGCAACCGTTAATTTGCATTTAATGATATGTGTCTATAGGATTAACACTAAAGACAAATATAATTAAAACCACCAAAAATATTATACAAATTGGACAGAAACTTATGAACTCTATTGTTTTTAAACAAAATTACTCATCAATATTTCAAAATGTACTTTGTCCTCTTACTGACCATTGCGGTCAGATTACTGACCATTTCCATGTAAAAATGAAAAATTTCTTTTCGTTTACGCATGTTTTTTTCCTTCGTTACATACAGCATTTGTTGCGGATATTATAGGGTGTGGCTAACATGGCAGGGCAGTCAGAACCAACAACCTTCATGACATACATCATTTTAAATAATATACATTTTAATAACGTTCAGTTTCCCTGAGTTTATATATATATATATATATATATATATATATATATATATATATATATATATATATATATATATATATATATATATATATATATATATATATATATATATATATTTGTTTGTTCCCGAATTCAAGCGTTCATTATGCGAACTTGATTCGCTTGCCGTCTAAATCCGTAACTATCTCTCATCTAAATTAAGTTGCTTATCATCGGTTTACACAGTCAACACCTAAATTAAGCTACTTATCGTCGGTTTACAGTCAACACCTAAATTGTGTTATTTATCATCGGATTACACAGCAAACACCTAAATTTAGCTACTTATCATCGGTTTACCGTCAACAACTAAATTAAGTTAATTATCATCCTTTACAGCCAACACTTAAATAAAGTTACTCATCATCGGTTTAGACTCAACACTTAAATGAAGTTACTTATCAGCGGTTAATAGTCAACAACTAAATTAAGTTGCTTACCATCGGTTTACAGTCAACACATTGATTATCGGTTTTCAGTAAGCACCTAACTGAGGTTACTTATTTTAAATACAGAATAAAACCTAAATGAAACTACTTATTTTCGGTTCAAAATCCACACCTCTTCGATCCTTAAATAGTTTCAGACACAGTTATGAATGTGTAGAGAGTCAAAATCTGCAATTATCCTTGCTTTAGTATTATATTTCACTGAGCCTTTTCCCAAAAATCACTGACAGTTTGTTATGTATCATTTACAGTTTGTCGTATATTATTTACAGTTTGTCATATTGTTTAGGAGAATAGGCGAATCTAAACAATAAATAAAAACAAACCATGGAAGGTCCAGTCAAACTCAATAGTAATTGAACGATTCATTTTTAAAACTTTTTAAAATAATCTAATACGTACTGTTTTAAATATTCTAGTACATATGGTTTCGATTTTGGTTTTAGGTACTTGTTGAAGGTACCTCATGTATATTTACACACAAAGATGACGAAGAAGACCAAACAGAAGAAGACTGATAAGAACAAATAAAAATATAAGGTCATATAAATTGCGTAAAAGAGAATTGAACAACGTTCAAACCAGTAGCGATACCATTTGCATCGCCAGATTGACGATATATTTTACTGATATTGACACATTTCCAATATCCTATTAAAAATATATAATATTAAATTAGCCATACCTCATCTCGTTTTCTCTAACGTCATAAATCCATGCCAAATGCGAAAAGATCCACTTACCTGGAAATGGAAAAAATATTTAAATGTATGTATGTATGTATGTATGTATGTATGTATGTATGTATGTATGTATGTATGTATGTATGTATGTATGTATGTATGTATGTATGTATGTATGTATGTATGTATGTATGTATGTATGTATGTACGTACGTACGTACGTACGTATGTATGTATGTATGTATGATTTTTCGGTTTTTATTAAGTTACGTGCTTGACTGGAAGGCTAACGCGTTAGATGAGTGGGTAAAGAGGTGTTGTAATGACTATATCGATAAGTTCTTATTTTATTAGCAAATGTCTTATAAATTAATATCTTCTCTTTTATAGTTCCATTTACACACGCTATCAATATTGTAGCATGGAGCTTCCTATCAGATTGCCTTTGCTAAATGATGACGTAGCAATGATTATCGCCCTGATCGATTATTTTGATTACACGATGACGTAAACGGCATAAATGCTCTTTTCGATTCTATTGGCTACAAGATGACGTAGCAGAATTTCGCCCTGGTCGATATTTTGACTACACGATGATATAGCAATCATAAATGCTCTATTCGATTGTATTGGCTACAATATGACGTAGCAGAGAGCTTCGCCTGATCGATTATTTTGACTTCACGATGACACAGCAAGCATAATTGCTCTGTTAGATTGTCTTGGCTACAAGATACACAAATAAAACATTTACTGATTCGCAATAAACCGGGACCTTAAATACTCTCTAGTGTTTTCTACATAAGCTTCCGGTTAATTTAGAGTTTCCAACCAAATGATGTCTAATACTGCCCTTGGGAGATAAGAAAAAAGAATGCATTAAATCATTGACCCAATGGGCCAACAAAAGTAAATATTCACATACTGCATGTAAGATTTGTTTTCACTACAGTACAGTAAATACGTGTTGCTTAGAGATAGAATGCTACGGCATGAAGTTAGGGATCAGCCATTTCAATTTCGGGAGGGGGAGGTCTGTTATTTGCTGTCTTTTTTAATTGCCTTGTCCTTAAATAGATGAAACATGTTCTTGCTAGACTTTACCCTCCAAAAAACTCATCTTAACAGCTATATTAGTTGAAAAGAAAGACCTTGTCTTGAGGGAAAGGAGATAAATTATCCTGGCTCGAAAGACTAATCTCAGATCATTATGTATGTATGTATGTATGTATGTATGTATGTATGTATGTATGTATGTATGTATGTATGTATGTATGTATGTATGTATGTATGTATGTATGTATGTATGTATGTATGTATGTATGTATGTATGTATGTATGTATGTATGTATGTATGTATGTATGTATGTATGTATGTATGTATGTATGTATGTATGCATGCATGGGTGACTGGATGGATGGTCATTTTCAATGAGTGTTAAGTAAATCATTAATTTAAAACTGATTCAATGTAATTAGGATATGCTCATCGACAACTAGGGCGAAAACTCTATTTTGGGATTATGATGAAATCATTCAAAGACATTATATATGGATTATACTGTTGTGATACATTAAGACTGTCGGTATATCATCATATCCCGAACTATTGTTACACCAGCACATTTCAGTACTTGAATTCATTCGGAGCACTCCATACATCTTGAAATTCTGAAAGACTCCTCTGCATTATTTGGCTATTAATTCACAATACTGAATCTTTCTTTTAAATTTTCAATTTCTGACCTTGACAAATAAATGTATTCTTTGCTCTTGATAAATGTTTTTGTTTCGCTTCTAGATTAGCACCATACAGTCATAATAGTAGTTGGTGTTTTGAGTTGGTGGTGTAGTTAGTATTATATCTGCTGTGGTAATGATTATATTTGGTGTTTTGAGTTGGTGGTGTAGTTAGTATTATATCTGCTGTGGTAATGATTATATATATATATATATATATATATATATATATATATATATATATATATATATATATATATATATATATATATATAAATATATATATATATATATATATATATATATATATATATATATATATATATATATATATATATATATATATATATATATATATATATATATATATATATATGTCAACCGCATTGTTTCAACCATGAGATGAAAATTATTTTAACCTGAAGGCTTTCTTTCTTTGTAAAAAGTTCAAATTCTTTATTACTTTATTACTTTTTTTTTCTAGTTAGTCCTATACAAAAGTTCCGGTCTGACAACATTATCTAGTACTGTTATTTGCACGATTGTACCGATATTGGTATATTTGTCCTGTTATTGATATTTCATATAACATTCTCTCATTATTGTCACACGACACAACAACGGAGGGGGTTTTGTGTACACACAAATTCTTTGGCTACAGGTATGTTTTACATGTATTGAATTGCATTATTTTTATGCTTTTGTTTTTTCATACAGATTCTGAACGACCATCATCGTTCATCTTACATTCCTCTAACAATCCCTTATCGATTTGTATTTTGGTAATTAATAACTTTATTGTGACAAGGATCTTTGCATACTAATTACTTTATTGTTAAAACGACCTCTTCGCACACTATAATTATTTAAATTGTGACAGTGAACTCGTTGCATAATATAATTGCTTCATTGTGACAACGAACTTGTTGCATTCTTGTCTGGTAGGTCTGCTTCTGGCTGCCGTAACGTCATGTGCTAGGTTTTGTAAGATCGCCTGTAAGAAAGGACGAGAATATCGCTTGTTGTCCGAATTGAGTGGGGTTTCTTTTCGCTCATTTAAGTTCATTTTGTGGGTTATTCTTACCGGCAGTAACTGATTGCATACGAATAACAATAATACATGGTTCGCCTTTAATACATGGCTAGCTGTCTTAAAATCTTTCCTAGAGAAATCGGAATAATTTTTAAGCAATCGGATTCAAACTTGCCTCTCGTGCTATGACTTAAGTATGAACATCGTTGATTATCCTGTTTCGCTTGGATGTACAAAGGAAGATGCATGCAGTTCACCCGGCCAACTCTTGTACTCTATCACTCTAGAAATCTTCTTTCTTGCTGCTCTATAGTATAACCTAATGCGTTTGACCTACATAGCAGTAATTTATCGTTGTGTTGTGTCGAATTTTGAAATTCGTTGAAACTCAAGATTAAATAAATTGTGCTTTCAAGTTAACATACGCGAAGTAGAATGGTCTGGAGACAGTTCAATGATTACTTCTTTATTTCATCTCTAAACATAAAATAAACTACATTTAAGCTCTAATAGCTTCAGACACAGTAATTTTATTGGTACATGGCCTACGTGTAATAATACTCCGACTCGTGTCAGTTCAAAAGGGGCGCACGTCAAACAATTGATTTTTCAAAGGAAGCTAATTGCCGCATGTTTTAGGCCAGTGAAATCGACGACAGACACGTTTTTTGGAGGGAACATTTTTATGAACAGTTATTTCAAATTGGTCAATGAAACTTAAGGGTGTACATAGTGGGAAACAATTAGGTGTTATCTCTTGCAAAAAGTTTTCATTCAGAGTATTTTCAGAGAAGACTAAGGTAACTCCGGAGACGTTAATGAGTAGTGCTCTTCGTGAACTACTAAAAGTGGCCAGATTGTTGTTTCAGAAAAGGAGACAGACAAGGACAGGACATTGTTTGGTAAGAAAAAACGGCAGTATGGTACGCAATTTTAGTTCCAACTTTTAGTATGTTATTTCATTTGTTTGATTGTTTGCAAATATGATATGTTAGGATTCACACATGTATCTTATTCATTTCGCAGGACTCTATTGATTTGTTAGTTTCATTCCATTTAAGTCTCTGATTTTTCAATTATCAATTTATTGAGAAAATTGACGGATCGCATGTAATTAAATATTCGATATGTAGAATTGCGTAGGGATTTCACGAATTCACGCTAATATACGAATGTGTCAGATTTCTAAGGATATATGAATTGATTCTCTGTGTGGGATGATATTTACTCTTGCGAGTTGATGACAAGTGTATATTTATATATATGAGTTCGCAATATTTAATTGCTCGCACAAGTTACTTTAGGATAGCTACATTTAGTGGATATTATGCCACAAATAATTGCATTGAATAACCAAATGTGAATAAGTCGTGTTGTAACGTATGCTGGCATATACGGCAACATTGTTTGTAGAAAGCACGTGGGAATTTAAGACTTGCCAGCGGATTGAAATGAACCTGAACTAAGGTCATATGTATCAACTTAAAGGTAACATACCGCAAACACAGAATCTGTGAGGAGTATTGGTTAAAATCATGTGACGTCAAAATTGTGCAGTGTAAACAACCTAAATCTGAGCACGAGAAAAAATAGTTTATATTTATATGTAGATGTGTAGTTGTATTTGTCTACCGTGAGACATACTGTATTTTTAACGGGACAGGTTCGAACTTCGTAATCAGAGCGAGAGAAAGAAGGAGGAATTCAGAAAGAAGTCAATGAGTTAAATGAGAAATTTACATCTACGGGATGTCAGAATAGCAAGGACCGGAAGAGGACCAAGCACATGGCTTAGACGTGCAGAACAAGTCGTGAGAAGACAGTTGACAGGTGATGCTGTCAGGCTTGGAAATTTTTCTCATTGTCAACCTTCGTAAACATGATGAAAAATCTACACTAATTAAATTTTGTCACTGACAATCAATCGAACTGAATATACGTAATTTAGTAAATCGGTTGTATGGGAATTTATTTTTATTTGATTATATGTTAATTGATTAAAAGTTTATAATTTTATTTATTGAAAGACGGCTCGTGATTTTTACTTCTTTCCATACTTTGCTCATCTATCTGAAACGTTTCATCTATCTGTCCACACTGGGCTATTACATCGCAGGAGATCATTCCCTATTTACGACGCCGAATAAAAAGAGGAGGGTTTTAATGTTTACCCTCTCCCTTCAAAATCGTTGAATGACTTTTATCAGTAAAGATCTGTTTTTTTTTCACAAAAGAAGTATTTCAAGAAAACCTTCATGGAAATAAATTGGGCTTTGAAACCACCCCACGCCTTTTTTTCCCTCAGATTATCAGTCACCTTCACCCCAATTTGTTAAGATTTAACACTTTCGGTCATACTCTTTTAATTCTGCGAGACAAAATATAACTTGATGTATGTAGCTATCGTAATTTTTTTTTGAAAAATCTTACATTTTGTTCACCAGAAATGTCTTCGCTAAAAGAAATTGCAAACTAATCATACGAAATGAAATGACCAAGTTAACTGGACCACGTGACATTACGAAGAATTGGATGCATACACAACCTCTTGGCCAATTCTTAAGTAGTCAAGGTGGTCTGAATTCAGCTATCAACATCTGTTCCAGCGGTTATTCGTACGAATGGACCTACCACTGCAGTCTGCTATGAGTTGTTTACTGTAAACAACATTTTGTTCAAAGGCAAATATCAGCGCATATTAAATATAGTATAGCATCAAACTGTGGCAAAGAAAGGATAGATTCTAATACAACAGCCAGCATTGTACTCGGCTCTAAAGCTTGATTCAAGCTAGTTGACCTGCAGGTGGCCTGCAAAACTTAAGTCACTACGTATAAAATACGATACAAATAATGCGTTGTAAGACATGTTTGTAACATCTAAGTAAATCAGGGGGCCTTGTTGTACATCCCTCCAATTGCTCAATGGCAGGTGTACTACAAGCAGCTACTTCCTGCCCAAACCTATTTATCCAAACCAATTAAAATTATCCACTACCATGCATAACTTACCGTATACCACCGTTTGTACTTTCCATAGAATATCCTATTTGTTATATGAGAGTCTACAGGCATAAATGATTACCTTTATACGACTATGCATTTATGTGATCTTCTGAGAGGAAAACGTTCAGAAACATTGGCTTTACTTTAGAAAATAAACAAAGTCGGTTAAGTCTGCCGTAATAACACGATGTTAGATTAAATTGTTTTATGAAGGTATTTCGTCTAGTTAAAATAATGAACTAAAATGAAACGGTGAGAATACCATTACGATACACAATAAACTCCAGAGGAGATATTTGTTTGCAAATAAAAACACAATACCTGTTGTAGTGCCCAAGTCCCCACTGTTAGTAGACGTATACAACTCTCTCTCTCTCTCTCTCTCTCTCTCTCTCTCTCTCTCTCTCTCTCTCTCTCTCTCTCTCTCTCTCTCTCTCTCTGTAAACAATTTCAAAGTTTGCTGTTCTGATTTCCATCACATGACAATATATGTGGTATGTACATAAATGTAAATAGGTTATTGGTAGCAATGGTATTATACAGATTTAGAATTGAATTGTCCCTCGTATAAAGTACGAAATGGCTAATTAATTCATATACATCTTGATTGAAACACATTCCTTTCTTTATCTTGTTAAAAATGAAGTACTAGGATCTAGAGTGACGATAAGATCCTGATATTGGTGTTAGGATCTAGGGTGATGATAAAATCCCGATATAGGTACTAGGATCTAGGGTGATGATGAGATCCTGCTAAAGGTACTAGGATCTAGGGCGTTGATAAGATAATGATATAGGAAGTAGGATCCAGGGTAATGATAAGATACCGATATAGGTACTAGGATCTAGGGTGATGATAAGATCCTGATATAGGTACTAGGATCTAGGGATGATGCTAAGATCCTGATTGAGGTACTATTATTAGTGGGGATACACAGGGCGCTTTATGTTTCGGTTTATAAATAATTCGTACATGACGTTTTCATTTTTTATAAAACAGAAAGTAGGTGTTGTCAAATGCATCGCCAAACACTGAAAATTCTTATGTTGAAAAATTAGAGGTCTTTCTCTCATTTGTCTATTAAATATGTTTGTGCATCACATACACTGAAGAAAAATATGGATGGCCTTATATCAGAAGTACTGATAAATGCTAGTTTGCTTTAAATTTGGAAATTCATTATGAGTCCTAATTAAGAAATTTATTTTACAACGGGGCAGAGTTTTATAATTTACAAACTTGACATTTATATGGTCGTAGTTAATGCTGCAATATTAGGTAAATACACACAAAATATCAGAATATAATTTATTGAGAAAGATTTTGAAAATAAATTAGCATGCTGACGACCATTCTTTGTCAATAGGATAGACGAATAACTAAATCATACTTTTGGAAATTTCTTGATTAAGCACGAATGTTGTAAACCGTATGGAAATAAGGTGTTGTAATCCGACTATGCAATTATGTAAAAATGTGAAACTATAATGTATATAGCACCGAATATAACCTTATATAACAATGTGAAACTACACTGTACATAGCACCGAATATAACCTTATGTAAAAATGTGAAACGACAATGTATATAGCACAGACTATAACCTTATGTAAAAATGTGAAATTACACTGTATATAGCACAGAATATAACCTTATGTGAAAATGTGAAACTACACTGTATATCGCACAGCATATAACCGTATGGATAAATGTGAAACTACACTGTATATAGCACCGAATATAACTTTATGTGAAAATGTGAAACTACAATGTATATAGCACCAAATATAACCTTATGTGAAAATGTGAAACTACACTGTATATAGTACCAAATATAACCTTATGTGAATATGTGAAACTACACTGTATATAGCACAGAATATAACATTATGTAAAAATGTGAAACTGCAATGTATATAGCACAGAATATAACCTTATGTGAAAATGTAAAACTACACTGTATATAGCACAGAATATAACCTTATGTAAAAATGTGAAATTACACTGTATATAGCACCGAATATAACCTTATGTGAAAATGTGAAACTACAATGTATATAGCACCAAATATAACCTTATGTGAAAATGTGAAACTACACTGTATATAGTACCAAATATAAACTTATGTAAAAATGTAAAACTACACTGTATATAGCACAGAATATAACCTTATTTAAAAATGTGAAACTACACTGTATATAGCACCGAATATAACCTTATGGAAAAATGTAAAACTACACTGTATATAGCACAGAATATAACCTTATGTGAAAATGTGACACTACACTGTATACAGTACCGAATATAACCTTATGTAAAAATGTAAAACTGCAATGCATATAGCACCGAATATAATGTTATGCGAAAATGTGAAATTACACTGTATATAGCACAGAATATAATCTTGTGTGAAAATGTGAAACTATACTGTATATAGTACCAAATATAACCTTATGTAAAAATGTAAAACTACACTGTATATAGTACCAAATATAACCTAATGTGAAAATGTGAAACTACACTGTATATAGCATAGAATATAACCTTATGGGAAAATGTGAAACTACACTGTATATAGCACCGAATATAACCTTATGTGAAAATGTGAAACTACACTGTATATAGTACCAAATATAACCTTATGTGAAAATGTAAAACTACACTGTATATAGCACCGAATATAACCTTATGTAAAAATGTAAAGCTACACTGAATATAGTACCAAATGTAACCTTATGTGAATATGTGAAACTACACTGTATATCGCACAGCATAAAACCGTATGGATAAATGTGGAACTACACTGTATATAGCACAGAATGTAACCCTATGTAAAAATTTGAAACTACATTGTATATAGTACCAAATATAACCTTATGTAAAAATGTAAAACTACACTCTATATATTACCGAATATAACCTTATGTAAAAATGTAAAACTACACTGTATATAGTACCAAATATAACCTTATGTGAATATGTGAAACTACACTGTATATAGCACCGAATATAAGCTTATGGGAAAATGTGAAACTACACTGTATATAGCACCAAATATAACCTTATGTAAAAATGTAAATCTACACCGTATATAGTACCAAATATAACCTTATGTGAATATGTGAAACTACACTGTATATAGCACCGAATATAACCTTATGAGAAAATGTGAAACTACACTGTATATAGCACCAAATATAACCTTATGTAAAAATGTAAATCTACACCGTATATAGTACCAAATATAACCTTATGTGAATATGTGAAACTACACTGTATATAGCACCGAATATAACCTTATGGGAAAATGTGAAACTACACTGTATATAGCACCAAATATAACCTTATGTGAAAATGTGAAACTACACTGTATATAGTACCAAATATAACCTTATGTAAAAATGTTAAACTACATTGAATATAGCGCCGAATGCAAAGACATTCATATGAATATGTTTTTTTTTTAAGCCATTCATTTGTGAGTGTTTTATATCTTAAGTCATCCGATTCAAAGTGTCCAACTACGTGTTACACGCATATTCCATAAATAAATAATTACTTAATCTCATTGAGATGGGGAAATGGGTACCTCAAACGGTTTCATACATTATAGAGCCAATAAACTGTATGCTTATCATTGTGTGGAAATTGTGTGCCATGAAAATGTATCTCTACTGGCATGTGTATCATGAAATGTATCTCGACCGGCATGTGTATCATCGAAATCCATATGTACCGGAATGTGTATCATGTAAAGTCATGTCTACTGGAATGTGTATCATGTAAAGTCATGTCTACTGGAATGTGTATCATGTAAATTCATGTCTACTGGAATGTGTATCATGTAAATTCATGTCTACTGGAATGTGTATCATGGAAATTCACGTCTACTGGAATGTTTATCATGGAAATGCATGTATATTGGAATGTGTGTCATGGAAATGCATGTATACTGGAATGTGTATCATGGAAATGCATGTATATTGGAATGTGTGTCATGGAAATGCATGTATACTGGAATGTGAGTCATGAAAATGCATGTATATTGGAATGTGTGTCATGGAAATGCATGTATACTGGAATGTGTGTCATGAAAATGCATGTATACTGGAATGTGTGTCATTGAAATTAATCTACCGGAATGAGTATCATCAAAAGATGTCTGTACTTATATGCGTATCATTGAAATGCATATCTACTGGCTTGGGGCGAGGTGGCAGTTTTAAAACGGCTTTACGTGTCCGATGTGCCACTGGAGTAGATGTAAAGAATAGTGGTGGTGGTGGTAATGGGATAGCTTTTATCTTTCTTTTTCACTTCTTGGTTCCCTTCTTTCTTTTTGATTTCTGTCGGAGGAAAAGTGGACATCATCTGTTTAACCCAATATCTTGTTGGGGTGTGGGGAATGGGGTCAACAAGTACACTGCAATCTTACTAGAAATGGGAGCTGCTGGCAGTGTTTGAAAAAATTCTCGAGCGTCTTCTTCACGCATTCATGGGCATGTGTCTCTCTTGGTCACTGACGGTGTTGGTGATCGAGTTTTCATCAGGGCCTTTAAATCTTTCAGTGTCTGTGTTTCATATAAAGCTTTCTGGTGTCAGAGTCGAAGTCGTTGAAACAGTTGAGCGTACCGCGGAGATTTTGTCGTTTCTGACAGATTGCTGCAATCCATCGATGATTGCAATTCGTGTTAAAATCGACATCTCGGTCAAATGGGGATTGGAAATTATATGCGGAGTACGTTGTTCTTGCCAACGATGGAATTTCACCATCTCTGCAAGTCTTCGATTGAGAATCTATGGTTGCAACCTGGCCGAAGTACCTCTCTTGCAAGAGGAAGTTGTTTCCTGATGCCTTTTCTGGGTACTTTTCTCTTTCTTTTTCTGGAAGCATTTACCTGAGGCTGTGACCTGCTCTTGACATAAATGCTCTTTTTCTTCTGGGTACCTTGGGGTCGGGATGCCACTAGTGGATTTTAAACCCACGAGCCCGATTATTTGCGATATTAAATATATTTCTTTCACCACTGGTGCTAAAATGGAAGGCATGTTGTTTACACTAATCCGTCGACGTAACAGCAACAAAAAATATACAAAAGCCTCGGACACGTCTCACACATCGTCAACATGACGTCCCTTCAGCCTCATGTTCCCGTCACTAGTTTACACACGACACACCTCAGAAAATTTTCATATATAGACAAATAACGTTAAAGATTTTGGTATCCCTCTAACACTTTCTCTGGAATTCGCTGTAGTATGATTACCTTGTTACAAGTAGGATGAGTAACAACCAGTCTTCTGGTCCTCGTCCAGTTGATCATTGACTGACCTTTGGAACGCTTTCACATGAATCAGTCCTCTTATAGCATTCATGACACAGTGGTTCCAACATTGGTGAAGTAATGGATGCAACTATTCTTTGTGTTTCACTTATATTAGGAAAAACTCTCCGTAAACGCGGTAACTGAACACCACAGGCAAACTACAAATATTCTATTGGAAAGAATCTATTCAGAGATTATTTAAGATCGTCCGAACAAAGGTACCTAATGACAGTGCGGAGACCATAGAACATATTCAAGGAAGCGGAATCTTTCTGTTCCAAATTGTGAAGGTACACACTAAAATTGAAGCACTTGACTTTACCACCTTCGCCCAAGTAGATAAATCCGGCTATGGCTAATTTTTTGGAGGTAGATGCTCCCATATATTTAGCCCCTTTTACCTTCCAAGGTTTGGAATCTACATTCAAAATCACAGTATTCAGGCAAACACGCAGGGAAAGGATATTGTTCTTTCATAATTCAGGCAAACACGCTAGGAAAGAATATTCTTCTTTCAAAATTGACAGTAGTTTTCTCTGGGTTGGATGATATCCGTAGTCGCATGGTTTCACGTTGACTATGAAAACCAGTAAATTGATAAGGTGTACGATAACGAGTGGTATCGCCTTGGCATCCGTCAGGTTTGACACGCACAGCATCACATTCCTCCGTCCTCCGTAGTAGACATAGCAAAGTTCAAATGGTGTGATACCGAATCTTTGAGGTCGCAGCATACAGCATCCCTGCAATCACAAGGCACAGCATCGCACTCTTGGTGCTTGCTGTTTAAAAACATTCATCTTTCTCGCTAGGCATTGATAGTCACAATGAACTGTCGGTCTTAGAAGTTCTCCCTTTAATATGTTGACTAATATCAGCGTGTCCGTAAGGTAATGTGCAGTGGTCGGGAAACCGAAGTCGCATCTAGTACACGATTTAATATATGGTTTCTCCAAAGGCTGACTGACTATTTGGTGTGTGGCTAAAGGTGCAATTTTGTGAGGTAAGTAGGTGGTCACTTTACAAAATCTTGAAACTTTTCAAACTGCAACGCTTTTTTCAATACCATAAAGTTCACCATTTGATTGGTTCGAGAATTGAGAGCGAATCCTTTCACTCTACACTCGGTGAGCACTTCTCCTTGTTTGTCTCGGTATTCGTAAACGTAAGTTTTGGGACCACCTCTAGCAAAACATAGAATCATGTCGTTGATGTGCTTGTCCGTCCAGAATCCTAAACGGTCTCTCTCAATTACAGGGTGACCGTGACCGAAGCGGTCAATGTTGATGCAACTGTCCTGTCAAAATACGGCATACGATCTCCCAACATTTCCAAAGCTTCTTACAATTTTAAGCGAGCATGAGACGTCACGTAGGCCACAATGATGACATTTCCAAATTAGTCGGCTAATAAAAAGTCCAGTTAGTTTTCGTAATTGACCAGGATCAAATCTTGATGAAGAATGTCGACGTATTTCATGGCTTTGGTTTGATTGTGAATGATCCGGAAGTAGCGGAAAGGCCATTTTATCACAACAAGCGGTTCAACATCAATTTGTTAAAAGATTGTCTTTCTTCGTTTTTATCGGTGTCATCTAACGTGATGCTTTCCTGACCAAAGTATTTCTCTTTGAATTACTTTTGGTCTTCGTGAGTGTCACACCAGGAAAGGTATTCGCTTACTTCTTGTTTATTTTCCTAAAGGCATCTGGTGGGGAAAACGAAAAAGGTACAAGTTGGTGGGGACAAAACTTTACAATTAATCAATCCTTCGTATTGTCAAATGTTGTCCAGGTCGATATCCTCCGTCAGCAATTGCGTATGCCATGCGGTAAATTGATAATATTTGCACACGTAGGATACAGCGAACACAAGTCCAAGTATTTGATTTCGTCTCCTTTCTCCTCGTTGGCGTTGTAGGGCAAACAAGTGGCATTCCTCCGTCCTCCGTACAAACTGTCCCATGAGCTCAAAGGGCCAGCCAGCTTCTTAATTTCCACAATGTATTGAAACTCGTGGATCGGATTTTAAACGGTGATCATACTCGTGTTCATATTTCCACCACTTGGTATACCTGTTGTTCTAACTTCAAGCGCCGTTGACAAGTGGCAGCGTACAAGTCTTCATGGTACGTTGAAAAACTACTTTGTAATGTCCTGTTGAGAGTAATAGTTACACTCTTACACGATCTTGGGGTTTTCCAAGTCTCAACCATCCAATAAATACGTTCTGATGTTGTTTTCAGCTCTTCCGTTTCGGGCGTGTTGGATCCATTTGTCTTTCTTGTCGAGAAAATAATGTAGCCAGCATAGGGCTTTGACCGAGTATTGACTTTTGACAAGATTCGCCGTTTAAGGAAAAATGACAGCCAGGGTATTTTCGGGCATCAATCGTTTGCGGTGCTCTAAAGAACATGCTTTCGTAATGGTGTAGGATCGTTCTGTCCGTGTTCCATGAACAGTTTTTGAAATATTCAACACCATAACCGTAAAATGCCTACGTCGGAACTGCAATACTTTTACACTTCTTCATGAAAGTCGAAGGGGTCCGAGGCGTGAGATTTGTACTAAACAGAAAGCTTCTCAATGTTTAGTGCGCATTTCGTCAGGGTCGTAGTTGTGATCATCAAGGTACAACGATGTGTTCGCTGGCTTCGGTTTTGAAAAAGTGCGAAAAATAGCCGTTGGTCATTTCTGTCATTCCAAACGTAAGCATTCCACTTTATGGCATGGCCACGTAATGTATTTAATCTTTAAACTGCACTTGTCCCACTTGCACGAAAATGGTTTTGGCTCCGTTCAAAGTCAGTTTAGGACGTTCAGTACTTTATTCCGTTTAGTATCTGAGCAAAATTTTCCATATTATCCAGAGAAATTGCGAGCTATCACCGTGGAATAACTACTGTTCAATGTCGTCTTGTTATTTTTGATTTATACCGGAAATGCAAACCAATGAAACCCATATAACAATCCTGACTGAAAGTACAGGACACATGTACATTTAAAAAATTTTAAAGATGACTAATGCATGCAACTAACACACACATAACTATATATACCTGTCCAATACAAGATTAAGGTGGCAGAAAGCCCTGGCGCAATTCAAATGGTGCTACACCTACCCAAATATGGGTTGCAGGGTCACTGTCAAATAATGGGAGTTGTTGTTGTTGTTGTTGTTGTTGTTGTTGGGCTTAACGCCATTTTTCAGCACACGATAGGCTATATATAGCGGCCAGTATTAGTGGTGGAGGAAGAAACCGGGAAATCACCGGAAAGAACACCGACCCACGAGAAGCTACTGGCAAGCTTTCTCACATATCCACATTCGCCGTATCTAAGACTCGAACCCACGCAGACAGAGGTGAGATGGCAGTGATCCGTAACATACAGCGCTTTAGAGTACTCGGCCACTCGGGGCCTCTCCAAATGGAAGCAGATCGGGGACAATGTACTACCAGCTCCAGTTGCTCCAATCTTGATCAGACCTTGTGTGTGTGTATGTGTGCATGCGTGTGTGCCCGCGCGCGCATGTGTGTGTGTGTGTGTTCAGATTCTACTGACCCGTAACTATTTACAGTTCGGTCTCGGAATCATTTGGGTCGGGCAGATGCAAAAACTTAGCGGATGGGTACTTGTTTTGCAACAAAGGACATATTGACAAAGATTAACCTTCGGAACTGACGTTGATATCTTCATGATTAGGCTTTTGGAGTGGTATAGATGTCCACATGACTAACCTTTGGAAACTACATTGATGTCCAAGTGGTTAGCCTTTTGGAGTTACATGGATGTCCACATGACTAACCTTTGGAAGCTACATT